>PISX010000135.1:0-377230 GCA_004024625.1 Mellivora capensis | reverse complement strand
TGTCCCTCTTCTATGCCCCAGGCATTTTTTCAAAGTGCTGCTTCTATGTTATATCTCCTCAGGGCTGTTTGTTGTCTCCTTTTAAAGGTGGGGACTGCTTTCTCTTGTCCTCTTGGCTCTTCCTGAGCTGAGCCTGCTGAGTTTTAAACTTCTAGGGTTTAAGTTTGCTGGTTGTGAGAACTCCCAAAATTTCACCCGTCTGGTTTTTAAAGCTGAGTGTTATGGGGATTCGTCTTTCCTGTGTGGCCTCCACAGTGTAAGAAGCTGTTTCTCCCCCCCTTCCCTCCCCTAGACAATCCAGTAGGTCCATTTAGCCCCCAACCACATCTCTACTCTTCCTCTCTTCCTCTCTGCCTCCTGCTCTCTTCATTTAGCTATAGAGGGTCGGTTTGTGAGTCTTCAGGTCTTTTTCTGGGTTATTTTGGTTGATGTGCATGTTGTGTAGTTATGGCCATGGGACAAGGTAAGATTAGTGTACTCCTAACCCACCATCTTCCTTAGGACCACCCCTTCACCCTGTCTTGACACTTTTGCTGAAAATCAGCTGATCATAAACATAGGGTTTACTTCTAGGTACTCTATTCTGTTCCACAGAAGTGAAAGTCTATCCTAACACTAATACCACACTTTTTAAATTACTGTAGTAAGCTTTGTAGTAGGCTTTGAAATTGGAAATTGACTTATCCAACTTTGTTCTTTTTCTTCAAAATTGTGTTGGTTTTTTGTTCCTTGTATTTCCATGTGAATTTTAAGATCAGGTTGTTAATTTCTTAAAAAAAAAAAAAAAAAAGGAAAAGAAATAAGCCAGATGGGATTTTGGTGAGTACTATTTGAATCTGTAATTTGAATCTTTAAGTCAATTTGGAGAGTATTGCCATCTTAACAATATTTAGTCTTCTGATCTATGAACAAAGTGTGTACCTTTCCATTTGTCTTTTTTAATTTATTTCAACAATATTTTGTAGTTTTCAAAGTACAATTCATACACTTATGTTAAATTAATTCCTGTGTATTTCATTCTTTTTGATGCTACTGTAGATGGAATTACTTTCTTAATTTCATTGTTGGATTATTCATTTGCAGTACATATAAAGAGAATTGATTTTTTTTGGTGGGGGTGTCTATTGATCTAACACCCTGCAACCCTGCTGAACTCATTAGTCCTCATCATTCTTTGTGGATTCCTTAAGTTTATCTATAAAAAGATCATGTCATTTACAAATACAGATAGTTTTACTTCTTCTTTTTCAACCCTGATGCCTTTCATTTCTTTTTCTTGGCTAATTGCTCTGGCTAGAACCTCTAATACAAAGTTGAGTTGAAGTGGCAAGAGCATATGTCCTTGTCTTGCTCCTGAACTTAGACAGAAAGCATCTAGTCTTTTACCATTAAGTATTATGTTAGTTGTGGGGCATTTTTATGGATGTCTTTTATCAAGTGGAGGGGCTTTTCTATTCCTAATTTGTTTAGTGTTTTAATTATGAAAGGGTTGTTGGATTTTGGCAAACCCCCTTTTCTTTTAGCCTATTAGGATGGTCCTGTGATTTTTTTTCTTTAATCTATTGAAATAGAATATTTATTAATTAATTATTAGATGTTAAACCAACCTTGTATTTCTGGGATAAATCTCAGTTGGACATGTTGCAAAATCACTTTTATACTTTGCTGGACTCAGTTCACTAGTATTCTGTTGAGAATTTTTCATATATATTCATAAAAGAGGTAGATAAGTAGTTTCTTAATGATGGTCTGGAATCAGGGTAATACTGCCCTCATAGAATGAATTGGGAAGTGTTTTCTTCTCCCATGTTTTTTGGCAGAGTTTGTGAAGAATTAGTATTACATCATTTTTAAGTGTTGGTAGAATTTATCAGTGAAGCAATTGGAACTTGGGCTTTCATTTATTGGGAGGTTTTTAAAAAATTATTAGTATTACTAATTCAGTCTTTATAATTGTTATAGGTCTGTTTGGGTTGCCTGTTTATTCTTGAGTCAGTTTTGGTAATTTCCTTCAGGGAATTTTTGTTTGTTTGTTCTAAGTTATCTATTTTGCAGAATATTCTTTTTTCTTTAAATTTTGGAAATGTTTTGGAAACCTTTCCTTTTGTTTTTGCAAGGTCAATAGTAATGTGCTCCCCCCATTTCATTCCTGAAGTTTATAATTTGAGCCTTCTTTCTTCTTGTTCTTGGTCACTCTAGCTAATGGTTTGCCCATTTTGTTAACCTTTTCAAGGAGACAACTTCCGTTTTTTTCTCTATTTTGTTAATTTTCATTATCTCTCTTGTTTCCTTCCTTTTGGTTTTAGGTTTAGTTTGCTTGTCTTTTTCCAGCTCCTTGTGGTAGGAAGTTTAGGTTATTGATCTGTACATCTATAAGTTCCCCTTTAAGGCACTCCTTTGCTGCATCTCGTACATTTTGTATGTTATGCTTTTGCTCTCATTTATCTCAAAGTATTTTTAATCTTCCCTTTGATTTTCCACATATAGAAGGAGTCCCAAAATTTCCTTCTATATTGTTTTCTAATTTCATTCCATTTTGGTGAAAGAACATATTTTGCATGATCCTAATATTTTTAAACTTATCAAATTTTGTATGGCCTATCCCAAAGAATGTTCCATATGTTCTGGAAATCTGTTGCTGAGTATTGTATAGGTGTCTCTTTGATCTGTTTGCTTTATAGTGTTGTTCAAGTCTTCTGTTTCCTGGTTGACTTTTGCCTAGTTGCTCCATGAAGTATGCGCTTTGACGTAGAAATCTCAATAGTGTAAGTTTCATACTGACTTAAAGCTTGCGTTTTAAACTTTTTCACCTTTCTCCAGTAGCTTCCCTTAGCAAAACTGTTAGCTTCTTTTTTTAAACCAAATTTCTATTATACCATCTCCTAAGGTAATTAGGGAAAATTGTAGTCATTTTCTTTTATTCAGTACACTCTCCTATAGCTTTATTCCAATTATTAATTTTTTTTGCAACTTACATTTTTAATTGAAGATTGAGCCTACTGGTTTATTTCCATCAAAGATTCTCTTATTTGACTTTTCTCTTTTTTTGGTTTTTCCCTCCAACACTGCCTACTGGTTTTGGGCTGCTATAACAGTACCATAAACTGGCTGGCTGAAATAACAAACACTTATTTCTCATAGTTCTGAAGGCTGGGAAGTCCAAGATCAAGGTGCTGACAGATTGAGTGTGTGGTGAAAGCCCTCTTTTTGTGTGCAGGTAGCCATCATCTCATTGTATCCTTACCAGGTAGACAATAGAAAGGCTCTCATGTGTCTCTTTTTATAAGGGCACTAAACCCATCATGAGGGTTCCATGCTCATAACTTCATATCTCCCAAAGTCTCCATCTCCATATATCACACTGGACATTAGGATTTCAAAATAGGAGTTTTAGGGGAGGAAGGATACAGATGTGCAGTCAATGAAAATTACTATCTTAAATCAAGGCTTTATCTTGGAAACTACTGATTTGGTTCCAAAATTTAACTCTGCCTTTTATCCCTATTGGAACGCCTCCTTCCCAGTCACCCAGAGAATCCACTTACATATGCTGTAGGTTCATCAGGGTAGCAAGAGTATCCAAACAAAGAGAAATAGAGCAGAAAAACTCTTTGTCTTATTCAAGATGTCAGAAGAAAAGAAAAATTAGTCTTAAGATCTTTGAAAAACAACTATTTCCCAATGGATCAAGTCACCACTTATCCTTCAGGCTTGTATTTCATTCCCAAATCCTCCTCTTTGAGATGTTGAAGCTCATTGAACCAGACAAATTCTTTTGGGGAGATGGAGAGAATCAAGTGTCCCACAAAGACTTCTGGCAAAAGTTTCACTGTGTGTTAGATCTGGCCCACTCCTCCAGATGCCGCTGCAACCTCATTAGTTTCCACCACACATGTAGCTGGTGACCATCTTCTTTAGTTTACTGTTAACGATCAGGATTGTGCCTCTACTTGCAGCCGTCGAATCCATGCTATTCCATGACTTTTGTGACTCCTAAAGTCTCTTCTTTGTGTTGAATGAGTTCATATGATAAGAATGGCATTAAATTTGCATGAGTGTATGCTAAGAGCCAATCCGGGTGAACAGTGGGTGTGGTTTCTCACAGTTAGATCTGCAGAGCCCCTGGGATGCTTGTTTAAAAATCAGATTCTGGCCTAGGAACTCTGGCTTGTCTGTGGCCCGGAATCTGCATTTTACCAACATCATTCTCAGGCTCTGAAATTTTCCTAATCCATGGATTTAGGGACTTGTTGAGTAGGTACTCCATTGTAAGTAACAATTATGTCCTTATCAGTAGCTGCTGATTAGTTTTCTCCCAGCACCTTAAAAAACCTGGTAGAACGTAAACATGAGAAAATTCCTGAGTTTGGCTCTTGTATGAAGAGCCTGTTATGTTTTGTACTAAATATTACTTGTCGATTGTAGACGGTCCTCCTTCCTTCCTTCCTTCCAACTTCCTTGCTGGGCAGTTTTGTGGAGGCAGCAAAGTGTGTCCCACACCAAGTGTTTACACAAGCAAACAGAGAGAGACAGAGGGGGAGATCCTTGCTAAGAGAGATTTGATTGTTAATGCATCTTGTCGCTTCCTCAGTCTTGACTCCTGGGAGCATTTGAGGTTTTCCTTTGTGATAAGAAGCAGGCCTGCTGTGTATATTTCTATTTCAACCTTCAAGTGGAAGCATCATACATCAGGAGTTACGTGTGACCTGTTTTCCTGAGATTTAGGAAGAAGTAGTGAACAATCAGCTAAAAGAAGAGGAGGGAGGGCTTCTCGAGGGCAGGGTCACGTAGAGTTCTCATTCAAGCCCTACTAGTTTCAGAGTGAAGCCACAAGAGGTTAATAAAAACACATTTAAATCTTCTGTCTGAAACTAGGCTCTTCTTCCCTGATACTCCCTGTAAGAAATTTGGGTGCCAAAGCATGTCTGCCTTTGCTGTGTGAACAAGCTTTCTCCCAAAGACTTATGGTCTTTTTCCTGGGTGGTTCTGTGATCTGTGGGAGCCTGACTGAGGGCTCCCCAATAGTGGCCTCCCAGCCAGTCTGGATTCAAGACTCCTCCCATAATAAGGCTGTCCGAGGGAGTCTGAGTATCTTTCACTACTCGCTCTTGAAAGCTTTGGTGTTCACCTGCCACCATCTTAAAAACTTAGAAAAGAACCCAAATACAGTCCGTTCCTGGCATGCTGACCCTCCATGGTTCCATGTAGCAGTCTAATTAAATATTGCAGAGAAGGAAGTACGCTTCCCCCATTGATCTGTGAGCTTACTGAAGATGAGGCTCTTGTCTCATTCATTTTAGTATTTTTAATCTTCCGCATACCACCTGCCTTCCTCACTCCCACCCCCTCCAATGCTTTAATGTACAACATACAGCAGGACTACACAGTACATATGTGCTGGTTAGAACTGCACTAAATTGACTTAAACCAGATTAATTAGTTTTGAGTCAGATGGATTAGCAGAGGATATGTGAACTTGGGTTTTTTGTTAAGTATACTGTAAGAGCGTGGGAATGTGCCATATTGATGTTGTATAAGGGTAAAATGATATATCGCTGCTTTATAAAGCATACAAAATTGTGGCAGCGGGAAGAAAGATACTGTGATTGTTTGGGGATTATAACACTTAGAGTGTTATAGAATTAATATCACCTGCTTTTAAGGATTGACGCTTTCTCACACAGGGGAACAGATATGTATGAAGCTCTTACTATGTGCCCAGCACTGTGCTCCATTAAAAGGGATACAAAGGCACACTCAACATGCCCTCTGTTCCCAAATTGTTAACAAGTAAGACCCTATTACTGCACAATCTAGTAAGTCTTTACACAGAGCCATGCATGGGTGCTATGGGAACTGTTCTCTGTAGGAACTAAGCCCAACTGGGGCCAGAGAGATCTTGGAAACAATGATACCTGGCTGGAGTTGAGCAGGAATTTGCTAGGTGAGGAACAAGAGGAAGGGTGTTCCCTGTAAAGAGAACAACATAAACAAATGCATAGAGGTGGGTGAGCCTGGCAGGTCTAGGAAACCAGGTGAGGCTGGACCCATGGATTTGAGGGAGTGAAAATTAACCAGATGAATGTCTGGGAGAAGTCGTCTGAGTCAGATCCTCAAGGGTCTGGCCCACAGAGTATAGGCTAAGCACACCTTCTCCATCCTGATGCCAGGAGATATGCATTAAAGGTTGAGAAACAGATTTGTGTTGTAGAAAGACCACCTTGTCAAGAGACAGTATTGGAAAACCATGAGATTTGAGGCCAGCTGACCAGCTGGAGGCCTGGGGTGGCGATCCACATGAAAGATGATGTGGTCTGAACTGAAATCTGACAATGAAGTAGACAAAAGTGAACAGAGTCTGAAAATATCTCTGTATCTCTCTCTCCCATAGGTACTCTGTTGTAAGTTGTGATTCTCTCATCATTGGCCCCTAGTTAGCATGCACCTTAATGCGTGTGTGTGAAATACACACATACACACACACACAAACACACAGAGAGAGAGAGAGTGTGTGTGCTTGAGAGAGGAAATGTCAGTGTCTGGCTTGGTGAATGTTTTAGTTTGCTAAGACTGCTGCAAAAAGTACCACAAACTGGATGATTTAAACAAATTTATTGTCTGGTAGTTCTGGAGGCTAGAAGTCTGAAATCAAGGAGTCAGCAGGGCTGTGAAGGAAAGATCTGTTCAAAGCCTCTCTTCTTGGTGTGTGGTTAGCCGTCTTCCCTTTTTGTCCCTTCACATGGACTTTCTTCTAGGTATAGCTGTCTCTGTATCCAAATTTCTCTCTTTTTTAAGAACATCAATCTTATTGGATTAGGGACCACCCTAAGGACCTCATTTGAACTTGATACCCTCTGTAAAGACCTTACCTCTAACAAAGATCATCTTTGGAAGTACTGCGTGTTGGAACTCCAGCGTATTTTCTTGGTGGGCACAATTCAACCCGTAACAGTTGATGTGGGACCATGCACTGAGAACACAGAAGGAGATTCGATGAGAACTGGAGTAAGAGGACCAAATTGGTTTCATGCGATACTGCCCATGCCACGTTTTGCTTAAATGCATTATAGGATAGGAGTCACAGAAGCTTTACTTTTTGCCTATGCAGCATCTTCGTTTCTGAGTTTATCTGGCTTTTTGGCTCAGTCTTCTGACAGTGCCTAAGGGAGTGGTGCTGTGGGGAAACCACAGGCTGGCCAGCTTACACATGAGCTGTCAGATTCTATGGCGTTGGAGACATTCTTCTTAGATGACATTAATCCATGTTTCAAATTCCCCCTCCTCAGGATTGTGGCTGTCATTGCTGAGAATGACACCTGAGGCCAGCAAAACCAACCTCCAGAAGCTCTCCACAAACATCAGCAGGAGCCCCCAACAAAACCCGGACCGATAGCCCAGAGAGCAAAGATGTTGCTGTCAAATTTAGCAGCTAAATATACTCAGACACCACATGATTCTTTATTTTCTCCAGTGTTGTCATTGGCTCTGGTCATTTGATGCTCTATGGGGTGGGTTAGGGTGGGAAGACTGTCAGCCCCTAAGTCAGTAAACAAAGTATCTGTCCTTCAGTTATTTGGGGGTTTGTTTTCTTTTGTCTTGTTTGAAAGCAGGATGCTCAGTATTGCCCAAATCCAGAGGCATGCTTAGCTAAGCCCAGGCCTGCAATTCCTCTCCTTTGTCGCTTTGAAACATTGGGTCCTGCCGAAGGCGGAGATGAATTGTGACCCAAAGAGGAGAATCACACTGGGCAGAGGGACTGCCTGAGTTTAATTAAAGCACTGAAATTGATGAGTATTGTAAGTGACTTGCCAAACTACCTGACGAAATGATTTCCACAGATAACTCCTTGTTTTCAGAAAAATGCAAGAAAGTAGTCAGAGCTTTGAAGTGAACCAAACAAATGATACTGTAATAGAGGATTAGCTGGAAGATGCCTGAGGTTTGGAGAACGACCAAGCATTACTCTGGGAAACCTCTTTTATGACAGCCACTGGAGTAGCCCCCAAGCCTGAACTGGACGTATCTAAGGTAGTTTTTCTCCACAGCTGAAAAAAGGCAAGGAATTGTATTTATCTAAATTATTCTGAGAGTTCATTTTTAAAGGAAGACCACTGAAATAGTAGTTTCAAAAGTTGGGATTTAATTTGGTAGCCTGGTTTAATTCCCTGAGTTGGTCAGAGAATTTAGAAAAAGAGCATCCTGGGACTTTTTAGAAGTCCCCAAAGAAGGAACATATGTGTTTTGCTTTTGTGGGGTTTTTTGTTTAGTTTTGTTTTGTTTTGTTGTTTTGTTGTTTGGGTTTTTGTTTTTGTTTTTGTTTTTTGGCTAGACAGAAAGTGTTTTTAGATCAAGGAAAAGGGAGTTTGACATTGTCATGGTGTAGCTCAATTTTTCGGTTCTTCAAAAAAAAGAACCTTGGGCTTTCCTTAATGAGTTACTTGCCAGATGGCTTCTGTTTCTCATACTTGCTTGGGTCCTTTGTTGGGCTGCTCATTAGATCCCAGAAGATACTAAAGTTTCTTATACGTGGCAACTTCAGAATGAATGGGGAAATAGTTCTGGAACTTTCTCTTGGTGGAGAAATGAAGTGAGTTTTCACAAGGAGCTGGGATGATTGTGCCGAGGTTTGGGTTTTCTCTCCAGCCCGACAAAGCACTCGGGAGAGTGTGGAGGAAATGGGATGGCTATCATAGGGCTATCAAGGCAGATTTCCTCCGCTACATGGGCTCTGCCACCTATTAGGGTTGCTTATTTTTACTTCTCATGAACTATACATGGTACTTGCTCTAGTACAGAGGGCACCCCATCCCCAATGCTCTCCATCCCAGTGAGAGTTACTTGATAAGACTATGCTTTTAATTCACCCTGTGACATATACTTAAGAAGAAAATGAGTGAATTTTAGTAATGAAGCTGCAACATTGTTGAAATAGGTATAGACTTCCTCACCCTGTGAATTTTAATAAGCCTGCAAATTCCCATGTATTGGTGATAGGTAATCTACTGATGCCTTACTTTTTAAAAATTTTTTTAATTTTTTTATAAACATATAATGTATTATTAGTCCCAGAGGTACAGGTCTGTGAATCGCCAGGTTTATACACTTCACAGCACTCACCATAGATGCCTTACTTTTTAAAGGCCCTCGGAGAAAAGTGAATGTTGTCAAGTCATTGGGGTCTTCTCTGAAACTCGTTTAACTCATGTTAACATTAATCAGTGCTCATCACAGATTAATGAGAGAAACCTCTTTATAGAAAAATGGGTTAGCAAAGGTGCCTGGGTGGTTCAGTTGGTTAAGTGTCCAACTCTTGATTTTGGCCCAGGTCATGATCTCAGGGTTGTGGGATCGAGCCCCGCATGGGCTCCGGGAATCTGCTTGTCTGTCTCCCTCTGCTCTTCCCCATTCCCCATCACATGCTCATGTTCTCT
The DNA here is from genome assembly GCA_004024625.1 of Mellivora capensis. Taxonomy (NCBI): domain Eukaryota; kingdom Metazoa; phylum Chordata; class Mammalia; order Carnivora; family Mustelidae; genus Mellivora; species Mellivora capensis. Next base: position 367,799 of record PISX010000135.1, on the reverse strand, counting down.
CTCTCAAATAAAGAAGTGAATAAAATGTATTAAAAGATAAAATAAAATAAATAAGATAAAATAAAGATTGGCAAGAAAGACATACACATCGATTTCAGTGGCCCTCAATGAGCAAATAAAGTCAGTGGATTGCTTCAGGGGGGAAGGTTCTGTTCCTTCCGAGAAGATGAATACAATCTGGGAAGAACAGCTCTGAGATGGGCTGGGGAGGGCTGGGAAGAGGCAGCTGCCCCCTCTGAACCTCTCCTGGATAGCAGCAGTTAGCCGAGTGGAAGGCAGTCCTCTGTGAAACTGCTCCCTGGGATGCAAACTGTCATCGTAGAAAAAGGCTCTTAAATCTCTAGGAATTTATAGCTGAAAGGGATGAAGAGAGGGGAAGGAAGAAGGGATAGAGATGCCTACGCAGGAAAATAATTTATCAACAATAGATAACAAGGATTAGGCCGCTCTCTTCCTCATTTGGTTGTTGACTGGGAGAGTTCAGCTGTTGGATGCCCAGGGCAGAGCATGGTGTCTGCCCCTAGTGGGCCATTAGTAGTGGGCTTTTAATTTCCAAGTAATGCGAATGTGCCCTATGTCATTGCCATGTTTAGCAAATAGCCCCTGAAATTGGGGTTTATATAAGTCTTAGAATGTAAATTTTATCATATGTTCACTAGGGAGCTTACTATTTCAAAGGAATCTAGCTCGGTTCTCTTTAGAAGGGGATTTTTATGATGCTAATTATCTATTCATAATTTATCTGGCTTATTAAGTTTGGTTTCTGTTCTTTGGTGTTTTCTTAAAAGTGATGCAAGCCTGAAAGCTTCCTAATATCTTGCTCCATTCACATTTGCCCTTTTTTGTGAGCAGCTGTGATGATATGTGATGACTGACTGCAAGAAAAATGCCTCTGCCCTCCTCTCTTGAAACATTAAACTAGGGAAAGCTTTTCTTCCAGTGATTATTCTCACAGGTTGAATGTTCTTTAAATTGCAATTGACAGAGTGCTTAGTGAAATCCTATATTTAGGAACTATTGTGTACCTATGTCTATTGTCTGTGTTTCCATCTCTTTTCCACAAGGCGGTGTTTCCATGGAAAAAGTGCATTTGTTGCTTAGGAGATTGTCCACTCTTGTCTTCTTGCTTATCTTTCCCATTTAATCCCAGACAGGTTTGTAATATCATTCACGGTTGCTGTGGAGACTATTATGATGTCATGTGTGTGGAGCTATTATTTAAAGTGGTGACTTAGCAGCCGGATCTTCTAAAACAAGGAGGCCAAATGCACTCACGCGCATACACACACACACACACACACACACACACACACACACACACATGGCACTGCTGGGATCTTCCTCGAAATGATTCTATCAAAGCCTTTTTGAAGGGAAAAGTACATTAGGTTTTCTTTTCATAATTTAGTCGAACTCATACTCTGCTTTCAGACAGCTTGGCTTCTCAATCATTCAGGATAGAATGAGAGACAAGCAGAAGCACATACAACTTTTCTTAACATCAGATATTACTAAAACTGCAGCGGTCTGAAGCAGACCTGGTTAATTTGTAGCATGCACCCAGATCTTTCCCTACACACTGGTCATTCTTTATTCATCAGTGTAACTGGAAATGAATCAAGATATGATAGCAGTGAGAGAATTCAGTTACTCATAACTCTGCTAGAAATCTCATTCTCCTTAAGGGAAAAATGAAAGGAGAAAGGACTAACATTTTGTGGAGTTCTTACTATGTGATAAGAGGTTCACATGCCCAGGATCTTATGCCTCTTCTTTCCTGACACCATGACATCTCCTTCCCCCGACCTCTGCCCCAATACCAGCCTGTAAAGAAAGCTCAAGTGTCTCTCATGTTGACCTCTCCTTCCTACTGCTGTCTAAATCAGACTTCTGCCCCATCTCACTCATTCTGTTTGGGGCCGTGTGTCTTGAAAGGAGAGTTTACTCTTCCCAACCAACCTTTTCATCAGAATCACTGGAAGGCCTGATAAAATATGGATTCTAGGTTTCAGTTCAGAAGATCCGAAGTATGGCTCAGATATCTGGTTTCTTTTTGGCAAGCTCCCTGGGTTATTCTCCTGTGCTGTTGGGTATTGGAACACTCCACTTTTCTCATCGCCTCTTACCCTTCTCTTTCTATTCACTCATCAGCCCTCCTCCATCTGGCTTTCATTCCTTTCATGTCAGTGGAAGTTTTTTTTGCCAGGGTCACTGTGGTCTTTCCAGCTGTTGAGTGTGGTGGCATGGTAGCCCGCCAGGGAGCGCTGGGCATGGTGGGCCACTTCCTCTTTGGAACTCTCTCCCCATTAGGTGCCTGTGATACTGTTCTTGCCCCATCATCTGCCCTACCTCTTTCTGATTCCTCATCCTATCCTTAAATGTTTTTGTTGTTGTTGTTTTGCCAAGGATATTATGTTCAGCCTTCTAATCTTATTTCCTTGCAGATGCTGAGCAGTTTCATCCATTCTTATGGCTTAAGTACCAGTTTGTTGATGTATTTCTGACCTGACCGTCTCTTACCTAAGCTTCAGATTCACGGATACCCTTATGCCCTGGACACTTTGTCCCAAGGCCCTGTAAGCTCCTTACATTCAGCTTGTTTAAACCTGAATCCATTGTCTTCCTCACTAAACCTTCCACAGCATTTTTTCTCCCAGGAGAGATTCCACTGTCAACCAAACCAAAAACTTGAATTCACCCTTATATATATTTTTTTACCCCGAACACTAAACATTACCAAATCCTTCCGTTTTTCTCCGTGTGTGTGTATGTGTGTGTGTGTGTTTCCTCCAGACTTCAGCCCTTTATTACCCCTAGTGACAATGTTCTAACAGGTTCTCCCAGATATCTAGGAGGAATTTATGTTTCCACTACCCCGTTGGATGGTTAGTTCCATGAAGTTAGAAAATATGGTTTCTTCATGCTCTGTTCTCAGCATCTAGCTGAATGCCTGGCAGGTGATCAATAGAGTGAGATAAATGAAAGCATGAGCCTTCCAGCACACAGCTTCTTTGGAAATTCTTACTTACAGATCAAACATATAAAGCGATGAGCTTGAGGGCTCGAGTGTTTAAACCCCAAATTGTCAACAACCAGGTTGGTATTGGTATTAGGCTGAGAATTTTGCAATTTATTTCCCTCCGTTAGGTCTTCAGCCCCAAACTAGGTCAGCTGGAATCTTTCCCTCGCACTGAAAGAGCCAGCTATTTCGTCTAAAATGACAAAGTTCACTTGAGAGAAAGTGTGGATCCACTGCTGCCACTCTCCACTTTACAGTGAGTCACTCACTGTGTATTTTGTATATTTTTGTATATTCTTTCCTGCTCTCTTCAGATTAGCAGTGAATTACAGGCCTGGTTAAGTTTGGGTCCTCTCTGTCACAAAGGGTCACCATGGCAGTCTCCTCAGCGAGTCTCTGATTTCCCTGTTGGATCTTTCACAAAGTAGGAATACTTGCTGTCATAAAATACCGTTGAAAAATTAAAAGCCTTCATTCCGTTTTCTCACCACACGTCACACACGGGCACAAAGTGGAGCTGGGGGCCATAGACACTTGCCCAATCCGCTGTTGACTTGGGAGCACTGAAAGCGTCCATCTTTTTTGACCCTATGGAAGCCACTCAGCTTCCTTCTGACTCTGTGTCACCATCAGTAAAACTGCTGGCTTCTCTGGCCCTTCAGTGGATAACTGCATTGTGTATAAAAGCATTGGTAGTTTCTTGGAGGAAATATGTCAGCCAGAATGCATGATGCTTCGTACAGTCATGGGTGATGGGTGACATTTAAAAGTCTATGTTTACAGCTACTGTTTTTAGGATTCTGTTGCCAGTATTTTTCTTGGCTTCAGCCACTCCCTATGAAAGATCATCAATGTGGAACATCTGTGAAGACTTGTAAGCTAGTTTGCTGCACTATCTGCCATGTCGTAAATATAACCATTCTAGCAAGACCTTGACTATCTATGCTAATGAGGACAAGGCATGGTATGGATAATTTAAACCTACAGATAATATAAAAATCTCGAGTCACTCAGTATTATCTATCTTTGCCTGCTGTCAAATCGGCAGTCATTTGAATTTCACATTCTATTCCTTCCCAGTACGCTTTCATGAAAGGCGCTAATGAGAGGCAAAATGGCCAAGAGGCAGGCGGGTTACTGGGGAAGGAGCTGTAGCTGGGGGATGAGCCGAGGCAACAACTGGATAATCAGCTCCTGAAATCGGCTTCAAAAAGCATTATTAAACTCGTTTTGACTGCTCCTGAAAGCCAGGCAGTCGCTTCTGTTCGCCAAGGCATTCACTGAGACCTCCTCAGAGCCAGGTTCTGTTCAGGGGCGCACGGGTGGAGAGAAGTCGAGAAGGGAAACAAGACCTACACAAAACTGTACACAAATCCCTATAACAGAACATAGCCCCCGATCGGTGTCATAGGAAAGTTTCATAGGTTACGGGTTCAGAGGCAGGAGGCAGAGAAGCCTTGTTGGGATTTCACCTTCTGGCCTGTAAATTTATTCTTCCAAATTTCACTGTGGATGTGTAATCAGAGGTTAATTCTTATTCTGGGCCTAAGGTCAGAAAGCAAGTGCGTCTTTTCTTCCTCGGTCTTTGGAGAAACACGTGTATTAGAGCACACGGTAGCACTCGCCTGTTAAGTATGTACAGTTACTTTCACTGCCTCTAAGCAAGTGTCTCATGTTTTAGGGAACATTGCCAGCTCATCCTCTCCACATTCTTCCTTATTATGCCCCTGCTGCCTTCACTGATCATAATTATCTGAAATATTTATTTTATAATATATAATTACTAAATTAGTTGTATAGGTTCCTTCTTTTCTTTCTCTGATACTTTATGACACATTTGTAGCTTGACTTAGTGTCACTAGGTCTATACATAAGTAGCTTCACAAACAAAAGGAACTTTTCACTCCATAAGAGGACAACAGTTGAGGGGGTTTTAATCCCTCAAGGCTCTGGAGTTTTTAAAAGACAGAGTTTTCCCAAGTTGGATATAAGGGAGTCATGGCTCCATGTGGTCTCAGACAGCCATTTATTGTCTGATGCCTGTTTCTAGATAACAGTCAGTGTGATGGTTATATTTTCCAGGCCAAGATAAGCCAAATATGTTTTCAGAGAGTAACTTTAAATGTATTCTTCATTTTCTAGCATCCTAAAAATCAGGATAATGCCCCTATGAACTCCACAAATGTCAATGATCAAGAGGGTCAGCGTAGTCTATAGAACGTTGAATGATTCCTCAGCGTGTCCTTCTTTCTCTATGTGCTCAGATTTGGGAGACTGACATGGGAAAAGGAGAATAAATGGTTTAATTTAGGCATAAGGGTGAAAGGCAATGAACAGCTCCCCATTTTAAAGAACACATTGGTCAGCAAACCATGTTCTATCAGGCTTTTGCTCATCCTGCTGCTTATTAGCCTTGGAGGTAAAAGAGGAAATGCATCACTTGATAGATAGGAGTTTGATCTGCTAATCTCCTTTCCAATGGTGTTTTTCCAAAGAGATCCTCAGTGTGCAAGGTTAAAAATGGAGTAAAACTGAACATGTCAGTGTTCAGTTGGGTTCATCCTCTGCCTGTAAGGGTCACTATTTTTACTCCCAGAGGGAAAGATAGATTTATCTTTGTCTGTATATATGGACTGCTGTGCCAAGTGCTATGAATACAGGCATAAAACGGACTGTTCCTTCTCTCCGGGAGCTTGGATTAAAACAAAGACAGGAGCATGTAATGATCACGGTATACCCATAACCTCTTATTCCTTCTTCCAAGAAATTGAGGTCCTCTGTCCCCTGCTTGCCAGAATATTGTGTTATCAACAGCCATCTTCTTGACCACGATAGCTCTGCACAGCCCAGGACGGATTTGGAAATGCAGAGATCCTAACAGTAAAGTCTTAAATGGGTAGCATTTCAATACAACAGAGTCCTACATAAGAGCTGGCATAATAGATTCTGTTTTGTTTCTGACCTACCACTGTGTCTTCCTGCCATTCTGGACCCCTGCCTATTTCTTACACCTCCTGGGAGCTCAAGTCTCCCTTTATGATCTGTTGTCCCACTTTGTAATCCTCACTGTCAGGCAACAAACTTGTGCTGTCAAGGACTCTCTCCATTATATCTCATTTAAATCTCTACCAGTGTTGTAGCTTACACCTGTTTTCTCCTAGCTGCCACCCCCCATAGCAGTAGAGAATTCCTGGTCAGAATTCTGTGCGTGGTATCCCTTCCTGTATTGAAGCTTAGGAGTCATCTCCATCTTCTGTCAACTATACAATTCATGTTCCTTTGATCTTTCTTCTTAAGTTTCATTTTCTGGGACATCTGGATGGCTCAGTTGGTTAAGCGTCTGCCTTTGGCTCAGATCTGGGATCCAGCCCCGCATCTGCCTCCCAGCTGAGCAGGGAGCCTGCCTCTCCCTCTCCCTCTGCTTGCTGCTCCCTTGCTTGTGCTCTCCCTTTCTCTCTTTGTCAAATAAATAAATAAATCTTTAAAAAAAATTTTTCATTTTCTAATCATTGAATTGTGTATTGCTCATTGAATCTAAGGAATAGAGCGGCAGGAGCATTCCAGGGCCTCAGCAAACCAGGGAGATCTTTCCCAGGCCCACTTTAGCTGCACACTTAGAGATCCTGGCACCCCACCCAGAAAAGGAATGTGATGAGCAGAGTTATGGACTAGATGTGTGTGTTTTCCCAAAACCCATGTGTTGGCATCCTACTCTCCATGTGACAATGTGGAGATGGGGCCTTAAAAAGTAATTCAGTTAAGTGAGGTCATAAGGTAAAGCCTTGATCTGGTAGGATTAGTTCCCTGATAAGAGGAGACTCCAGAGAGCTCACACTCTCTCCACTCACAGGCCTTGAAGAAAGGCCGTCTGAGGACATAGTGAGAAGATGACCATCAGCAACCCATGATGAGAGTCCTCACCAGAAACAGACCAGGCCAGCACCTTTATCTCAGACCTCCAGCCTCCTGAAGTGTGAGAAAATACATTTCTGTTGCATAAGCCATCCAGTCTGTGGTCCTCTTATGGCAGCCTGAGCAGGCAGATACAAGCAATTCTGGGGCAATCTTTGTACCACACATTTGTACCTTGACCCCCACAGAGTTTGTTCCTGACTGAACCTACCGTGATGCTTAGATTCCTTCTCCCTGTCATTCTGACCCACTTCCCCAGCAGACTATTGAAGACAAAATCTTCAGCAGAATATTTTCATGTCGTTGATATTGAGGAGTTCATCCCATGGAAGAATTCATTGAACCAGGATTTTACTGGATGCTGTCATTGGTTTTCCACTGGAATTGGTTTAATCTGATATGCCTTCATGTGTATTTCAGAGTAAGCCATATCATGAGGGCACTCTACTTTATTATTAAAATATCAGGAATCACTGTCTGATGAGTCTTCGGCATTATGTTTTAATTATATATGGAGAAAAAGAGTCAGGGTGTAATTTAAAAAATTTATTTAAATTGACTTTGAAGCACCTTCCAGCCATTTGTTCAACAGTTAAATTCCCCAGAATGCCTGCTGTTTTCGCTCTAATTTTTGACATTATTATCTTTCTGGAAACAGAGCTGCTATTTAACTCAGCTAGTACTGAACAGAAACTGATTATTCTCTTTTGACGTAACTGGAGTGACTTAAATACTTACAGTCTTTTGTGTTAAGGGAAGATTAAAGCATCGGAGAAACGTGTTCTGTCTTACAACTCAAAATAAATATTTCAAAATGAAGTGGCTATAATTTCGTTAGGAAAAGTGTATTGGGTCATTGGGTGTTCGGTAACAAAGCCTTAGAGACAGACGTTAAGCAGTTCCTACAGGACTCTTTGTTCTTAAAAGATGCAAAGACGTCCTTTGACTTTGGTCGTGATACATGATTGAGCAGCAGAAGGTGAAGCTAAGTTATAACCAGAGACTCTTCTTTTTATAAATCAGAGGCTTGTCATTACCTTATCCATAATCCATATTCCTGTCAGAGTTCTTCAGAAATTACCATTCCTTTCAGTCCTCACATGTTCTTAAAGCACTTGCTGCACTGGGGACAACTATGGCTTGAGAGGTTCAGGTAGAACTGAGACTATTAGATCATTCTAAGTTTTGGGCAGTGAATCTCAGCAGCTCTCATAAGCATCCTTGGACATGTACTATTTTCTGAAAAACAAAAATCCAACAATACGGATGAAATCAATGAGTTATAAAAAAATTAAAATGTCAACAAGAGTCACACAGTTCTTGGACTTTCTATGGATAGCACGTTTTGGAATTCACTGAAGACTCTGCTTGAACCGGATGGACTTCAGGCTTTTGAACCCTTCCTTTTGTTTAGGTGAGGGGTGCAAACTAGGTTCCTCATAAGCCTGTTTCTGTCGAAGGAACCACGATGACAGTCCAGCTGTATCATTTTCATTCTTCAAATGCCTTACTGAACTTTCTTGAGTAAAATTAAGTTATCTCGGCTACAAATATCAGAATTACCCAAGATTTCAGTGGGGGTCCCGTCTAGCCTCTGTAATTGGACATCTGGCTGTCACAGCAAACTCAACGGGTGCCAACCCATTCCCATTTTCTCCTCAGAGTGATTTCTCCAACCTGGCCATTTCTGTCAGCATTCAAAGGATCTCTCTTTCAACTTGGGCAAACTCTTATTGAGTTCACCTATTCAGTGCCAGTTTTGATGTTGGGAGAGTCAGGACCAAAGTGAGAAAAGGGATAGGGCACCAAGATACATGAAAAGGAAAAAACAGGCCCTGCTCTGGTGAAGCTGACAACCCGTTGAGTAGGTGGTGTGAGGCATGGAATGCTCGATCGAACCACCAACATGCCACTGTATCCTGGTTTAAGACAAAATACCAAACTTCTTACATACCCTTTCTTCTTAAAGCCCCATCTAAATCTATTGTCCTGTCGTCTCAGAAGAGAATGAAGACATTCATTTTACTAACAACAAAATGAAGACCATGTACCCTGCCTCCTATCTTGCTGGAAAGATTGTTACTTTCTCTCACTTTTGCAATGAATCATTGCAAAGAATAATGATAACAATATGATATGTCTGTCATTAATGGCACTGGAGTCACCAAGGCTTCCCTCACAGCAGGGATTGACAAATAACAACACAATTTTCACGTTCACTGGGTAGCCGAGTCACTTACAGTCTGGTTTCAGCATATGTTGTTAAGCACCGTTAAGAGCTGTAGGCATTTTGTGAGTGTTCACCTCCATGTGGTTACGAAAATCTCCCAAGAAACAAGAGCAAGGTAACTGTGAATAATAGGGTTTATCTTACCTTGCTGAGCTTCTGAATATTTTCTATACCATGGAAATAATTCAAACTCTATTATGTGTCTGGATAACGGTATCTCCTTATTGTACATGGAGCTTTTGTTTTTAATATAAATGAACTGGCATGTCAGGTATAGGAAGCAACCGGAAATAAATGTGACTCTGAGAAAAAGCTGCAATTAAAAAAAAAAAAAAGCTAAATGTCATAGGAATATTGCCTTTTTTTCCCTTACTATATTGCAAATTCCTCTTTCAGGTGCTAGGTGGTGTTGAGGGTTTGGAAGCCCACGTGCTTCGTGTGATGTTTGGCACATCTGGTGACACAGATCACAGTCATGTGAGAAGAGGAATCTCATCATATTTTATTGACTTCAGTTTATAATAGATGTCACTAAAATGTTTTCTGGAAGGTCGAGTGGTACTCATCTGACTGGGTGATAGGTTGACTATTTGAATGTTAAATTTAAGCTACATTAAATAGTATGGACAACAAATAGGCGTGTATATGTAAGTGTGTACATGACCCTAAACTCCTGTGTCTTTTCATGATCTACTGAACATGATCTTGACCTCCATGCAATAAGGTAATCAGAATCCTACCACAGAACTTTGGCTCTCCAGCATCCTTTACTCTTGTTCCCATGTCAGTTTGCCTGTGCTAAGATCGCCAGCATGCCCCATGTGACTGTCAGCCTTGATAGCATCTCTGTAATTTTCCCTTTCCCTCTAGCTGAATGGAATAAGTTATGCCTTGTTATAAGTTAGGACTTCATGGAATTCATAAATATAAATGAGGAAAGCGATGGTCTGCACTGTGGTATGTGAATCCAAGTGAACGAGTTCTGAAGTCTGGTTTCTTCCACCTCTTTGTACACATTTGGACTCACTGTTGACTTTGCAGTTAATCGGAAACCTGTTAAGATGCATCATCACAACGTCAGTGTTAGTAACAGTTTTCAGAAGTCATGAAGACACTGATGTGAGTTTTGCTTTCCTGGATTATTATATATGAAGGAATAAGTGAAACTTAGCCAATTGTGTACAGCATACCTGGTTTCCAGTACTCCTTAACCCTTCATCCAGAAGTTCAACCTGATACACTAAAGCAACTCAATAATGATTGCTCTGGCAGTGACATTAGTATGTTTCAGACTATAAAGGTACTTGCTCATCCATACACTATTAATCTCTTAGATGCCCCCCCCAACTAGTAGGACATAAGCCATGTCAAATACTCCCAAGCAAAATATTTTATTCCCCCTGTACCTACATTTCTTCAGATTTTCTCATTAATTAGTTATTGTAACATGGTAAGTATATTTATGCTAATTTCCTGAGGCACAGAGTGCCTTCCTGATCAAATCCCCTCTTGTCCTGGAGTCCACCCTCTAGCCCTTTCCTAATATGTGGATCAGCATGTGCATGTGAGGGGGAGAGAAAGTAACAGCAGTGCCCTCCCAGGATGGTGAGAGCTTCAGATTTAGTATCTGCTACTCTAAAGTAAGATTCCCTGACACTGTCTTTAATGATCCACCCATTCTCCTTGTGTTGGGAAACAAATGAACCTAATTGCTATGATCTACTCTAAGGATCATGAATACGTAGATTGATGGATAGGCCTCTTCCTGTAATTCACAAGGAACCACAGCATCCTGTAGTTCTCAGAAAATAGCTCTGCTGTGTGGTTATGAAAAAGCCAGTTCCTTCTCAGTGCTGGGATAACTGGATAACAACATGTAAAAGAAAAAACTGGACTACTTTATTACACCATACACAAAAATAAATTCAGAATGGATTAAAGACCTAAGTGTGAAGCCTGAAACCATAAAAATCCTAGAAGAGAACACAGGCAGTAACCTTTTTGACATTGGCCGTAGCAGCTTTTCTCTAGTTATGTCTCCTGAGGCAAGGAAAATAAAAGCTAAAATAAACTCCTGGGACCACATCAAAATAAAAAGCTTCTGTAGAGTGAAGGAAACAATCAACAAAACTAAAAGACAGCCTATGAAATGGGAGAAGATATTTGTAGATGACATATCCAATAAAGAGTTAGTATCCAAAATACATAAACAAGTTATAAAACTCAACACCCAAAGGCAAATAATCCAATTAAAAGTGGGCTGAAGGGGCACCTGGGTGGCTCAGTGGGTTAAGCCTCTGCCTTCAGCTCAGGTCATGATCTCAGGGTCCTGGGATCGAGCCCCACATCCAGCTCTCTGTTCAGCAGGGAGCCTGCTTCCCCCTCTCTGTCTGCCTCTCTGCCTACTTGTGATCTCTCTCTCTCTCTTTCTAAAAAAAAAAAAAAAAGAAAAAAAAAGTGGGCTGAAGACATGAAGAGATATTTCTCCAAAGAAGACATCCAGATGGCCAACAGACACATGAAAACATGCTCGGCATCACCCATCATCAGGGAGATGCAAATTAAAACTACAATGAGATATCACCTCACACCTCTCGGAATAGCTAAAAATCTTTAAAAATACAACACACAACAAGAGTTGGTGAGGATGTGGAGAAAAAGGAACCCTCATGTACTGTTTGCGGGGATGCAACTTGTGCAGCTGCTGTGGAAAACAGTATGAAGATTCCTCAAGAAGCTAAAAATAGAACTATCCTATGATTCAGCAATCACACTACTATTTACCTAAAGAATACAAAAACACTAATTCAAAGGAATATATGCACCCCTATGTTTATTGCAACATTATTAACAATAGCCAAGATATGGAAGCAGCCCAAGTGTCCATCAACTGATGAATGGACAAGTGTGTGTGTGTGTGTGTGTGTGTGTGAGTGAATATTATTCAGCCATAAAAATAGGATGAAAGCTCGCCATTTGCAATGACACAGATGGAGTTAGAGAGTATAATGCTAAGCAAAATAAGTCAGAGAAAGACAAATACCATATGATTTCACTCATATGTGGGATATAAGAAACAAAACAAATAGGCAAAGGGACAAAAAAAAAGAGAGAGGGAGGCAAGCCAAAAAACGGACTCTTAAGTATAGAGAACAAACTGGTGGTTACCAAAGGGGAGAGGGGGGATGGGGAAACAGGTGATGGGGATTAAGGAGGGTGCTTGCTGTGATGAGCACGGGGCGATATATGGGAGGGTCAAACACTATACTGTACACCTGAAATGAATATAACACTGTATGTTAACTAACTGAAATTTAAAAAAAATTAAATCTGTGTAAGCGCTCACTCTCTCTCTCTCTCTCTCTCTCTCTCCCTCCTTAACCCACCTGGCCTCCCCGCTGTGCTGGGAGCCATTTGATGTCAAGGCATGGTACCTGATGATATACCTGAATATAGAAATAACCCAGCAATGGAAATGTCTGAGAGTTGTGTGAATCTACTCTCCCAGAAAGAAGCATGAGTTTGAGGGCCTTGGAGATGGAGGGTTGTGGGGGGACTTCTGCTTTTGAATATATTACACTTTCCAGTTCTTTACCAGCCAGTAGTGGGGTTTATTTACAGGTAGACTCTGTCGCTATTGAGAATAACCACTTTGCCTTATGAGTTACATGGGTTTTACTCACACTTAACCACTTTACAAGTGTGTTTTCTAGAGTGGAAGTTGAATCTTCTTCTAGGAAAGGACCTGGCTATACTCAGACTCATGAGCTTGGCATTGGAAGCTTCCGTGGTCAATGTCAAGACAGACTCCCAAACATGCCTGCGTATTCCACTCCCATATAACCTCCTTCTTGGCATGTCCATTCCACCACTCCCCTTGTCCAAACGCTATTTGTCTCTTTAATAATGACTTATTTTGCTTAGCATTTAGTATTGTGATTTTTTTGGGGGGTCATTTTCTGTCTTCAAATAAATTAGGACAGGGAGTTTGGAGAGGCCACATCAGGGTCCTGTCACCAATTATGAGTACACAAAAGAATTTCTTAACAGATTTTAAGTTCTACCTGCCCACAGGCCTGCTATGTACCTGTTAGGGTCAGGAGCTTTGGAGCCTAACAGTTGAGAGGCAGAGGCCTGTCACTACTACTTGCTATAACCCGTGCCAGCTTGCGTGAGTCTCTTCATCCCACTAAACATGACATTTGCTTCTGTATCTGAAAAGCAGATATAATGATACATTCCTTGTAGGAATTGTATTTGGACTTGGTAAATGAGATATGTACATAAATGTACATATTTATGTACATTTGCTGCCAGAATCAGAGTAAATGCTCAGGGGTTATTAATTATAACCTCTATGGCTATTTAGTTTATTGTTATTTATAGAACAGGTTTAAAATATATTAAAAATTTATTCTAAATTAATACATAAAATAACGACATGTGATTGAAAAATGGATGGTATGAACCATTACTCTGTGTTTCGTACTGCAACTTTTTTTGAATACTGAGCGTATTATACCTTTGCATTTGAATGTATATTCAATGCTAGCTCAAATTCTTTTAGGTAGCCTGAGCCTAGTTTAGTATTTAATGATTCTTTCTGAAGGAAAGATAGCCCTATATTGTTTTCCATTCCCATTTTAGGGGCCCAGTGTATTTAGTTCTTTCCCCCGTGTAAGCCTTAGCTATAGAATATGGTTGGTCAGTGGGGCACAACCTCTTCCTTCTCAGCCCTTCATGCAAGCCAGGATGTTGAAGGGATTTATATCCTGTGCGCTAAGCCAACACATTCACCATGTAATACACACATATACTAGATAAACATACAGCGAGATAAAGATAGAGACGTAAGTATAGATTAAATATATACTTGTTTTAAACATACTGCATTAGTTTCCAAGGACTGCTGTAACAAATTATCACACAAATTATCACACATCTGATGGTTTATAGCACCAGAAATTTACTCTGTCATAGTTCTAAAATCCAGAGGTCTAAAATCAGGGTGTGGTAGGACCATGTTCTCCCTGAAGGCTCTGGCAAAGAATTCTCCCTTGCTTCCTTCAGCTTCCTTGGTTCCAGAGCTCTTTGGCTTGCGGCTGCATCACTCTGATCTCTGCCCCCATTCTCAGATGGCTTTCCCTTCTGTGGTTCACATCTCCCTCCACCTTTTCCTTATATATGCCTGTCCTTGGATTTAGGGTTCAGATAAGCCAAAATGTTCTCATCTCAAGATCCTTAATTCTAGTTGCAAAGATTCTTTTCCCATATAAGGTCCCCTAGACAGATTTTGTGAAGTAGGATATGGACCTAACATTTTTGGTGGGGGGAGCCAGCCTTTAACCTACTATATACACATTCTAACCCATTCCTCATACCCGTTATAACCATTCTGCTACTCTAGGATTTGTGTTCAGTTTGGCAATGGAGTTTATTACTACAGTTAAAGCACAAACAACATGATAGCTGTTAGGATGGCTGAAAAAATTCTCAACATTCTGATTACTACTAAGATGCTGAGATCTGAAAAACATGGAGTTGAAGAAGATCACAAAACACACTCTTCGAGTCCTTGGAGGGAGACTGAATTCTTATCAAAGGCACTGATCCAACTGGGACCACATGTCTGTCTTCCCAAGTGGGAGCAGCTAGAGAAGGGCATGGGATGCATAGATATGACATAGGGGCCACTGAGTCTCCCTTCGTGATTTGCCCTTGTGAAACCTCAGGAACTGATCTGAGGCAGCCATAGATGCAGGTGGAGAAAATGTTCCTGCCATATCCTCCCTCGAGGAAAACCTCAACCTCTTTTCCATCTCACCATGTGCCATGATTGCCTTTGGGCCCCCAAGGACCCTGACCAGGCCAGCCTGGCCCTTTAGTTGTTTTCAGCAAAGCCCAGCATGTTGACAGGGTGCATCACCATCAGGACCCAAAGTTGATACAATTTGGTACTCGAACCTCTGGTGTAAAACAGGACTGTCATCTCAATTATTGTTCGGGGCCCCACACAGCCCCCTGACTGGCAGGAAGCCCACTCTGCTCAGCTGATGTTAGAAGGTTATGTGGATTTCATTCTCACCAGAGAACTGAGACTGTATTTAACCCGCAGGAAGTGCTGATCGTATTGCAAAGATGGTTGCTGTTATTTTTTCCCCTTTCTTTCACAAATTTAAACAAGGGGCACACAGTGAAGCAGTACAGTCTCTCGGAGGATTTTGTGTCTGGATGGCCCTGGGCCGTGGCTTCTCTCACTTCACTCCCTGGGATGCAGCCCACTTTGTCATGCCCCGCACTTCCTTCTGGAAACTTCCCGGCCAGTGAGCCGGAACAAGGATTTCCCTAGACGCCTAGAGTTCCAGGGATATTTTCCTGTTGGGAACCCTTCAAAACACTCTCCTCCCCCTTTAGAGAGGAGAACAAAATCCACCTGAGGGTCTGATGGAGAAAGGAACAAAACTAACGCTCACTCTGCCCCACTTTGCACCTGGGTGTTACTGATTCCATCCCCACAGTGGCCCTACGAGGTGTTAAGAATCCCATGAGGTCAGCGGCCAGGTTTATGATTTACTGCCAACTGCTGCCTATCCTCAGGTGTGATTACCTGTGAGGAGACCAACTCCCAGAGAAGTTAAGTTACCCGGTGAAGCTCTTCTGGGCCAGGTTAAGACCGGAACCTGTGCTTGCTGACGGAAATTCTTGGCTCTTTCTGCTCTATCAGGTTGTAGGTAAATGAATGCAGGCATGTTGGGCCCGCCCTGACTCAGATTCTTGGGCTCTGGACCTTCAACCTCAAAAGCAGGAGGGACATTCGAGACGTCAAGCAGCCTCAATCAGCCAAAAAACCCTGCAGTGAGCTGCATCGCTGCCCAAGCTTCTGGTCAGAGGCTTCAGCAAAACCCCCATTAGACGGTGCAGTGTCTGGAAAATCTGGGTTTATGGTGCAAAGATCTGGGTGTGCATCCTGCTTAGGCTTCTTACTCACCCTTTGACTTTGGGAAAGTCCCTCAGTGCCTCTGATTGGTCTTGTGCGTCCATAAAATTACAAGAATACCACCTGCCATGCTTCCAACTGGAGCGATGATGATGGTATTGATGCAGTGTAAACATTGCCGGACAAGTGTTCAAGTGCTATTTTGAGGAGTTGCATGAAGTCACGGAGTCTGGTGCATCACAAATCCGCCCACCATGATCACAACTGTGAGCACGCCGGGCTGGCCCGGAAGCCCAAGATGCAGAGAGCACGCCACTGCTATTCACACCCCCTTCCAGGCCATCAACCCCGCTCCTTGGACTCTGACCCTGGCACCATGTTGGGCTGGGTCTCTAGACGCCTTTTACAGTGGGAACCAGATGATGGCCAGTGTTTTCTTGACACCTGAGCTTGCATCAATCACCTTATACAGAGCACAGCACTAAGCCGATGCCTAGGAACTATTTGTTGAATGAATGGAAGAGTGGATGCATGCCTCCTAGATTCTTGTCTGTGAGCTGTGAGGTTATGGCGATCCTGGCAGGGAGGAAAACGTGCTCGCCTTGCAGCCATCCTTGTCAATGCCTGGACGCCTGAGCTGCTGCCTGCCAGGTCAGACCAGGGTGGTCTCCGGGGTGAAGGGCCAAGGTGCCCTTGCACCACGCAGGCCGGGGTGTAGGGGGCAGTGGGGGGGGGGCAATGTGCACCTCTGAAGCCTGCCTTGACGTCCAGCATCGCTCTGTAGTAAAGTGTCTCCCCAGTGCCAAACACCCCCCTCGCCTTCAGTGTATCTGATTTCTCTTCTCCCTCTGTCAACTATTTTTGGATTTTGCCCTCTGGACCAGTCATCATGATGCTACCCTTCGAGATGTCAGCCAGCCATTCTGCGTATTCTTGACCCTCCTCACTGGGAGCTGGGGCAGAAGCGGTAATTCTGGACACCTGTCACTGTCCATGGTTTTTCCTGTCAAGGAAGACACACATATCCCCCGATAACCTCTCATCCTTGGCCTTGTGCCTGAAATAAAATGATCGCTTCCTAACACCTCCTTCTCCCGGACCTCTCACTGGAGATAGATTTTGATGAATTCTCTGTTATGAGTTCACTGGCAAGCGATTACGTCTCCTTCGCCCTGCAGTGCAGAGATGTTGTTACCATGTGACTTGACTGTCCCGAGGCCAAAAATCCAATAAAGATGACACAGCAGCCTTGTTACGTGCGTTGCCACTCTCCCACAGCTCAGGTATTGCACTTTGGGGGCAGAGTCGGAAGTTAATTGAAATGGCTGCCACATTGCATCTCGCAGAGAATCCTTTCTCTAACATGCGTGACTGGTTATGCCTCTGTGTAGAAGTTCTTCTCTTTTGCTGTGCAAAGCACAAGTGGAAATATAAAGTCTCAGGGAACAGGGACTTTATTCTTGATTGGAGTGAAAAGGTGACAGAAACAGGACTCTCGCCGAGAAAGCGCGTCAGTGGGTGTCAGCACTTTCCTCGAACAGAGTGGATCCATTTTTTTAAAAATGTTTTTTTTCATCCTCCTGCACTTTATTTACTTTGGTCCATGTGAAGAAGTTTTCTGAGTAGATAGCAAAGAACAATTCTTAAAATGTGTGAATACCAAATGTAAGATAAAAAACATAATTGCAGTTTAGACTTCAGATTTATTTGAAAAGGGGATAATGATAGTAATTACCCAGTTTGAGTTTTGTAGAAGGCTAATTAGATCCCCCAAAGCATTTGTATGCACAAGGAAAACCATAAATACAAAAGACCATCTGGTCCTTATCAGCTTACAACACTAACACTGTCTGTAATTATTTTTTCTATATTGTTTTGATGTTGACATTTTATGGAGCAATACGTTCTACCCTGGTTAGGGAATAACCTACATTTCTGAAAACCTGGGGCTTTGCCCCCTCTTTCCTACTGGAAGTTTTAGGACTCCACAGGCAAAAGAGACACTGCTTTGGAGACACAGGTAAACATCGTGTCATTTTACCCATTGTTCCAGAAATGTGTTGTTTATAAACTTCTTTGGCTTATCTGACTTGTCTTCTTTGTAACTTAGTCTTCCAGATACTTGGATTCGGTTAAGTTTTGTTGTTGTTGTTGTTTTGTTTTAAGTAAAATTGAGAATGAGACATTTAGCTGCATTCTACGAGCTCAGAAGTACGGCATTCATTAGTCGTTTTCTCTAGTTAGCGCTGTCCCTGGCAATTTGGATATTACAAAAGCAATGTTATTTGTTTTCATGTTCAGTGCCCATCTTCCCACTAGAATGTCAGCTTAAAAGGGGCAGAGATTTTGTCTTATTCATTTTACTGTATCTCCAGCTCCTAAAGTCACGCCTGGTACCACCTGATAGTTACTCCAAAGTGACATGTTGAAGTAGATAAAGTAGAAAGCACCATTTCAGACTCAGGGTGTTTATGATTTGCTATCGATTGTTGCATAATACACCACCCCCAAAATCAAGTGGCTTAAAACAACTAACATTTCAGGAGATCTCGGACTTTTGTTGGCGAGGCGTTTGGGCAGGACCCACCTGGGAATGAGCATTGTTAGAGCTCGCTTGGTGGTGTTCAGTTGACAGATAAACTTATCTCAAGGGTCCAAGACCGCTTCATCCTATGCCTGGTCCTTGACAGAGATGGGTAGTAGGCTAGGATCAACTGAGGCTATTGATCAGAACACAAACCTGACCTTTCCATGTGGCTTAAGCTGCCCACAGAATGGCAACTCTTGAGTTTCAAGAGGGTTAGACAGAAGTTGCCAGGCGTCTGAGAGGATAGGCCTAGAGTAGGCATAAGGTCATTTCCACCATATCTTATCATTTAAGCGCATCACTACGTCCAGCTCAGATTCGATGAGAGGATAATTTAACTCCTCCTCTCAGTGGTGGAAGTAGCAAAAATAACCACAGCCATCTTTAATGTACCATACCATCCAACTGAAAAGAAAGGCATGCCAAATGATCAACCTTAAAGCAACATTTAGACAAGAATGGCAAGTCTCTTATATGTAACTAACATATGGTTGCAGAGTAAGAAAATCTTCATGCTGAAGGAAGGCTTTGTGGAAATCACACCTGAGTTTTGAACTGAGCCTGGAAGAAAGGATAAGATTTCAAAACCTGAAGCTAATAGAAGGGAGAGTATAATCAGAAAAGGATTTTTTTTTTTAAAATATGGAAGTAGAACCGGGATGGTCAACACTGATGGCATTTGCTGATCTGGCACCTGTTGGTTTGCAATAAATTAGAGAACATGACCATTACCATTTTGGGGGAAGGCACTGTTGGAAGCAGCATATGTAATTTCCAACTGCAGTTCCTGTGAAATGCTGATTGCATTTCTCCTTATAGAATCCCTTGCTGAGACTTATCTTTCAGAATCTTGCTAAGAATAGGCTTTGTTAGATCTGTTCTGCTTTTTTCCTTCTGATAAGAACAAGGACAATTCCTATTTTATTTTTCCTTGGCTTTCAGGAGGCTTAAACCCAAAACTGAAACTCAGGCAATTATGTCCATTTGGCATTTTTGCAGCATCTCCTTGTCTTTGATCCTGATGTTTTAATTCTCCTCCTATTTTGCTAGCTCCTTGTATGAAGTTTTTGCTTTAATCTACCTCAAAAACGGTCCATGAAATAAATTCAACAAACATTTACTGAGCGCTTATGCTAATCCTTAGAGCTTGAAAAAAAAAGACATATAAGTAATTATGAACCAATGACATAGAACCTTATTTAAAAAGAATTACATAATTATGTAGTTTAGGGATCCAGGAGGATGTTAAGAACAATAGTAGATTTGAAGAATGGACTTCTAGTGAGGTCATTTCTTTTTTTCTTTCCTTTTCCTTTTTTTTTTTTTTTCCTTTTCCATCGTGAGGTCATTTCTTAAAATAAGGTGAACAAGATGAGTTGTGGTCACCTGAGTTCTTGCATGCTAGAATGAGAAGACTGTCTTATATGGAAAATTGAAAAAGCCCTGACGTCGATATGACAAAGTATTTCAAACTGATACAACATGTGCTTTCCTCAGGAGTTGAATTTGTCATGGATATTTTCTTTTCAATTGTTTCCTCATTCAGAGAATAGGTCAGAATTCTTACAACCATTTTCAGTTCGCCAGCATTGAGGGCCAAACATGAACAGCTACCTCTGCTCGGGGATCTGGGAGACATCAGGAGCAGCAAACTACATATTGTACTTCCAGCAAGCTTATCGTAGAGTTGGGGAGACAACCCTGTAGTTTATTAACAACCAGTAGCCTATCGAGTTGTATTTCACCTATCCTATTTCTGGATCCTAATTCCTCTGGCTTTCTAAACAAGGATCACAGGAAATTGTAGACATTTATCCTAGGTTTGATGGGGAAAATAGACTGCTCCAGCGTGAGCAGGGGTTCTTAATGTTACAGGTACAGAAGAGGAAATTACTAAATGAAATGATGACATGCTTATTTCCCACGCTGTATGCTCACTCTGGGACCAAGTACACCCAGTCTTATTTCACTGGTGCACCTGAGTTTCGGTGGGTTACCTTCACCTCCCAGACATAGAACGACCTGAATGGAGATTTCAGTAGAAATTCACCTGTGTCCCAGGAAGAGAAAAGTGGGCAAGAGACCAGGGGGGATATTAGAGGTAGAGAAGACATTTCTATCTTCATTTTGATGGTTTGGTCTGCCATACTGTATTCTGGTGAGTGGAACAGTGGAGGGAAGGGCAATCAGAAAATTCTTTGTGGGTTGTAAAGTAAATAGCAGATGAAGAAGTAGCCATATGTTAGTTTGGAGGAATGTGACTTTCTGCAAAGAAGGTACAGGAAGATGGTTACAGGAAGGTACAGGAAGGTACAGGTACAGGAAGATGTAGTCAGCGACACCATGGAAAACCAGATAAGGCACTTTAATAGCATTGCATATGGGTGACATCTTTGACTGCTCTTTACTGTGGCCTCTGGCCGACACTATGGTGTGCTGTGCGGCCCCTTCAGGGTGGAGACAGCATTGCTCTTGCTCCCGGGAGTGCTGGCAGCTGATGACACTGAGTTGATTCCAGCCCTGGGAATAGTCCTAGCAGAAGAGAGCCACCTCTTCCTCTCCAGGGACAGTCCCTATCTGGGGATGTACAAAGGCCTGCCTCCCCCTCCAGAGCACTCTCTGGATCAGCGGAGGCTTCTGTTGCATTTCTGTCCATCCATCTGCCTAATCCTGTTCCTGTCACAGCCCCTCGACGGTTGATCCCACCACGCTCCCCGGTGAACTCCCTATACGCCGCTCTTTATCTTGGTCTGCTTCCTGGGGTGGCTGAGCCCAAAACATGGGCTGTTTTCAAAATGGTGTCCCACAAACAGGATCCAGCCAACAATGGTCAAACTATGTTTTGTGCCACAGACTCATGGCAGGCATGAAGATGCACGTTTCAGTGAGGCCTGGGGGACTCCACTGTCTGGAGCTGTCAAGAAAAAACAGGGATCAGCCAGGAATGCTGCAAGCATCTCTGGGCGACTTCCTGCGGAAATGAACCATGGCTTTTCTTTCCTTCTGTCTCCCGTCCCTTTTCTCGGTAGTTCTGTTCTAAGTCTCTCCACCTCTATTTGTCTTTATGATTCAGCTCCATGTTCCTGCCCAGTGAGGCATAAATGGTGATATTTGTCTTTCATACCTAGTGTGTGGAAGAGCGTCTGGACACATGATGAAACAGGCCTCACTCCGGACTGTGATGAAGACCAGCATTTCTCACTAATTAGAAAGAATATAGGATCACTGGATCTATTGATTTCCATTAACTTGTGCAGAGTTATGAATCTTAAAATGGAAGCCCACAGCTATAGATACCTTAGGATGGTGTTTTATAGCAAGCAAGACTCTAGAGAGTGCCATAAAAATCAGCTTTTGATGCTCGTTGGAGGGTTTGTGGCTTAAAAAATTGCTTGTGCTTTCTCTGCAAATGTTCCCCAGTCATACTTTGCAATACCTGCCTGATTGAGGCAGAGGCTACTACAAAGTTTAATGCAGAGCTCTAGAACTCTCTTAAAATTGCCTGGTTTTTTCCTTCACTCCCCTCTTTTTTAGCTGTTGTTGAAGAATTATCTCCTTGTCTTATTGCCAGGAGCTTCCCGTTCTGGACATCCATCACCCATGTTTTGGAAGGATCAGCTCCAAAGCCACAGGCAGGCATTAGCATCTCAGCTGAGCACTCTGTTAGACCCTCATCTCAGAGGGCTACACAGCTTGCCGTGGAATGTGAAGGATATCCAAAATTGGAAAATGGGCCTTGAAACGTCCCAATAAAGCCTGGTTGATCTTAGATATGCCTTGATGTGAGACATCTAGATATTAGATGGCTAGAGATCAAACTAAAATCATGGGTTCTTTCTTCATTGTCTTGCTGCATTTCTTCATCAAGCATTTGTTGAATACCCACTTTGTATCGTCATATATCTGACCCTCCTTTCCTTGTCTATCCCCCTTCTTTCTCCCTTCTTCCTTCATTTCAACAGCACATAAATGAGGAGAAAGTCAGGCCCTTCCAAGGAGACTTCTAGATTCTTATCTTTGTTTTTGGAGAAGGGCAGTTTTATTAGTTCACTGAGGAGAGATCAAACATCAGTGACCTAGTGACCAGATCCATAAGAAGCTGATAGAAGTCATTTTCTGTCATTACAATGGAGTATATACTTTTCTAATGAGACAGAAGCTGGGGTCTGCCCTTCCTCCCAGATATCAGAAGGCTGCTAGGAAACAGAGAAGGGACACTGGATGATCTTGAGAGATACTTATTTGTTCCAGCCCCTGGTGAAAACTAATGAACTATTCGTTCTGCTTTATGAGAACATAACTTTCCATTGGCTTGGGTCTTCCAGATACTGTGTGTGCTGTGTGCTGGGGACTTCCTGGCAAATGTTAATGCTCAGTGTTCCTTTGTCTAGGATCCCCACATGCATACCTCTGTCCTGTTTGCCCTCGTTACACATTGCCCTTCTTGTTTCAATGGACAGCTATTGCTAAGTCCGTGTACTATTACTTATCGATTATGTGTGGAATAGTGGCCCCTGAGCACAAGGATGTCGGAATCATACAGCCCTAGATAGTGTGTGCAGTGGTAAGAACTGGATCTCTCTCTCTCTCTCTCTCTCTCTCTCTCACACACACACACACACACACACACATACATGAAGCTCTGACTTGTAGTGTTTGCTGACTTCCATGGTGTAAATTCTCTCCGCATGGCCGCATCCGTGCTACCGAAGTGAAATCACTGAACACAGAACTGGGACAAGAGGAGAGCTGTTATTTCTCATGAGGGACCCAAGCCTTGCCAATCCCAAGGAACATTGCTTTTCCTTTCTAATTCTCAGCTTCCTCATGTGTTACATGGAGGTGGTATGAAAATATGGCCCTAAAGGGTTGTGACATTTGGCAATTAATGCATATATATACCTAGCGGGGGGAGGGGATGTCCTCATAATCCACTGAGGAATCCCTAGTCAACTAGGTACACTGGGCACCTTAACCTTGTCAGTAATCTAGTTCTCTCTCTTTCTGGAATAGCATTCCTTCTGCAGAACTTTCCAGTGTAAACCCACCCTATTCCTGATGTTGGTTTCAGCTGAGGAATGGGACTGACCTTCCTTGGCTTAGGGGAGACTCTTACCAAGTGGGGCTGGCAGCCTGGCTCATCTCCTACAACTCCATCATCCCACTTAATGACCAATTCTTGGTTATTAAATGATGGCTCTTCACAAAAGAGTTACAGTGCTGGATAACGTGAGGAGAAATACCGGAGCAGGTCTACACTTTGATGGGCTTACAGTTCAGTGGAGGGAGGCAGATGTGTACAAGCGACACAGAATTGGGAAGCCAGCTGGGCTGAGGTAAGTCAGGACAGCACTCTCAGTGCTACTGGATGGTTCCTCCAAGAAGACTGCTGGGCTTGGTCCACTTACCCATCTTCAGAGATGGGCAAAATTGGGAATATGCTTACGCCAGTGTGTGAGCCCTGCCTCAGTGTGGCATGGAAAAGACCCACTGCGCTAAGCCCACAGTCCAGGGCTGTGTATTGCTTCAGACTAGAGACTCAGGGGTGCCTCTTAATGTTTGTGGAGACAGTTGTTTTCGCTCAGAATCGAAGACATGCCCCCAACCCCACAGAGTTCCATCCCCACCCACTGGAGTCAAGAGGTGGACAGGAACCATGCCGAATTGATGCTGAGGGTGAGAGCTGATGCCTCTGCAGAGAGGTAGCTCATTGCATACTTCCGGCTTCCCCAGCTCTCCTCAGATCTGTCCACCTCATCTTGTGAGGGGAACAAACATCCATCAGGTCAGCATTTATCTCCCTTAGGCCATGCCAAAGCTGTCCTTGTCAGCTTTTTCCTACCCCAGCTCTTGAATTTCTGAGACAGCAAATGTTGCCTCTGATATTCAGGGGATGCTCTGGTTTAAAGAAATTTTAAATTTAAAAAATTCATTTTAATGGTATGTCTTTCCTGTATGGATGGTAAACACTTTGAGAGTAAGGGAGCGCACTTTGATTTGCCGGGTCCCCAAGGAGAATGCCCATAAACGAAAGACCACGTGGACTCTCCATGGCCACTGCAGCGGTCCTGTGAGGGAAGTGTTATTGCAACGCCTCTCACGTACCAACAAATGCAGGCTCTCGAGCCTCCCCAACGCTCCAGAGTTGCCCTGGTTCCTGCAGGGGTGAAGCCAGGGTGGCCTGACCCTGAAGCCCGGCTCCCAAGGCCTGTGCTCTGACCACCTCTCAGTCTGCTGCCTCTGGCTGCTCAGATCCAGGCCAGAACAGATTTGGGTTCTCATCAAAGCCCATACACACGCATTCCCCTGTCTAGTTAAGGAGGTCAGATATTCAAATTGACTTAATTTTTAAATATTTAATTGCACTGCGCTTGTAAGGCTATCCAACTGATTCTGCTTTCAAGAATTTACTAAGCCGCTTTGAAGAGAGAAACTTATGCAAAACTCTGGCTCACAGTTTCCAATAAAACCCGTCTTGTGTCTCTCAGATCTACGAACAGGGCCTTGATTAAAACTCAGAAACGACTAGCCTACCTGGGACAGAAATGTCCCAGTGCTGGCTTCTCCTTTTCACTCTGGGTTCCCCAAGAGCCTGTCTTCTTTGCATGAAAGTTTCCCTTTGCTTTCACTGCTCCTCAGAAACAGAAAAGAAAAAATGGGGGGTGGGGATCTGAAGGCACTTGGCTGGGAAACGAAAGCCGTTCTCTTGTATGTATGTGTATTGGTGTAATAACTTTGCATCTTCCATTTAAATAGAAGAGTTTGGAAAATGCTCCCAGAAGCGTTTCCACCTACTCCGGCCCTGGCTCCTACTTCATTTCCTGGGTTCTTGTCGTATATTTGGGCTCACAGGCCACTTACAACCTCCTTCTCTATTTGTCATAAAGTGTGGGTGCATGTATATGTCTTTCAGGAGCCTGTCAAATTGTTCCTCCTTCATGAAGCTTATTCTCAGCCCCAAGCCAGAATTTATTGAGTCCCGCTTCTGAATCCCCGTGGCCCAGTCTGCCACTCCAGGGACCCTCATTTGCTGCCTTGTGGTATTAGCAACGGGGGTGTAGCTCACTTCCTGAACGCCACTCTAAGCCCTTCGGAGGCAGGAGTCCCGAATTATCTATGCAGCTCACCTTCCCACCAATATGATGCCTGGATACATCAGAGCTCAGTAGAGCTATCAGATCAGCTCTCTGCTTTCCAAAAATGCACTGAAACATCAATGGGTTGGGGAGCCTACAGAGCTCCTCTCCTAAAGCTGTTGGTTGCTCTGACAGTATTAAGCAATGGGGTCTGGTTCACAATACATCTTTAATCATTATATTGGTCACTGCTTCTGTATATAGTGGTTGGAAAGGCCAGTTCCTAGCTGTTCCTTCTTGCTGTGAACAAACCTAACGAATTACATCTCCTCTTCTTCGGTGCCAAAGCAGGGGCCTAATTAGCATTGAGTCGTCAGTGAATTTTAAATATATCCACTTTCCTTTTTTATTTTTCACTAAAATAGAGTATTTGTGCCACCCCTAAAACAGGCCTCTGTTGGCCCTAGAAAAATAACTCCCTACACAGAATGCCCACCACTACTCAAAGCTTTCTGTAAATCTCATGGAGATATTGCAATATTTCTAAGCCCTTTGATATTCTGTGTTTAAAATTGCTTATAAATTACCAGATGATTCCATGTTAAGCCATTGCTTCTTTCTTTTCCCGTGGCATCTTTTCATATTAGTTTGGATATCTTTCCTTACCAACGATGGCAGAAATCCACTTACTTAAGGAACTGTAGGTATTATACCCTCTGTAGTGTTCAAGAAGTAAACTGATAAGGAATGAACTTCTTATATATTTCCTCCAGAATTCCAACCCACTGGAAGGGCAGCAACAGTATCTGTTTCATTAAGCTATTTATATCTAGCGCCTAGAACAATTTTTGGTACTTTGTAGACACTCATTAAATACTGGATGAATGAATGAAGGAATCAATGAAGGAGTATTGGGTCTATCACTTGGTGCCCATGGATTTATTGCTTACTTCTGCTACACTTGTTTCTTTATCTATAAATGGGGCTGTTGTCAGGACAAAGTATAGTAATTGTACAAACCTCTTAGCAAAATAAGCAGTAATAAATGTTTGTTATTTCTGTTGTTATTTCTCAAAGCATTTTTTTTTTCTCATCATTCCATCTGTCTACTCTAGTTCGTTCAGGCTCATCTGTCACGTTAGGTGGGGAATGCTCTCTCCTGATTCTGACTTCCCAGAGCATTTGCCTTGAACGTGGCATTTACCTCTCTGTGCCCCGCATTCAGCTATTCAGCATTCTTTCAGTGCCCACAAGGTACTGAGCATTGTGTTGGGTGCAAAGGCATTTATTTTTGTAGGTTATTATTTGCTTTCTTTCTGAAGCTTGCCTGGAAGCTCCTTGAAAGTAGGTCAGGTTCAGCACTGTAACCTCTCATTGCCCAGTATTACACCTTGCATTTAGTCCTCATTTCATATACACTAAATTAATATATGGATGAGTGGATCACCTTAACTGAATCTTAAGGAACTAGATGCACTAAAACAATTCCCAGGAAGCACGGGGCTATGGGATGCTTGAGATCTTTGTGCATATAGTGGCAAAGGCCCACAGACCTCTGTATTTTGGGTTTGTAATTGAGTTGCTTGACCCCACATTTGATTCAAAACATTTGCACTGCTCTCTTTGACAAATGTTTCTACTGGGAACTATGATCACTAGATCACCCTGGGTATGGAAACAAAATTATAGTGTTCAGTGGTATGAAGATGGGGCGGGGTCGTTAAATTTCACTTTGTCTCACCTGTAGTGCACGGAGAACCAACTACTGACGATTTTGCTTTTTTCTCTTAAAGTCCAGTCTGGTGACCTGGTGGCTCAGAAGTGATTCCTTGCCCTGAGCTAGGTCCATCAGCCTCCAAAATATAGATGCCTTCTTTTTTACTTTATTCTTTGCACTTTGCGTGCATGCATTTTTTCCTACATATTTGTTTTTATAACCCAAGCTGTGTGTTCATTGCATATAGCCCCACTTTTTGATGTCATGACCCAACCAAACCACCAGGTACTGACATGAAATTCCCACTATGATGATGGCTTAGACCACCATTAATTCAGCTATTTTTTTGCCAACCCAATAATGGATTCTCAAGTTTAAATTTACTTTCTAATTCAGAGCAATCATAGTTTTGCTAATTACTTTAAATGGTTTCTATGTAAGAAATACTTAGCATTAATGCCATTCTTTGGGTTTTTAAGAGTGAATTACAGTCATTAATTACCCAATTCATACAGCATCCCTGGGTGAAAGACTTTATCAGCCTGGATTCCATTTTAGAGATGGAGGAACCGAAACCGATTAACTCAGACTTGCCCCTTGGAGCCCTGTCATTTACCATGTACTTCTCTGCCCCCTCTTCTGCTTAGTTTATCACAGGTTCCCTCCTCCTAAACACCTGGCTTTACAGATTGTCGTGTGTGTGTATGTGTGTTTGTGTGTGTAGTGGGACAGGGAGAAAGGTAGGGGATAATTATAGCACAAAAGGAAACTTGATGACCACCACCAAGACTAAAGTTAGACAAGACCATGCCCTAGGAAAGAAGATGGTTTGAAACAAAGGCTCATATTTCCACAAGGAAACCACACTGTTAAGCCTTTTTCAGATCTCTTTGGATAAGCCATGTCTGTTTGTGGCATCCCCAAAAGACCCACAACGATCCCCAGGTTGGGATTGGGCTGATCCTTTTTAGCCATCCCCAAAATACATCTTCTGTAATGCCCCAGTTATATGCCTGATAAACAGAGTGAATAAATTTTGCTGAATAAAGGTAATCCTGAAGGGGTGAATTTATTCATTTAAGGTTTCTTGAGTAATCATTTTGATGGTAAAGGTTCAGTTAGGCAACATTTGATTATTATTTGCACTGTGGGCACAGACAAAGGAAATGGTGGCTGTGGCCCTGGACTTTGAGGTTTATGGTGAGTTTAAGATGAGGGCTGTGAAATCAGCATCCAGAATACAGAAACGCCCCTTCAATGGGATTATGAGAGGAGACATCTTCACTGTTACAAATGATGGTGGGAAGTTGGAATGTGCTGTGGAATTTGCATGTCTTCTTTGAAGACTTCCCAGATGAGTTTCATGGCATTTTGTCATTGAACCAAAGAGTAGAAGATGTATTTATCAAAGTTTCAGAGGGTATAAAGATAAAAAGGAAAGCAAATACTTTTGAATATTGCATCAGGGTTCAGGGAGATCTCGGACAGCAGGAAGAGGCTGATGATATTTAAATTGGTAGAAGACAGATTCAAATTCAGCTCTTGGTTCCAAAGCTTGAATGCTATTAGACCTGATAAATCCATTACAAAGGATATGATATTCCAAGCACATTTTGAGTGGTGAGACAATATCTGAAATTTTATGTCCATTTCTGGAGTGTATGGACCCGTGCTGTCAAATAGAAAGATAATATGAGCTCTCTGTACAATTTTAAAACATATAATAACTACATAAAAAAGTAAAAATAAACACAAAAGTAATTTAATAATAAAGTAGTAATTAATTAATGGCTTCATTTAACTTAGTATACCCCATACACAAGTTTGATATATAATGTATATAAAAATACTAACAAGTTGTTGTACGTACTTTTTCATGCTTAATCTTCAAAATTCAGTGTGCATTTTATATTAGTGGCACATCTCAATTTCAGTGCTGTTTTCATCAGAAATGCTTCAACTCTATTTAGATATCATAAAATTACAGTTGAAAAAAACAGATTCATGTATCCAAGTTGTTCCAAACGTATTTAAGTTCTCCCAAAATGGAATCAAGTGGCAGTTTTTAAATTTAAGTTGAAACTATTTAAAATTGAGTGGAATTTAAAAGTTCACTCCTCAGCGGCGCTGGCCATAGGTCACGTGCTCAGTAGCCATGTGAGGATGCTGGCCCGCATATTGGACAGCGAGGCCTAGATTCATCATCATTTCCATTGTGAGCATCACGTTGAGGCAAGGTCTTAATCAGGAACAGAAGGCAGAGCAGGAGGAGTTGTTTGGCCTCCATCCGGGACACCGTGGAAGGAAATAGAGTTAAATGACTGCTACCTTGCTTCAAGTTCATCCAGTTTGGCAGAACCCCATCCAGTGGTCTTCACTTGCTGCCTTCCCAGAGGTGTTGCCTCAGTGCTAAGTGAATAAAATAGGGTCAGAGCCTGGTACGATGCCACTTGTCTTCTCAAGTTCTTCTCTAAAAGTAGACATGATTATCACTCCTCAAGGACTCCTCAAGGCATTTTCTGAATAGATAAACCCTCTTTCGAGAGGCAGCTGGCTAGATCTGTGCCATCAGCTGAGCCTATACCCTGTTCAGTGAGTTGTGAGCGCCTTGTAGGTAAAAGGGCTAAGAGTTGTTGTTGTCTTCATTGTATTGGCCATTGTCCTCCTCCTCCCCTTCCTCCTCCTCCTTCTCATCATCAGTGTTGCCATCTTTCCTTTCTCCCTTTCAATCTTTCGAGCCCTCAGTATCCAGCCAGAGCTCAGCCTGTTAGCTCTCTTATCAAACAGTTGAAAAAACTGAAATTCACAGAGGGGAATAGCTCACCCAAGATTACACAGCAGGGCTCAGGTTAACTCTGAGAGGGGCCTGACTCCCAAGTCCATGCCATTTCTGCTATTTTATCACTATTGGAGAATAGCTCTCAGGGAAGGTAATAATATATCCAGTCATCATTGTCACACAATTGTGTTGCACGTTGGGTTTCTACTCCCAGATGAAAGGGGGTCATTAGATGACATAGCTGATTTAGCAAAACTTTCTTCCCACCCGTTTGTTATAAAGTCATGTCCTTGAGCATCAAAAAAGGATCTGCTTTCACTTTTTCTTCCTAAGAATGCTCACAAATATCATCTCATGGTTATCCTCATGGTTTCCTCATAATCACCCCAATTTTGCTGAGGAAAACTTCAGGGAGTTTCTGAGAGGACAAGCAGTCAAAGAGTTAGTGGAGGAATTTTGGCTTCTGGAGAAATACTACTTCAGGAGGGCTGCTTGCTGCCTAGCTTCAGACTCGGTATCGTAAAGTCAGGAGCATAACAGAAAGAAAGTGCGAAGCTGATGGTACAAGATGGCCTTGTTCCCAAAACATGAGTGACAAGTGCTGATTGACAGTGATGAAGACACTGCGGGGAGTAGCCAAGCCGGAGAGATGACGGAGCCCCTGCCAAGCACACTTAGAAATCTCATACAGGACCTCCAGGAAGGGTACATACTGCTCTTACGTAGTAACTAGTTGAGGAACTGGAATGTTCCAGGGGGAAAAAAGTCGGAAGCAGCTACCAAGACATAGAGCCCTTTCTCGGGGCTTTCTCAAGCCACGTGTTGAGAGCATGATAGTACTTTCTAGGTGGCAAACAGAAAAGACAGGAGAGGAAAATGAGGCAAAGCTTCATGTAGCAGTATGTGTACCACTTAAGACTGGTTTTGTTTTGTTTTGTTTGTTTTTGGTCTGACAAACTGTAGGGAGCGCATGGGTATAGCATACTATAATTGAAAACCCAAAGAACTCATTGGATTTATTTACTACTGCTATTACTATTACTATTACTACTATCTATTTACTACTGCTATTTATTATTTATTTATTTATTTTTACAAAGTGCTTAGCATCCAAACTAAGTGTAAATTGCTGATTTGAAATAGACTGACATTTGTGCTTGGGTTGGGGGGGGGCGGTGCATGGCAGGGTTTATAAAGGTGTCTTTAAATCCATGAAAGAGATGGTCTCCTAAATTAATGTTAGAGCCCTGACTGAAGAAAGATAACCAGAGCATTTCATTTTCTTTGACATCTTACTAGGTAGTGGGCCACGGTTAGGGGGGTGTGGGTTCCAGGAGAGCAGTGGCAGCAGCCGTCAGGGGTGGATGATGAGATCAGCCAGCATTATCCTTCAGGGTTTGGAGCAGAGGTCTGTCCATGAAGATGTCCCCAAGTGATAACTGGCCCTACACCAAGAAAAGTCACACTTGCCTCAGCCTGCATCCCACGCGCACTAACGAAATCATGTCTTAAGCATGAAAAAAGGGTGTCCCACGGTAGTTACCTTTTGAGAGCGATGGTAATTATTGCCAGTTTGTGTTATATGAGAGGAGAACAGGAGATGAGAAGTTTGGGTCTCTCATGCTGTGATTTATATTGTGGTCTTCAACTGTAGATGTGCCCTTTCATTGCTCTGGGTTCTGCGGCGTGGAGACAAAGGTAAATAATAAAGTCAGCTGTTACTGACCTCATGGAGCGAAAGGCTTTTATCGTACAGCTTTCACCTAAAATTTGCTCCAAAATCATAAGCCCATAAAATGTTTCATCTTCTAGATTATGTCTTAAACAGCAACAGCTGTCTTCACAGTGGGGCTTCTTTCACATTTAGGTCCAGTGGCGAAGAGTAGTATCAAGAGGCCTGGTAAAAGTTAATCTTTTAAAAAACGTTATTCTACTTCTCTATCTCCACATCTGTATTTTAATCCAGGCACCTCATTATGTAAGTTCTTGATAATGAGGCAGAAATAGCCAGAGAAATGTGCTGAGTTGGAAGTGCTGTGTTGGAAGTGCCTGGGAAACTAAAGAGGAGCCAATAAGTTGTTCAGACTCAGCTTGTCCAAGTTCATGTTCAGTACCCAATGACATCTGAGTCAAGAGCATGAAGAAATATTTGTGGAATAAATTTGATGAAATGTGATCACATTAAGGGGACAGAAAGGTGTGTGGTCTTTTGAACCTTAGCCATGGTCCATAATGGGTCCGGAACTGCCCTGCAGCTCTGAGGGAAGATGCTGTTACCATATGTAGTAAAGCCTTGAAATGAACGCAATTCCAAAATCCACATCCTGCCTCCAAACACCCCCTAGAGTCACGAAGACAGTTTCACACATGGATTCCGAGGCATAGTGGATGGTCATTAAAGTGTGTGCTTGGCAAGGCTCATACGATGCACTGTTTTGTTTTTTTTTTCCTTTTCTCTTTTAGAGCATGTTGATACATGTCCATTCAAATGAATAAATGTTCCCATCTCCACTGATCTGTTTGGGAGCATCGAGAAATTCACGTGGCAGGGGGAAGCTCATCTGTCTTTAGAAATGGAAAAAGCCAAAGTCTCAGAAAGAACTGGAGAGTGGGGAGAGTCGTTTTACAAATGATCAATAAATCAGCATCTCATTTTTTACTAAAATAAGCTCTAGCTATTTATATAATCCAGCGGGAGATTGTGAGCAAGGAATTAGAAGATGGAGAGATACAAAGAATCTTTGTATTTCGTTTGACAGTGGGAAGATCTCCAAGCAGATGTAGGATGTCTGCCTTACACATCTGGGGAGGGGGGTGATTATCATACAGACAAGTGGCTTTCTTGGTAGCCAGGAAGATGATCTGTGTTTCTTTTACCCCTGTATTGATGTTATCAGATGTTATCTGTTACTGTGATTTTTAGAATGACATTAACGTGCCTGACCAGTATCAATATAAAAGGAGCTATATTTTGTGAGCTTAATCTAAGAACCTATCTATTCATGTTGACACTTGGAATCCAAGTTGCTTTGTCAACAAAGACACTAGGGAAGGGCATCATAAGCTGGGAGCCATTATCAGGAGAAGGCGCAAATGTGGTATCAGCCTTGCGAACAGCAGGAAGTAGAGGCAAGCCATTAGGGGGATAGAGGGCAGCTCTCTACTTATTTCTAGATCCCTAACTCTCGGGTGGTAAGAGAATTCACAAAGAAGAAGCCTCTACTCTGAGGTCCCCTCCTGTTTAACTTGATAATGTCCTGGAGTAATTCTTTTATAATTAGAGGCCAAGTTGTGCTGTCTTCCTGGAAAGATCGTAAACTGTCGACAGTTGAGGCTATAGACTGAATTTAGCCATAGTCAGGATTGGAGGGGCTTGAGCTTTCATGCAAGTAGCAATACTCATTTTTAAAAAGTGTAATGCATACTGAAACACGAAAACTTCACAATCAAGTTGCCAACGAAAACACACGTCCCCTCTTCATGTGCTCTGCCTTCAGAAGTCTTGATCCTTGAGCTTAGCAGGAGGGGTCGTAACAAGTCAAAAAGTCAGATGACACCAGGGAAGAAGGAAGATCTAATCTGTGCCATTTTGTCAACTCACTAAGTCATTTGTCATGTTTCATCACATCACCCTGAGTTCTCTGCTCCCCACTGGGGCACAAGTGATCAGCCCTGAGGCTTTTAGCTTCCAAGGTGATGGCTAGACCGTGTACCCAGTATCGGAGCGGGGATGTTATATGCTCTAAACCCAAGGAGAGAGCTGTTTCCACTCAGCCTGCCTTTCTTTAGCATGTCCTCTAGGGATGGTGCTGCTCTGGATAAACCCTCAATGCAGGACAGGAAAGTGACTGAAGGAGATGGTGAGGGGGCAGGTGGAGGAGGCAAGGCCATACATCGGAGGTGGGAGCCATGTGTCCCGGGAACCTGGAGAAGGAGTTGTTTATCATTAAGGGAGTGCCGCTGGGGGAACACTTAAGGCCAAGATGGAATTTTGGCTGAAACCTATAATGAATCAGATTTCAACCAGTGGAGTGAATGTGGGCCAGAAGGGAAGGATACGCTGTGCAAGTGGTAGCTGATGATACCTATGGATGTGTTCAAGAAGCAATGCATGTTGTACTTGGCTTGGGCATCCAGGGTGACGGTACTAGTCTGGAAAGAGAGGTCGAGGCTAGACCACAATGGTCTAAGAAGGCCTGGATAAGGAGTCTGCACTGGATTCTACAGGCATTGGAGGAACCAAAAGGAGTTAGTGCAGGAGAGGGACAGATCTTCAGTTCATGAAGAGAGTAGTTGCTGGTAGACTCCCAGATACCCCCTCCTCCCCCTGAGCTTGAGACCCAAACATCCAACTGCCTCTGGAGTAGCCCCACCTAGATTTCTCCTGTAAAATCTTGCATCTGGCAGTGTCCCGTCTCCCACTTCCCACATCAAACCAGTCATCACATCTGTTAGACGATCACTCCCACTTCATGAATCTGTTTATTTCCTCTTAATCATTGCCACCCCACTGCCTTAATGCAGGCCACATCAGCCAATTCAGTTCTACTTTTTGTCTCTGTTTTTTTCCTCCCCAGTCCTGGCTTTATATGGCTGCTAGTTATTGTTTGAAAACAGAGAGAAGCTCGTATAACTTGGAGATTCTAAAATCACTGTTGGCTCTCCAGTACCAAGGACAAAACCATGCTTTATAGGGTATCAAAAAGAGCCATCCCAATGTGACCTCCCCTACCTCTTCTCCTTCCAAGCCCGACAACTCTAATCACTGCCCTGCCACCAGCACACACGTGTCTGGCCTTGTGTTTTCCATATGCACATGCTTGTCTTCATCTTCATGCTTCTATATAAAATGCATGCTCAGCATAGCATACCCTTTGCCTGCTTGGCAAACTCTTACCCATCCTTCAAAACCCAACTGGATCCTTTCCTTTGTTTCCTCTTGACCATGATTCGTTCATTGCTCTGTGCTCCAGTAGGGCATAGTGCACAGAGCAGATGGCTTAGCATTTTAAATCTGTTGCATTTTAACAAACTAATTTTCTTTATCTGTCTCTCCCACCAGGCTATTAGCTGCTTTATGGTAGTGACACAGTCTGAGTGATATTAGTTCTCCTTTTGTCATCTAATATGCAGGAGACACTAATCAGTGTATGTCGAATGAATGAAGGATAGGAATGACCACAATCAGAATCGCGGTGTGTGATTGATTATTGATGTCCCGTTTCCTAACTAGGCTCCCAAGTCTCCTTGAAATTTACTTTTTAAATTTTTCTGTAAAATGAGTTAAAATAAGACACCTCACACTTTAGGGGCACCTGGGAGGCATAGTTATCTGGGCATCTGACTCTTGATTTCAGCTCAGGTCATGGCCTCAGGGTCATGGGATCGAGCCCCACATTGGAGTCGGCCAGAGATTCTTTCTCCCTCTCCCTTTGCCTCTCCCTCTCATGCTCCCCCCCCAAATAAATAAATGAAATCTTTAAAAAAGTCTCACACATTGTCTGCACTTAGTGAATGAGTCATTCCCACCAACATGCATATGCATGCACACATTTTTAAGAGATAATTTATATTTCTCTAAAGAATGACAATTGGCCAATGTAGCTTATGAAAGAGAACATGAAATATGTAATTAATTTGATATATATTTCCATCTCAGAATTTTAAACAACAGATTGATTTTTGAGCCTTTAGGAAGAATGTTTACTTATTTGCTTGCCATTTGAAGTGGGCGTTTTTATTGATTCCTGTTCCTCTAGTTAGTGTTCTTTCCCTAAGCCTCCCCACAACCACCTTCACTCCCAATGAGGGTGGATTTCTTATTTGTTTTGACTCTTGTTTGCAGTCTTAGATTTTTTTTAATTTTTTTAATTTTTTTAAAGATTTTATTTATTTATTTGACAGAGATCACAAGTAGGCAGAGAGGCAGGCAGAGAGAGAAAGAGGAGAGAGGGAAGCAGGCTCCCTGCTGAGAGCAGAGAGCCCGATGCGGGACTCGATCCCAGGACCCTGGGATCATGACCTGAGCCGAAGGCAGAGGCTCTAACCCACTGAGCCACCCAGGCGCCCCTGCAGTCTTAGATTTAATGAAGAAGGAATAGTTTGCATTTGGTCCTATTTTTGGTCTGAAATTTCTATCCTAAAAGTCCCCCGGAAGGAGTCGCATTTGTCTCATTTGTCAACCATGACAGTTGCCATGCTGATTTGTGCTCAGACTCCTCCAAGAGCTTGTTAGGTCCTTTTTATCCAATTATGTTCTACAGTCAAAGTCATTTTAATACTGTGACACAGAAGAGCTTAAAAGAGTCTCTGTTTGCCTCAGAAATAAATTGGGATTCCCCCCAAACCTCCCGCAAATGCATGTTGGCATTTGGTTTGAATGCTGTGACCCCGCCGTACCTGATCTCCCATCATCGCCATTGCACTCTTGCCAGAGAGAAATGGTTGGCCAGGTGCGTCTCGTGACATGACACTGTCAAGTACAGAAGGATGACTCCACTAAAAATAACAGATTTTTGAAAATTTAATAACTACCAGCTGTAGTTAGGTTCATCTGGTTCTACTGACAGCAAGGTTTCTCTTGTTAATTAATAAAAAGAGGGAAGAAAATAGCCCCAAATAGGAAAAGCTAGTGATGGCAATAGATATGT
Source organism: Mellivora capensis (assembly GCA_004024625.1). Classification (NCBI taxonomy): domain Eukaryota; kingdom Metazoa; phylum Chordata; class Mammalia; order Carnivora; family Mustelidae; genus Mellivora; species Mellivora capensis. The sequence goes on along the minus strand of PISX010000135.1, from coordinate 330,892 downwards.
TTCTCAAAGAGCCTCTGAGCATGTTCTAGTAACTTGCCTGAATTGTAGCAGAAGTGGTGTCATCTCAGTTGCTGGTCCCTGAAACCTTAAAAATTAAGAGAACGACCAGAGATCAGTCAGTCGTGAGCTCAGTGGTTCTCACTTCCTGGTGTGAACTCCGGACTCCTGGGGGCACAGTCCTTAGGCACATATTCTCCTTTATGATTCATTATGGCCCTCCCTTCTGCTCTTCTCCACCAGGCTGCCCTGAAAACCTCCCCATTCATGGGCTATATAGCCCCGATCCCATGAGGACGCTGGCCGTTTCTGTGGTGGGAAGACACAGCTTGCTCTAATTGGGTCTTCTTTTTCTTCCACTTCAAAATCACTTGCACTCCAAGCTTATCTTTTACCTTTTAGCACTTTATTCGAAAACACCTTCTCTGCCTCATTTGGTGCAAGTTTTATGACACTGCCTGTTGGCAACTTGCGGCTAAAAAGAGGCTCAAAAAAAAGTTGAGTTATGAAGATAGTAAAAATGGTGAGCCAGGAACATCAAGGTTGAGGGGAGTCTGGGTAAAATGCCTCTGTGGTGATGTAATCGTTAAACATGCTAATTTGGCAAGAAATAGATAAGACTTGGGTGATTAATTAATCTGTATTTTATTTTTGATCCATAGTTAAAGGTGAATCTGAAGGTTGTTCAAGTATGTTCTTAAGGGGCAGGTTGCTGGTGTAAATTGTTCTGCTAAAGCAAGAGATAGCAGCATGACACAGCACTGAGGGGATGGGGGGAAGGTAGGAGAGCTGAGTGGTAGTCTAGCCTTATGTAGACTGCAGCAAGCCAGCAGAAGGGGAAGAAGCCTGGAGCCGGGACCAAGAGGTCATCCTGGGTCAACCCGAAAGTTGCACACAACCCATGGGCTATTCTGTGGCCACACTCAGCTGCAAGGGAAGCTGAGATGTCTAGCCCAGCTCCGTGCCCAGGAAGAAGAGGAGACCGGCTCTGGTGAGCAGCTAGCTATTGCCAACACAGGACCTGGGCCAAGACCCATCATCTCTGGGCTTCCGTTCACGCACCTGTATGATGAAGAGGCGATGTCTAGGATTCTGCTTGTGACTCCAACATCTGTGATTCCAACTCCATGGCAAATTGGATTCTGGCGGGCCATTGTAGTTAATTCTTAGAGTCCAGCATTTAAATTTTAAAAAGAAAAAGGAAGAAGAAGAACCGGTGAGATGCGAACTAGAGCACTTGTGCTAAAAGAAAGTGTCCCATCTGACCTCTTTCCTATTCCCAACACGTGGGATGAGATGGGCTTTTCTTGCTCTTCCCTCCAACCCCTTCTGGCCTTTCCCCTCTTCTACTTAACTCCAGCAGCCTTGTAAACAAACACAACAGAAACAGAAAACCAAGAGGACGTCAGCACGTTCCAGTCACCCCTCCCGTCCAAGGTAATTCTGAATGCGGGCCAACTCCCTTTAGGATGGAGGCCAGGCATTTTGGCAGATCCCTTTGGAATTTTGAAGCTGGAGTGCTGACAGTTGAGACCTTAGTGAATGGGCCTGCAGACGAGCCAGTGCTGATTAACGACGTACACACAAGCTGCCCAAAGAATGCTGGCTCTTGCTGGGGCGGTGATGTCATCCCTGGCAACAGGTGGCAGCCCTCTTTCTGTGAGCGCTCCTTGAGAAGGTCCTAGTGTTCCCAGTCATGAATGAGGAACAATAAGGCGACCACAGGGTTAACTGCCACTTTCACTTGCTCTTTTGTGGAGCTGGGGCCTTTCCCATAGAAATGTCATTGGCTTGAACTGATTTCTTCTTTTCTGCTGCCCAAATGTCAGACACTCATATAAAAGTTGATCATGAGCGACTTTCGCCACTGAAGCCTTTTCAATAGGAGCATAGTGATGTGTGTGCTTTCCTTGTACAAATAGACGTGAACCCGCCTCTGGGAAGGGTAGTGGGACGTGAGCCTGCCTTGGGCTCCCCGTTAAGAAAGATCATCAGGTCAGCATGAGACCTGCATTGATTGCTGGGTCGGTATTTTGCCTTTTTGTCTCTTCTGGTTTTGAAACACAGTGTGTCTTCATGATTGGATAGCATGGCAACAGAGTTAAGAGGACTCCCTTGGAGTTCTTATAGAAAGTCACCAATTGGGACTTCTTCATAGTAACCTGTATTAAGATCGAGGTTGGCTGAACATGACCTAAATTGATAGCCCTTAATCCTGTTACGCCGGAGCCTTTTACAAAGGTTCATCTTTGTACCTTCCACATACACAAGAAGTGGGAAGAATAAGATACAATCCTTGCCCACAGAAGATTTGGTATGTCAGGGATTTTGTATATAGCCCCGGGAATCTCTGTATTTATAGTGATTCAGGTGATTCTCATTCAACTGGCCTCAACAAGTGGTCTGGACCTCCTGAGTAGAAAAAGATTGCGGTTGAAATGGAAAATACCATATGGGACTTAGACTCACACAATGAGGGTTTGAATCTGGACTCTACCGCCCGCAAGCTACGTGACCCTATGCAATCATCTGACTCTTCTGAACATGGCTTTCCATTATCTATAAACGAGGAGAAATAGTCCCTTGCTCAGGGATCCACATATATTCTAAAATGTGTGTTGAGCTCCTAGCCCTGTGCCCGAAGTAGTGTAAACTGCTTAGTAAGTAGGTCTGTCTTTACATGAGGCCTAATTCTTCAGTCTCTTCTTTGTAAAATGGGAGGGTTGGACCACATGACTTCTCAGAACCTTCTAAGCTTTAGCAGCCCATGTTTCTCCTCTGGTACTGATGTCAAATGTCAGAGGAGGCTGTGTCTACGGAGCATGAAATGTTCCCCAGCCAGGGAAGGAGTCCCTTGGCTAGAGTGAAATGTGGAAGACATGAACCAAATAGGGCAATGAGACATCAGCACCAAAGGCTGTGTGCATGCCAACATAATTGTCTTCAGTGACTTTAATTTATAAGATTATAGGGGGTCCTCTAAAACATCCTTGGCTTTCAAAGACCCCTTGTCCAGTCCAAACCAACAACAACTTGTCTAGATCCTTTGTCAGCTTTCTTATGGTTTCACTCTCTTCTTTGCCCTGGGATGAAGGGTCTAAGTTGACTCTTGCCATCTCAAGTAATATTTTCTTTTACTTGGTAGAATCCATTCTTTCATCCTTCAGAGCTTGAGCTCAGTTTCAGACAGAAATATGTGATCTCATAGAGCCACTCAATACTCTGAGCCTCTAGAGTGGTGACCACAAAATCTACATTGGCCAGTGGTTGTGTAAATCAAATGAAATAACTTGTGTTCTGTCCTCTGAAAGCACATTGTGTCAGGGAGCTCAACACACGACAGTCCCCTTCTTAACTTCACGGGCAAGCCCATGTTTATTGTGAACATACAGGTTTTGGCCACATCCCTTTTTGTGCCTGTTGCTCCCAGACCTAATCTGTTTTACACAGAATTTACACTTTGGCCCATTTACACTTTGGACTCATTGATTAGCATTCCTCAGTACTGAACCTGTCCTTGTCATGGCTCACATGAGCAAGTAGACCATTTGCCCATCCTGGGTGAGGATAAGATGGCAAGCCTTCTTTCAGAGGGACTGGGTGGCAATATGACAATGTTGAGAGCATGTGCTTTGGAGACCAGCAAGACCCATCACTTACTGGCTGTCGGCCTTAGGGCAAATCATTTTACTTTGTTTATTTAATTTAATTCCTGACCCATAAGATGGGAATAATCATGCCAGCCTTGCAGTGTGATTGTGGAGATCGCGTAAGAGCATGTAAATGAATGGCATTATTGTCGTTCAAAAAGGCAGCATGGGATATGGGCAGGAAATGGATCAGAAGTCAAAGACCCAATTTTACTGACGTCTGGTCACCTGACTGTAGAGGAGCCATTTAACCCCTCCGTATCTGTTCTCTTGGCTGGCAAAAGGCATAATTCTCATAGGGGTACCATAGTGGTGTTTTCTGGCTAAAAGGAAATAACATAAAAGTGGTGTCACTATTCTTATTAATGCTCTAATTATTCTTCTTGGCACTGCCCAGAGGTGGTCTTGACTAGGAACCCAGAGGTTCCTAATGACTTGGCATCTGCTTTAGAGACATCCTCTTGAGGCATGGGCCATCCCCAGTTTATCTTCATGTTTGTGATAGGGACATTTTAGTCGTCTTGGTTGAAGTATCTGCTTTCCATCCTGGAGCATTCCTTAAAAGCTGACTTCTCATTCACGAATTTCATTTGAGCCGACACTGATCAGTACCAACACCCGTGGCTCCCCCAGTGCTATTAGTCAAAAACACCATGCAGCCTTCTCCAGATAGGGATCTGCAAATGCTTCGCATGTTTCTTTATTAATGAAACACGGCAAATCGCATCCTTTTAGAGGATACTCAAATTACCTCTGGGAGGAAGTACTTTGTTAATGAGCCGAACTGCCTCGCGTAGGAGGATGAGTTGTGTTGACATATCAGATATCCTTTTGAGCCAGCGTGCCCGAGTGCCTGGGAATTGGGGCCAGACAGTGTTTCATGACACAGGTTTCCTGAATTCCATCGCCTGAAAGTTTCTGTAGCAAAGCGGGAACTAGATTATTTATACCGTGATAACATCTGCAGAAGAAATGGCTTGGATTTCAAAAGAGAAAAAGTGTTTTTATAAATGGGTCACACCTGTGGCAAGAAAGCGAGACAGGTTAGGGCGGACAGAGTGTCTGGACACAGAAACGCTCCGTGTCTAGTCAGAGCTTACTCATAGGACAGCAGGAAGGATCAGGAAGCTTCCAGATCCCATGCTGATAATCAATCATGTCACCCTCTTCCTCAAAAACCCTTAAGTAGCTTTCCATTGCTGTAAAAGTAAATTATTTTAAAAAAAATTCTAAACTCAGCATATGCAGCCCCTGCCTGTCCCTTATCCCACCCCATGAGTCATGGTTCTTTCTTCCGAAGCCACACTGGCCTTCTTTAATTTCCACTGATTCAGCAAGCTTTCCCTACGCCTCCCCCGCATCCCTTCCCTCCAGATTGTTACCACATGCCAGTTACGGCTAGGATGTTTTCTCCCTACTCAGGTGGACTAAACTGTGCCCATCCTCTGGAAGTCACCTGTAATGCCTCTTACTCAAACTGGCCTTCCTCCCTTGTACACTCCAGCTGAAAATCTACTCTTTTATCCACTGTAATGCATTCACTGGTTTACCTTCAAAGCACTGACTGTAGTCTCCAATCCTGTATTTGTGTGTTTATCTATTTAATGTGTGCTTTCCTACTAGACTGTATTTTCTGTGAGGGCAGGAATTGTATCAGTTTTGCTCCTCATTGTATCCCTTTTGTATCTGAATAAAGTGCTTATAGCAGTAGTGGCTTATTAGCAACTCTTGGAATGAATGAATGAATGAATGAATAAGGTGTTTAGTACGGCTAACTGTGAAGCAAACAGGACAAAATATATAGGGGTGCCTCTTATCCCCAGACTTACCCATCTGCTCATGGTTCATTTGACCGGGTGTCATTATTATATTTCAGAGACACTTTTTAGAGTCGGGCTTTCCATCCACCTGGTCGGATTCTCCCAACCTGCCCATTGTTAGATGGAAAATCTAACAGAAGCATCTTTATAGCAGAAATGGATTTTGCAAAGTTTCCAAACATTGGAAGCCTTGGAGTAGGTAAATACTGAGAAGACTGCCCTTTGTTTTAAATAGTTGTGATTTATAGTGAATGGAAAGTCTCTGGCAACCATATTGTTGTTTAGTCCCCAATGACAGACATACCTAGAAAGAGGCAGGCAGGTCTCAATACTAACCAGAATAACAAATAAACAAACAAAAAATGCCAGCCAGCACAGTTGTTCTCATATCTTTGCCTTTTTGTGATCTACTAGATATTCAGACTGGAAATCTTATTAAGAGGAGGATGACAACGGGCTTCTGGGTGGCTCAGTCGGTTAAGTAGCTGCCTTCGGCTCAGGTCATGGTCTCCGGGTCCTAGGATCGAGTCCCACATCAGGCTCCCTGCTCAGTGGGGAGTCTGCTAATCCCTCTCCCTCTGCTGTTCCCCCCTTATGGTGCGCTCGCGCGCTCTCTCTCTCTGTCAAATAAATAAATAAAATCTTAATTTAAAAAAATGAGGAGGTTGACCACAATGAAAAATGGAACATGGTCTGAAGTGAGGAACTGGAGCATAAGGATTATTCTTGAAAAATGAAGGAGAAATCCAGTGTTTGTCATTAAACATTCAAAGAAGCATATGTAGGACGGAAGAAGATTTCCCTGTGTTTTGCTGGAGGGCCAAATGAGGAGAACATGATAGGGATATGCATTTCTTTCACTATAAGGAGGAACTTATGGTCCCTTTATAGATTCAGAAGTGAAGGATGACCTGTCATGAAACTGTGAGAATAATTCAGTTAGAGATTGGTTCACCATCTGGTAGGGATATAGCAAAAAGTATTCATGTATTGATTCTGAGATGAGCTCCAAAGGTCATTCTAGCTCGAGGAGTTAGTAATTCTTATTCGGCTTGGGGTTATTATTAAAAACCATCCATTAGTCTGATCTAGCTTTGGATTTAAGGTAATTTAGGCCTTAGGATCAGAAGGTCAGGCTAATTTTCTCAACTAACTTAAAATGAGACTTAAACTGAAATTAGATTATTTCTTTAGTTTTATGTAAACAACTCATACTCAGTACTCTGCAAATAAGTCATAACCTGAAAAGCTTTTTCCAAGTATCATTATTATTTCATCTTTCCTGCTAAGTATTTGATTATGTTCAGTTAAACAAATGCTAATGAATATCTACTATGTGCATTCATCCTACAAATCTTTATTGCATATTGACTATGGGCCAGATTGTATTAAACAATGAGAACATAGACCTTGTCATTAGGGACTCATGGTCTACTTCATACAAGTATGTCAGCAGTAACAATCCCTGTGGTAAGTGCTGTGATAGACATTTGCCCAGGGTACTGTGTGTGTACAAAGAACAGTACAGAAGTCACCTTGTGTGAGAATACGGTGTTAGGAAAGCTGACAAGTGGAAGTGAACTCCTTGGTACCCAGATGAAAAGAAGGATGAGACATGTTTTTCACCCTCCATGAGTTTTCAATTAAATTGGTATTTTAACCAGAAGATGTCTAAATGCTCACAAGGTGTTATGTTAGTTCTTAGTGTTGGACTGTCAACTTCCTTTCTGGGCTATGATGTGATCACACACACATAAGATATATTATCTTTCCACCTAGCCTGGACTCCAGTCTTGTAATAAAAAAATTCTTGGAAATCTGGGATGGGTGTGGCCCCAAATCTGAAGATTGCTATGAAACCAGGGCAGGTGAGGAGCACCCCTTGACTTCTCACAGACTCTTCCACATTTACCAATAGAAACACTTCTTATTGTCCAGAGGGGGTGTGGGCTGCGATGGGAGGACTAGCAAGGAACTTGGAGGCATAGAGCCTAGAGAACTTGACGCTGGTGTTCCCAAGGACTGTGAGAACCTGAGATTTAGGACAAGGAAAGAAAGGATACGATTTACTGGTGTGTGCTCTGGTGCACAGGAAAGTGTAGCTTTTCATGCAAAAACATTGCAAACCCGGAGTCAGTATGTGACCTCTCTCTCTTTTCTCCCTTACCCACACCAATCCTGCCTCTTGGTTCCAAATTGGGTTACTTTACATTGCTTTTTAAAGTCATAAAAGGATCTGAAAAAAAAAAAATATATATATATATATAATTAAGGATTTTGGAAGGAACAAGATAAATAAATTATGTTCATTAAAATGTTTTTATAAACCTCTGGGAGGTTTTATTCTTTTTTCCTCCTCTGAAACTGGCCTTCCCTTGACTCAAGTTTTCTTATCATTTTAATGGTATAAGAATGCTTGTTGCCCTCACAATGTAAAGAGGTGACCTGAGAATTCATTTCCTACAGCTTGAATAGTCAAGAAAGGTAATTCTCAGGCAGGAAGCATGAATGTTACTCTCTTTGTGATCCTTGAGAAACACTTACCATCCATTTGCTCTCCTGAGAAGCCAAATGAGCAGTGAGAAAAACTTATCTTCTTAGGTTCAGAGAGAACCTCATCCATTCAATTGGAGAAAGGAAGCAGTTCCTAAATGCACAGTTAGGTCATTCGAGAATATGCTCATTATGTTTGTATAGTGGTGAACTTCTCGGTACAGAATAAGGACCTGAGGTCCATCTCAACAGTACTTAAACTTAGAACTCAATGGGTAGCAATTAGGAGAAATTTAAAGCATACCTGGGAGGCTCCAAAAGTAAATATTTCTCTGGGCAGATGTGTTATAGCTGAATTAACTGGGTGTTTGTGCAACTGCAATGAATCGGAGAGATAACAGTCTTTATTGCCTGTAGATCTAGCCTGTGATTTCAAAATACAAGTGGTGTTAAATGTTCCCAGTAGAGGTTCAGGCGGTTTGCTGAGCAAACCATTACTGCTGGCAGGTTATAATCATACTGCCTTGGGTTATTTGTCCAATTCTAAGTAATGAGGTTCCCATCACCCTCCATTTGAGGTGTGTTTATCTTATAAGAACTTGGGTCAAATTGAACTTAAATTTCACTTGATCGTTCTCTGCTAAGAACCAGTCCTAGAGGAGGAAAGTAAGATTCATTTCTTTCATATTATTCCTTGTTTAAAGTTTCTGCCAAAGAAAAACAAGTGATCTCCCCCTTTAGGTTGATTGGGTAATTCGGGGTGATGCCTTCACCCTCTCACTTGCACTGGTGAGAAAGCTGTAAAAAGGATATCCTGCTGCTGTCTTTTCTGTTTTCATCCTGAGACCACTTGAGGGGGCAAACTTTTGCGAGATTCCTTACAGGTTATAATAAGAGGAGTGGGGGCAATGAGGGTAGAAATTGAGGCCACGAGGGCCAGAAAAAAGAAATAGAGAATGCCTGTAGAGCAGTGAGTAGCAAATTTATGTTCCAGCTTACAATAACTGTTGCCTTTTGTGTAATACAATGCGTTTCACCAAGATAAAGACTCTACTACAACTAGGAATGGTTTTGTTTTGGTCCAACTGAGGCAGGATAAGGCAGATATTCACACGGGCTCATCCCCCACAATGCTCCAACCCTCATGCTACATGCTTTTGTATGTATGATCATAGTTTATGTGTCCAATAATCATATATGTTTGGTATTCCCCACCTAACAGATGAGGAAAAGGAATCTGTTCAAACTCCTATGGAAAGCAAATAGCAAAGCTTTGGTGGGAATCCAATCTGTCTGATTCTGATTATCTCCATGGAGATCTGTTTTAGGTCACTATGATGGCCATGATGGCATTTCACACTCAGGCCCATAAAACAGCAGGTCCGACACCCAAAGGGTCACACATGGGAAATTCCTGAAGGTAATAATCCTTTGTGTGTAGCTTGAAAGCCTTCAACACATTCAGTACATTTTGTCGAATCAATGAATGGGACGAAATTTAAATGGGTTTTTGAAGTGGATAAGGTTGAGAAGTTGGTGTCAGTCAAACCCCGACTGTCTAATTGTGGATGGTTGGAGAGTTTATCATTACACGTCCTTTTTTATTTATATCTCTGTACTGAGACCTGAAATATGAGCGACTCTCGTGACTATCCTATTTTTATAACGGAACTACTTTTTATTATTTGGAATAGCTCTTTTATTTTTTAAAAGATTTTGTTTATTTATTTGACAGAGAGAGAGAGAGATCACAAGTTGACAGAGAGGCAGGCAGAGAGAGAGGGGGAGGCAGGCTCCCTGCTGAGCAGAGAGCCCGATGTGGGGCTCGATCCCAGGACCCTGAGATCACGACCTGAGCCGAAGGCAGAGGCTTAACCCACTGAGCCACCCAGGTGCCCGAAATAGCTCTTTTAAAGTTGTCCTCTCATTTCATTCATTCTCTCCACTGGTATCTGTGAAAGCACTATGTCTAGGCACAGGAGACTGAAGGCTAGAAAAAGTCTGAGATCTGATCACAAAAGGCCCGGGATGTCAGGTTGAACTGGGATTTTACTCCATAGGGCTACTGAGACACGGTGGTAGGGCAGCCATGGATGGTGATAAATGAAGGAGCCGTGCGGTTGGATGGTTACTGTTACACCGCGGCAAGTGCAGACATTGAGCACAGAATAAGGGGACAAACAGACATAGAGCCTGGTTCTCCGGACTCTGGAGCTTTCTCCACTACCTTCAGCTACCGTCTTTCTTACTAAAGCCGCCAGTGCCTTGCCACAAAACCGGGACAGTGCAAAAGAAAAGAGATAGCTGGAAACTTCTGCCTCTTGGCACAAACGAGCCTCATTTACCCAGGTGGAAGAATACAACTGAGCATAAGGGATCTGAGAGCCAGAGATGCTCGCCCTGAGGGGCAGAGAGCTGGTCTCATGATCTCATTTGCAAAGGATTGAAATCAACCTGATATTTGAATTCAGTCCATTGACTCAAATAATATTAGATCTCTTAACCTTCACCAAACCTCTTAGATCTGGTGGTAGAAGTGACATCCATCTCCCTGGAATGTCTTGCCAACAGGCCGCTGTCCTCCCTGCATTGCCATGCAACTAAACCTCTAACTGACCTTCTCTGTCCTTAAAGTCTCCTGGGTTTCCTAAAAAGCAAAGAGAATCCTGAGGTTTTCCTGAACTTCCATATATTCCAGGCTCTCTATTTTCAAATTAACAAAATAATTGTGTACTCGGTGCAGGTAATTAGGTGAAATTATAAAAGTGAACTATACTTGACAATGACATGAGAGGATACGTGTTGCATGGCGGGTGCTTCGATGTGCATCTCATTTCATAGTCACAGATGTCCCATGAGACCTCGGAGCCTTCCGAGATTATGGGCAAGGAAGTTGGAGTCACTTGCTCAAGATCATTCAGCTGGGAAGCAGGGAGGGGTGGAAACAAACCTGGATCTTCCTTGACTGTCCTTCTAGACTAGTTTCCAGATGGAGGGCTTCCAGAAACCTGCAGTCATCGAGTCGAAAGCAATACTGAAAACATTTATTGTGAAAATGATGAAAGAACAAAAAGCATGCAGGATATTCAAATGCAAGGACAGGAGGACATCGATAACATTCACAAGTATTTTGCATAAAGTCATTCCTTCCTCCATTCAGCAGTCATTTGTTGATGGCCTACCATGTGCCAGGCCCTCTTCTAGGTACCACAGATATGGTAGGTGCGTGTGAATCTCCTATATTTGTAAGCCTTACATTCTACAGAAGGAGGTAGACGATCAATAAATGAACATGTATGCAAACAGGATTACAGACAGAGAGGGTCAGAAGAAAATAAAACCAGGAGGGAGAGACTTTCAGCAGGGTGACTAGAGAGAGGGAAAGTGTTCTCTCTCAAGAGGGGATTTTTGAACCGAGCTCTATGTGATAGAGAAGGGATCAGCCATGCAGATATGGGAGTGGGGCTCATGGAGAAGAATGTTGCCAAGAAAGGCCAAAGACAAAGGCCTAAAGCAGAAGTAAGCTTTCATGCTCCAGGAACAGAAAAAAATTGCAAAGTAGCTAGAATCTGGTGATAAATATCAATACTTTGTTGAATTGAATTGAATTTGTTAATTCCTTCTTTCAAAAGGAAGACTAGCAAGAGGAAATCTGGAAGAGGACATTACCTAAGGAGAGAAGAGCTCAGAGAAGAACTAGAGATCCAAATGGTGAAGGTCTTGGCAGAGTTAAGAGAAGCATGGTGCTTGGATTTTTAGGATCGGTTGATGGTGGTTCATTGATATTTAATTGGATCGGTCCTACAACAGCTCAATGGCTTAAGACAAAAACACTGTCCACACATCGGATTTGTATTTTTCTGAAGCAATATTGTAGTGGGAAGGTTTGATGTGGCCCCAGGCCCACTGGTAATTGAAAAGCAAATAGAGATTTTTATATGAAGATGTCTTTCTGGTGAATGAAATAATCAATGGAAGGTAGAATAAATGAGAAAGCCATTCCTGTACCTTTTGCAGATATTTTGGTTAAATGATGGAATAACCTTAAATAGCAGAAGATCAAATTGAATAAGAGGAGTCTTGTATCCTTGTGGTAAGGATAAGGATTATGGAATCAGACAATTTGATCAAGTTTCCAATCTTTGACACTAGCTGTGTAACCTCTAGCAAGCTTTCCTTGCTAAGTTGCTAAGACTCAGTCTCTTCTGTCTGAAAAATGGGGTGATAATGGTGTTTAGCAATTTAGTAACAGAAATTTAGAATTTGGGGGAGGACTAAGTGAAGTGTTGCCTGTAGAGTGCTCAGAATACCCCTGGTTGCATAGAGAATAATCAGAAAAGGATATCAATTCTTAGCTAGGTTGGGGAGGAGCTGAGGAAATTGTTTAGAAACGTGTGATTATGAGGAAGAGAAAAGAAAGTCATAAAGCAGTTCTGAGTGTTTTTGAACAGGGCTATTGCCTAGTCAGAGCTAAGCACTGTGGAATCTGACAAGGCACTATCCCTCTCTGTGCCTTGGTTTCCCCATCTGCCAGCCAAAGTGGATGCCAGGGCAAGATCGAAGATCTAATTGGTAAGTTAGTCCCGGAGACCTGGCATTCCATTGTGATCTAAAACTAGGGTGACCATTCATCCTGGTTTCCCTTACACTGAGGATTCTGTGGAACAGAGAACTAGGATTTTGATTGCCACAACACGACCATCTCTGGCAAACTGGGATGTTTGCTCACCATGCAAAAGTGTTTCCAAGAGGAAACGAAGGGAGTGGTGAGGAAAGGCTCTATTTCAGAGGTAGCTGAGTGGTGTTCTTCTAGCATCCTCTACCTGTTTCTGTGTTAGGCTCAGGTACTGGCTTATCAGGTGGTCTTGGTCTCTCTATTGTGAGCCTTGCAAGAATGGAGAGCTGACTGTTGCCGTTGGCATCTGCGGTGCTGTTTCTTGACATGTAAAGATGAAAAACACTTCCATGTTCATAAAAGAGCAACTTGCGGTGCTGAGTGTCCCTAGGGGAAAGGTATCATAAATAACACAGAATTTCAAAGTTTCCCCTAAGGCCTCTCGAAGTAACTTTGGGGCAGAACTGTAGTTCTTCTTGACTGCATGCTGTCCCTGTCCCACCAGAACATGGTGAAAGGCCTTTCCGTCCTTGTCTACCTGACAGACTGCTCATTCCAACCCAAGGGAGCCCATCCTGGGAAGCCCCTCTGGGTTGCATGTTACCTTTTTGCATAATTCTGAGTCTTTAACCGCTTGACTATAATCAGGTATTCACTGCCGGTTTGCCCTTACTCCCAGGCTTCTCTGAAGGCAGGTATGTTGGTGCCAAGTCTGCAGTGGGAATAGACTGTCTGTACCTCATGTCATATTAAAAACCCAGAGCCCAGAATGGCTGCTGAGACTGTGGAATGCCTCCTCTGTGCGCTCCTGTCCGCTGCTTCAGTTTGTTAATGCGAAGCCTTCTGACAATTTTCTTTTCCATGGGAAAAATGAAACCCATTAATATGATTTCAAACCTTAGTCTCTCTAGCTTGAGCCCCAGACTCTCTAGTGCCAGGACACCAGTGTGGCTCGGAAGAATTAAAACTGCAGCAAAACTAAATAATCTTGTGGAATGGATGCTAAACCAGGCGCCAAGTACCATGACATGTAGCATTGAAATATACAAGTACTAATTATCCACTAATTACAACCACAGTAGAATTGAGCTCATTTTCACTGAGAAAGGACTGACACAGTGTTGTGAATGGTTTAAAAATCTACTCTCAGGCTCTGTAGGCTCAGCCATTTGTTGAGAAGATACTGAATTTCTCGGAGGGCTAACAAAGAAGATGACATTTTCTTTCAATCTGGGTGGCGTGTTTATTTGGCTAGTGGGTTTTTAAATGGGCCCCTCTTGTGTACCCACCCATTACAAACTGTTAGCCCCAAAGACAAAGTAGGAAACTGCTAAAAATGTAGAGGAAACGTTTGCAACTGTGCTACTAGTCCCCTCTGCTGACTTTGTGGGAGGGCTTGGAGGTGAACGTTGGGATGCCAAGAAAAGGAGGGGGGAAAGACAGGCAGAGAGACTTGAACATAAGTGCCCAGGATACCCACCAGCCCCTGCAGCCCTTAATTTTCAGTTTGCCAGGGCCAGCTGTCCCTTTCTCGTCCCTGAAGTAGGAGGAAAACTTCAACAAGCTTCTGCCACCTCTCCTAAGGGAACCAGTAAAGGAAAACCAAGCAAATAATTACAGTACACTGGTGGAGGACTCAAATTTAGGAGTCCCACAGAGATGGTCACTTGGTTGTGTGGCTCTCAACAACTGATACGTATTTATGTTGATCTTCTGGATAAATAGGGAATAAACAAGGTCTAGAGACAGATTCCACGATGGTCTTCAAGGCTGCCCAGCTCCCCTCCTCCCTACACCAAACCCCATCCCACAAGCCAGTATTTGCTGCCCTTTGGTTGTTTCCCAACCTTACTCTTTCAGTTATTCTCTTCGAACAAGAAGCTAAAATGGCCATCTAAGTCCCCCTTGTGATAAAACATGGCGGAGTATCCCCCTTAGCACACTCCTTACTAGATTATTGGTTGCATGTTGGAAGAATTAATTCATCAGATTCTAGCTGAGAGTGTGATCCTACAAGGCCCTTTGACTTGTCCTCCATTTTGATACTCACTGCGGAGCGCCTTGTGGACCTAGAGATGTCAGAGGTTTCCTATTTTTCATCCCCACATACGCACTCCTAATGTTCTTTGGGAAGTGAAACATGGGCTGAGCCCTCTCTGACAGGCAGTGAGCAACCCTACTTCTATGTGACAGGTTCTTGAATAAATAACATAATTTAGTTAAACAAAAAGTAAAGGCAAAAGAGAAATAAAATACATTTTAGAGTCAAGAAAAACTCATTAGCATTGGCAATCTGCCATGTCCCCCCATTAACCTCAATTAACCACACAGACTGCAGACTCTGACATGCGATCCAAAAAAACATGGCTGTATGAACTTGTAATATTTTGCGTTAAAAACCCAAAATAATAATTATCACAGCACATAATTCCATTTTGAAATTTATTTGGAAGGTTTTCCCAAAAGACATGGGCGCTTTTACAAGCTGTAATATCAATGCTGAGTGAGCATTCCCATACATAATGGGCCATCACCTGCTCTGGGTGGTAGTACCTGTGGATAATTCACACACGCTTCCGTTCACATCTTCAATAGTATATTTTGTTCATCCAGTAGACTGATACTGATTGGTCCCCATCCGTACGCACATTGCTAGGCATGGAAGATACAAAGACTAGCCTAGGTTCCTATATTTTTTTTAAGATTTTCTTTCTTTTTTTTTTCAAGATTTTATTTGTTTATTTGACAGACAGAAATCACAAATAGGCAGAGAGACAGGCAGAGAGAGAGAAGGGGAAGCAGGCTCCCTGCTGAGCAGAGAGCTCGATGTGGGGCTCAATCCCAGTCACGACCCAAGCCGAAGGCAGAGGCTTTAACTCACTGAGCCACCCAGGCGCCCCTAAAGATTTTATTTCTTTATTTGACAGAGAGAGAGAGAGGGCACAAGCAGGGGGAGTGGCAGGGGAGGAGGAAGAAGTAGACTCCCCGCTGAGCAAAGAACCCAATGCAAGATTTGATCCCAGAACACTGAGATCATGATCTGAGCTGAAGGCAGACGCTTAACTGACTGAGCCACCCAGGCGCCCTGTTTCCTATATTTTTTTAATGAACATGGATGAATAAAAGCAGAGTTGTCCCGGAGACGTCACAGTCTACTGAGGGAGACAAACAATAAACAAAATACAAAGTAATAAAGCTAGAATGCAATTATTTATAAAGTCCTCTATAAAAGACCATAAGGAGTATACAACTCTTCACTGACTTAATACAGCAATTTTTCCCAAGGAGTTCTAAAAAATTCTAACCTCTCTTCTATTTCCACTTCTATTTACAAGGGGAAAAAATATTATATATTACTCCTGGTGTGGAAAAGGGTATTCCTCCCCTACTAAATCACTGCTGTGTTACAGAGGAAGAAACAGAGACACAAAATTTTAGGGACTTGCACAAAGTTGCTGCATTCACAAATGATTAAGCACGTATTTCAGCATTTGTGGGGGAGGTGGTACTTCTTCCTAAAGCACAGAAAGACCATGAAATTCCATTAATTCAGACACTTGTGGAAGAGGATTTTATAGCAGTTGAAAATGCAGATTCTAGAATATTTCAGGAAACACATGTTTACTGCTTTCAAATCAACACATAAGGTTAATGCAACTATTAAAGTGTTGCCAAACAAAAGACCTGGTTGGACGAACTCTAATGAATAGTTACATAGGCTATTTGCAATTAGAACATCAAAATGGAGGTTGTTAAAATCCAAGTGCTTTGCAAATGGTTTGTCTCAAGTACATTAAATATTCCCCTGGGACCTTTCCACCCTATTAATTTACATAGGTAGTACAAAGGTAAACTTCAACTATCCCCAGAACTATTACAAATCCTCAGATAGGTGGGATGCAAAATAATGAGGTTTTACAGTGTATATATAAATTTAGGACAAAAGGGAAGAATTGAATTATGTGGAAATTAACTGGAAAAAGTGTGATATAAAAAGGGGGGAGGCTTGTCAGTCTTCTGATAACATTCAAAGCTCTCCATAACAAGCGATATTTTTCCTAGATTTTTTTTAAATTGAGTTGCCAAACATTGCTCCTACCCGAGACCTTGTACAGATCACAGAGCAAAGCTGATCTTAGAGAATGGCACGCCTACAAAGCACAAATGTGTTTTCAAGACTTTGCACATCCTCTGAGTAATTTGCACTTTCTCCAACCTTCTGATTTTATCTGTCACATGAAAACAGATGTAGAAACAAATTATTTGCAGTGAAATCATTTCTAAGAGGAGTGCAGTGGTGTTTTTCACACCTCTGGAGTGTGTAGAAATCAAAGAACTTCATAGTGTTCATTTGAATAAGTAGAAGGAAACTTAACTCTCACGGACTTGGTTATTACATTTGCAGACATTGTCAGAGGTGACATGTCTGAAAACAGTAAGGTGTCCCTCTTTTTTTATTTTTAAAATTTTTTAAAGATTATTTATTTATTTATTTATTTGACAGAGGGAGAGACAGGGAGAGAGGAAACACAAGAAGGGGAGTGGGAGAGGGAGAAGCAGGCCCTCCCGCAGAGCAGGGAACCCGATGCAGAGCTACATCCAAGGACCTGGGATCAAGACAGGAGCTGAAGGCAGATGCTTAACGACTGAGCCACCCAGGCTCCCCGAGGTGTCCCTCTTGAATGTAATTATAAATAGCATCCCAGTGCTGTTATGACTTTTAATAAAAATAAAAGATAATGCACTGCTTTTTATAGATGGTATTTTTGGTTTTTAAACAGCCCAGCTAAGTGCAAGGTCCTATGCCAAACTCTTCGTCTATACTATTTGCTACATAAGCCTGTGAGGGAGTTAGATCTATCCCCATTTCAGAGACTACAAGACTTAGAACAGAGAAGTTGTGTAACTTGTCCTTGGTCACACAGCTAAGAAATCAGAGAGCCAGGATTGAAAACCAGACTCATCTTTCTCATTAATTTGTCTCAGACCTAGTTACAGATTCGCTACTTCAATTTTTCCCATCTTCTCCGTCTATTGAAATCTTGTTCACCATTTAGGGCCCAGTGCAAATTCAACGTTCAATTTATTCCCTTAAATTTTCTGGCCACATGATTCAGTGTTTATCTTTCCTTCTTTAGGGCACCTGGACTTGCCCAGGGTATGTAATAGATCACACCGTGTATCATCGCTGTTTGCATAGGTGTGTGTCTCCCTCACTGGGTGCCACGGAGACCAACATAAAGGCTTACTGTTGTATCGTCTTATCTCTTCCCAATGTGCCTTGTGTCCAGTATGCTTTTGTGGTGAAGAGATAGCGTCACCACAGAGGGGATGCTTCCCTCTGCTACTCGAGGGCCAGATGGAGCCAAGAGAGGCATAGCACAGCACAAGAAAGTCCCCAGAATGAGGTCAAATGGTAGCTGAGATAAACCATTATATTGGAGGTAGATACAAGGCATGTGTCTGATCTAAAGTCCAATCTAAACTTGGCAAACATGGGGTTTAGTCCTTTGCTGGGTGGATTCAGAATAGAACTTGGTAGCGTTCAGGGGAGCCTGGGTGGCTCAGGCCATTAAGCCTCTGCCTTTTGCTCAGGTCATGATCTCAGGGGCCTGGGATGAGCCACGAATCAGGCTCTTCGGCAGGGAGTCTGCTTCTCCTCCCCACCTCCAACCCCTGCTCATTCTCTCTCTCTCTCTCTCTCTCAAATAAATAAATGAAATATTCAAAAAGAAAGAACGTTATCAAATTCAGTTGAGGACACACAGGAGACTATGCGTGAAGGGCCACATTTTATTGGCCTTTAAATTCTTTTGTATTTTAAAAACGGAGTATTTTTCATTGTGGGAAAACTAGACCATTTGGATAAGCAAAAAACAAGCAAGCAAACAAACAAACAAACAAACCAATTACCTTGGCCACATCACCCAGCAAGAACAACCATCTATATAGTGATTCTCACCTTCGCCTGAATTTTGGAATCACCTGGAGCTTTTGAAAAATCTCTATGCTCTGACCTACGCCCATCCCAAATAATTCAGAACTTCTGAACATGGGACCCTGGCATCCGTGTTTGCTCATGCTCCCCATGGGATTCCAAACCACCACCAAGCCATGGTGAAAACCAGCCATGGTCTTGAACCAGGCTTCTCAAAATAGATCACCTAGGTCTGGAAGGAGCCTGCAGGGTTGCACGTCCGAGCTCCTGGGTGATGCTGATGCTGCGTCCCAAGCCGCACTTTGAGCTGCAAGTCTATATACTACCTTCTGGATAAAATGCAACACTGTGTGGCTGAAGAACTTCTGAAAAGTCTTTGAGCAAGTTACTTAAACTGCAAGCATCAGTTTTCTTACCTGTCCTGTGACATTGCGAGTAAGAGACATTTTACAGTTTTTGTGGCCCAGATGTTCAGACACATTTGGGGGGAAGTCTTAAAACGGGAGGGAAGCACGACTACACCCTTGAATGCATAGGATACAACAAGCATTATTTGGGGAACTCATAACGAGAATTACATTACTTGAGCATTTAGTATGTGCCAGGAACCAAACTAAGCATTTTAAATCAATGATTTAATTTAAGAAGCCTCATTTTACCACTAAAGAAGCTGCTGTTTAGAGAAGCTAAGTAACTTGCTGAAGACCATGCAGTTGCCTGGGGGCAGGACAGAGAGGCAAGGGCAGATGGTCTAAGGCCAAAGCCTGAGTGTTGGTTAGTGCCCTGCTAACCAGTACCCCATCATGCTTCCCAGACTAGGTCACCTCGGAGGCCCATCCACAGAGTGTCCTTTAGATTTCTAGCCACTACTTCTTCCTTATCTTGATCATCATATTCAGAATTATGCAGAAGAAAACCTTGGCAGAAAGAGAAAGAGGGAGATGTGTTCCATATTGCACATCTGAGCACACACGTCAGTGGTATGTTAATGGCACCTAAAGATGGCATCATTTCATACAACATCCTTAATATGGGTTCACCATCTGTAGCTTAATTTTTCTGAAGAAATCCAATATGGCATTCAAGGTTTAGCTAAATCCCCTAGAGACTTCTTCAGGTGCATAAATCCTTCTTCATCTAGGCCAAACCAGAAGGCAGAGCCAGAGGGCTGTGTGAGATTTGGAGGGAGAGCCATGAGGATTGGTGATGAGGAGAGAAACTCGGGGAAGAACATATGGGACTGGTACGTATCCAGGTACTCGGGCTAAAGTAGACTCATACACAGCGTCTCTAGTCCTGTGTGTATCTGTGTGTGTGTACGTATATGTGTGCATGTGTGTGCATGCATATGTCGATGTATGTGGCAGGAACACGTGATATGGGAGAGAATTATTCAGAGAAGAGGTCTTTGGAATATTCTCCACCATACAACATCTCTTCATTATTCCTCCCTCGTTGGCCACTGTCTTATCCTTCACCCTGATGACAAGTTCCCTTGACCCCAAGCGCTTAATCAGTCTTGTCCATAACGAGTGGTACAGCAAGGGAACAGGGCTTGCCAGAACATTAGACCTCTCCCTCCGGGCTGTGGGCAACTCCATCCGTCAGCTGGGCCTGAAGTGAAGATACAGAGGTGTGTGCCAAGCCCCAACACTCTTCCTGCACAAGCCGGTTTTTCTCCCTTTGCTACCTGTAGCAGCTGCAACATCCTGTATCCAAGGGAGAAAGAATTTCTGGCAGAAGAATCCTGCCTGCAATTTCCGTGCTGCTCAGGCAGACTTGAGAAATGCCATCCATTGGCTTACGAAGAAAGAAATGAAACTTAACTGTCAGAAGGCCACCAGCTCTGCACCACATGTGAGCCACAGCGTCTCCATACTTGGTCCAGGATGCATCCTCGCTCACACAGTTTTGAAGTTTCTACTGGCATCTTCGAAGTCACTATTTATAAAGAAAAGCTCAAGCTGCGGAGGGAAGCTCTATCCATGATTTCCCTGTCAGATTTTCTTAAGAAAATGTAATAGTAGCACTATGTTCTCAGTCAAGCAACTCCAAAATCTTTACACCTCATGAAACAATGAAACAGCTCTTACTTAAGAAGCTTGTCTGCTGGAGCCAGTTTCCAGACCCTTTTTTTAACCCCATCATAACCAATGCATTAACTCTCGCATATTTTTTATTTCTGGTGGCTCTTTTCTCTTTAAAGAAACATTGTTTAGGGGTGCCTGAGTGACTCAGTCGGTTAAGTGTCCAGCTCTTGATTTTGGCTCCAGTCGTGATCTCAGGGTCATGAGATTGGGCCCCAACCCTTTCTGTGCTCAGCGCGGAGTCAGCTTGAGCTTCTTTCTCTCCCTCTCCCTCTGCCCCTCCCCACTACACTCTCTCCTACTCTCTCTCTCTCAAATAAATAAATAAATCTTAAACCTCACCCCACCCCAAAAAAGAGGGGCGCTTGAGTGGCTCAGTCATTAAGCATCTGCCTTTGGCTTAGGTCATGATCCCAGTGTCCTCTATCAGAGATCAAGCCCCCCATCAGGCTCCCTGCTCAGTGGGAAGCCTGCTTCTCCCTCTCCCTCTCCCACTCCCCCTGCTTGTGTTCCTTCTCTCACTGTGTCTCTCTCTGTCAAGTAAATAAAATCTTAAAAAAGAAAAGAAAGAAACATTGTTTAGTCTAAAAACATATTATCTAGTTGTTTCTTTAAAACAAACTTGGGGCACCTGGGTGGCTCAGTGGGTTAAGCCTCTGTCTTCTGCTCAGGTCCTGATCTCAGGATCCTGGGATCGAGCCCCACATCGGGCTCTCTGCTCAGCCGGAGCCTGCTTCCCCCCATCTCTCTGCCTTTCTCTCTGCCTACTTGTGATCTCTTTCTGTCAAATAAAGAAATTTTTAAAATTAAAAAAAAAAAAAAACACAAAAAAACAAAAAACAAACTTAAGGGGCACCTGGGTGGTTCAGTGAGTTAAAGCCTCTGCCTTCAGCTCAGGTCATGATCTCGGGGTCCTGGGATCGAGCCCCGCATTGGGCTCTCTGCTCAGCAGAGAGCCTGCTTCCCCCTCTCTGTCTGCCTGCCTCTCTGCCTACTTGTGATCTCTCTCTGTCAAAGAAATAAATAAAATTTTAAAAAATAAAACAAATTTAATAGGTCTCTTCACTCCAACTTTAATTTTTCCTATAAAAATCTTTGCATTTGAATTTGCATTTGCACCGACATTTGCACTTATCTATTTCATTCTATTTTATTCTCCAAATTCAGTTCACAGCCTTACGGCCACGTGTAAATACACAGGCGACATTTCAAGGTTCCCTGACGGGCTGAACAGAAAGGTGGAAATGGAAGTCCTAGAAGTTGGGATATTATGGAAGATACAATAAACATGAGAATAAGGGTTTTTTTTTCCACGTAAAAAAACACACTTATAGTTAACTGATGTATTCATTTTCCTCTTTTTGAGAGACAAGTGTATCCTTAAGTGTTGATTTTGTGCAACAAATGAAAATCATCAACAAAATAGAAAGGCAATCTACTGAATGAGAGAAGATATTTGCAAATGATATATCCAATAAGGGGATAATGTTCAAGACATATAAAGATTTTGTGGGTAAATAAAAACCAGAATGCAGCCCCTCTTGTTCCTGCCAGGACATGACTTACCCATGTCCTGCTCAGCTGGGCTCGGGTCCACCGAGAAGAAAGCAGGGTCAGTAAGAGATCAAAGAATGATCTCCTTTTAATGTTTTTGTGTTATTTTAGACTCCTTACACTGAAAAGAGACTTAGTGCATTCCCAGGTAAGGTAACAGGGGCCTAGAGAAACCATCTCATTGCCTAGACTCTCCACACAATAACCGGCAGGGCTGAGACCAGGACCCAGGTCTCCTGGCTCCCAGGCAGGGGCTTTGCCACCACTGCATGTACTCATCTGCTAGGGAGATAGTGAAGAGGCTTCAGAATTAGTGTCCCTGGTATGAATGATGGCTTAATCATTGGTGACCTTGGACAACGTATTTCAGTCGATTTCCTCCTATAAATGGAGTCAGAATAGTTCTTGTCTCTCACCACTGTGAGATTCAGTGACAGCATGTATGTGAGCTCTTTGGTACAGTGGCTGGCACATAGTACTCAGCAAATGTGGGATACGATGAAGAGATCACTTGTCCACCTTTCTGCATAAATTCGATAGAAACCAGGATATGGAAGACTATGGAAATAGCCACAAAGCCCTTGTGTGTAAAGATTTTTTAAAGATTAAAAAGCTGTCATCAACAACAAAAAATTAAAAAAAGAACAGGCTGTCAGGAGTTGTTCTAAACACCTTCAACGTTCAGCATGAGAGAGAATTCCAGAAATTGGAAAGACCTTGAAATTATTCAAAGGATGAAATAGAGCGTTCGGGTCACTTCAAACTCCCATGGTTTGGGATATGGCCACTCTGTATAAAACAGCATTGAGCATTCTGGAAGTTTCTTTCAAACAAGTTCTGCTTACAAGGTGCTAGCTTCTATGTTAAGTACCAAGAACATGAGGAGACTAAGATCTCTTTTTTACCCTTTTCCTTGTATCATATTAGGAACATTTCACTAACAAACAGAGCCACATATTGGGTGCAGCGATAATAGTATTGTATATTGAACAGCTGTGACGGGTTCTCCCCTAGGTTCCTGAGATCAGCAGGTAAACTCCCCCAAATCTCTGCCTTCTTGAAACTGTGGTCTAGAAGGGGATCCTGACAACAGATGGGTTACCTGAAAAACGCTAGAGGGAAAATCAGAGAAGGCTTCGTGGAGAGGCAATGTGTGAATTGTTTGGAAGGATGGTGAGGGGTTTTCCAGATATCTGGGGGTGGGCGAGGAGAAGTAGAGAGCAGAGGAAATGGAGATAAGAAGGACAGACTTAGTACTAATTGTAGCTCACAGGGCTGATAATTCTAGTTGTGTTTTTTTGATACTAAACTCAGTTTCCAACATTCCTGGAAAATTGTGCTGAAGCAGCTAAGACCCGCATTGCTTCAAGTAGCACTTAAACAAAATGTGAATGTCACGACACTGAGATTACACAGCTGTGACCCAGGACACCCACAGGGAGAAAACGCAGGGGAAAGATGTCATCCCACAAGTATGGCTTCTCTGACCATAACTACTTGGAACACTCTATGTTCTCTTTTGAACAGGAGTGACATTTTCGTGCTCAGGCTGTTTCTCAGAGAGATTGTGAGAGTCCCCCATCTCCACAACAAAAAATCAAAGCTAGTCATTTTTAAAGTAATTGCATGGTTTCAGCCATATGTTCCCCCCCCCTTTAGTGAGTATCATTCACTTAGTACTGGCACAATTCCCCTCCTAAATTGGAGGTTTGCATATGTAATTATATCAAATGATGTGTTTGTTTATATCTCCAAACCACATTCAAAAGCTCGCCTATGATTTATCTTTGAAATTCAATTTCATCATGTCAGTCCCCAATTTACTGCGCCCAATGGGTCTTCAGTTACATGTGTGATGTCCACGCCTCTGGGATTGCCTTCCACGGGGATGCATCAGAAAAGCTGAAGAGAGAGAGTGCACTCTGTTTTATTCTCTCCTCTTTTCTAAGGCCCAGCTACATTCAGCGACCACAGAGTTGTTAAAAATGAAGACACAGCATTGGCTATTTTGATAAATTCCTCTGGACTGTGAGGATGGCTCACTGCATTCCTTTCTGACCAAACACCAGTGCTGCTAAGGGCCAGAGCTCATCCAAGTGTGTCTCTTTAAGAGAAGAACGCTCTTGCCTCTTCTTAGTGTAGCTGGTCCCATCTTCATAACAAGGATTATTTCCTAGCACAAATAACTACCAGTTGTAGCTTTAACCCCCAAACGTTCTGTTCATTATTTTTATGTCCCTGACTCCCTGTGGACACACCCGATTACACCATTCATCCCAACCCCTCCCTCTTCATGCCTGATTCCTAAAGTAATGTCTCTGTCCATTCATTCATTTATTTTTAAATGTCTGTCTTCTCCAAACATGAGGGGCTTGTTAAAAATCTAAAAGGCAGAGTTTGTGATCTCTTCCTGATTTTTAAACAGCTTTACCGACATGTAATTTACATGCAATGACATTCACGCATTTAAAGTATACAATTCAGTGGTTTTCAGAATGCGTGTGGAACCGTGCAACCATCACCACAGTCTGTAATTTTAGAGCATTTTCATCACCCCAGATGAAACCTTGTCCCCACGAATAGCATTTCCTGTCCGCCACCCTACCTCATCTGATTTCCCATCAATTTTCACTTTTGACTTAGATTTTTTTTTTAACCTACCTTTTACCAACTATTTGTGAAAATAACAATAATGGAAACACAGGAAACTAAAACCTACAGAGGCTTTCCTGCCTTTCTTCCAGGAACAGTCCGCTTGGCTTTGTCATGCTCCAGGTTCCTTGCTGCGCGTGTTTCAGACTTTTCAGGAAGACTGTCTCTTTCTCGGTTGGCTGTTAAGTATGTGAAAAACACACCCTGGGATGGAGATGACAGGGGTGTCGCACTGCTCTCTCAGTCCTACATAAGCATTATGCAAATAAGTGGCTTTCCTTAGAAAGGAAGGAAGGAAGGAAGAAAGGAAGAAAGGAAGGAAAGAAGGAAGGAGGAAGAAATCACCCTAACATGAATCAGGAGAGGAAGCACAGCACGTCACGGTGTCCATGGCTTCCTGACCCAGTGAGGACGTGACACAAGTGTCCTCGGGGAGAACAGAGGGCAAAGGGCTCTTGGTCTTTTGTGCCTGCAAGAGCAGCAGGCAACCAGCAGAGTGAAGGCTGATGGCCCTTTCATCCATGTATAGCCTCCCTCTAATAAGTGATCCTCATTCCCATTGTGACTTCTCACAGAGGATGCCCCCTGAGGAGGTGCTGAGGTTCGGGAAAGCCTCCCTTCCCTTTCCGAGAAGACAGTTACTTCTCACTTGGACAGTGGCATTGTGACATGTGACCCTGTCGGATAGAACAGCCTGGAAACGAAGGAGTCAGATTTCTGTGTGAGATGCCCCTTGGTGTGACCACAATGACCCTCAGTCAATCTGAACTAGAGAGCTGTGCCCCCCTTTATTCTTTCTTTATCACCTCAGCCACCGGGGCACTTACACCATCTCTGTCTCCCCCTCATTCGTCCCCAACCCTCCCCGCCCCCACCCCTGGACACACTGAGCCAGATGCTAAAGCAGCTCGATGCATTTCATTCTTGGATGTGGCTGGACAGAAAAATTAATGTCAATAAAAAGTCATGCTGAGATTCAACAAAGGAGAGTGGAATGGCACAGAGCCGCCTTTCAGAATTAGAGAACCTGTTCAAGCATTGTCCCAAGAGACTTGGACACAGTAAATGAGAGGTGGACTAGGGCACAGAATCTGAGTTTTTGAGTTTCCCCGGAGGGGTTCTGATGAGCAGCGAGGGAAGAAAAGTTACTGATTCTCCCACTTCAGAGTCTTGATACCAGTCTTTTCTCTGAAATCTCAGACAGTAGCTCATCTTTGTATCCCAAGAGTGCCTAGCGGTGCGCCATTCCCATGGAGACACTCCGAATGTGGTTTCAAATGAATGTGAGAAGCCAGCACCCCTGGTCCACCTACAAATACTCTCCTGGCACACAAAACAGTACCTTCCTGAAGAAACACATTCTAAGTCTGCAGCAAAACTGGAGATTAGAAAATAAATTATCTCCTTTATAGCAGCTTTTGTCAACTGAGCATTAATGAAGTTCCTAATCTTTGTTACAGGCCGGCGGCTAGGGGGACAGCGAGACTTCAAAATAAAAAGGCAGAGCCTTCCCATGAAGGAACTCTGTCAACTTGTCTAGTGGGGAAATACACACATGTGAACAATGGATTCTAGCACAGAGCAAAGAGCCGTGATGGAGGAGTGCACTGGTTGTGTTGGGACACACCAGATGGACACCTAACCCTGGAAGACAGGTCACCTCTCTAACATCTGAGCTAAATGTAAACCATCTATAGGTGAAGCAGTGGAGGGTGGGGCATGTTCCAGAAAGAATTCACGGGAAGGCAGATCATTTGCGGAGTGGGAACACAGCCTTCCCTCCCATGGGGTGTGTGGACAGATGAGAGCGAAAGGGAGTGGGACCATTTTGTAAAGAGAAATGCTACTCTCAGTGGGATTTTATTTTGAAGGCCATTTCACCTCTTGGGGCCTCTTCTTGGCTTTCTCTACAATCCACATGTTCCCACCTACCAGGTACATGTAAAACAAAAGCCAGAGGTCATGAGCTCCTCGGCAGATCTTGGTAAAATGCCTTTTCCATACTTCCTGTACCTCACTAGTGTGGGGAGCGAGCTTGACATGTGATTTTCCCTGCTCTTTTCTGTCCATCAGCACAGGTCACAAGATCATCCCAATCCATAGTCTCGTTTTCAGGGACGGTGTAGCATCAAGAAATGGAATATAAATTTGACCTCCTAATTGCCATTTGACAATAATAATAATAAAACCTGCAAAAGACAAATTGGTGCAATAAACTGGGCAGCCTTGAAGGTTGTGGCTTCTCATTGCCTTTTCTTTGTCTTTATACTCAAAGGGGTGATTCATTTATGGGAAACACCATTGGAAGGAAAGATATAGAGATATTTCCCATGTGGAACTGATTTTGTGCAAAGATCTCAACATATAAAACAAAATGATAAAATTACAGTGTGAGGTCTTTGGTATATAAGTTATTAAATTTGAAATAATTATGTGTACAAGTAGCTATTACTGAGGTAACCTTCCTTGTCAAGGGTAACAAAAAATTATATCAGCATTAAAAAGTTAAATAAGAAAGTGCTGTTTCATAGCCTGATTCTGATCAGCATCAACAACCTATTAGTGTTCAAGAACTCTGAAATCTTTAATGAGGTTTTTACTGTAGAATTTCAGTCACATGCAAATGAATCATTGAAATTCATCATTATCAGGAAAACAATGGTTCTACAGTAAGTTTCTACATCCCCAGAGTGATTACAGTACCTAACGGAGGTAAGCAGAGCCAGAACAAATTTTTCAGGTTTCCTTTATAAACTTTATTTTGTTGTAAGAAAAATTCAGAGACCATCTTGATGGGCACTAGGGATTGAAGAGTTACTGTTTCCATCAGTTTTGCTTTTCCTTTAACTGGATTTGCTTCCCATGCTCAGTAAGCTACTTGCCCCAGATATTTAAAAGTCAAATATTCTCATTTCTACGCAGGTCTGATTACCACAACTTCAAGGAAATTGGATCGAGAACAGCAGGCAGAACATTTTCTGGAGGTAAGTGCATAGAGGGAACTAGCATTCATTAAAACTGACTTTCACTAAACTTCTTTAACCTTCAATGTAAACTAGAACTTTAATATATTTGAACTACGGATTCCTAAATGAAGATATCTTTCTTGGGCTGCTTGGTTCTGAAGGTGGAGATTTCTGGTACCTCCGAACACACTCCTATGTGCCAAGCGGGGGTAGTAGAACAAGCAGCCTTTGCCTTCCTCTGAAAACAAGCAGGTGCATAGCCCCTCTGTCAATCATCAGAAAAGAAGGTTCAGCAGCAGAGCCCTGGGAGTCTCCAGGGCCTGGGATGTGAAGGGAGAAAGAGCCAAAGGGCTGTGATCAGAACAAAGTACATCATTTGTGAAGACGCGAGTTGCTTTTGCTTCTCATTTCTTTTCTGGGGAGAGGGCTGAGGAAGAGAAGCCTGCTAGTTGATTCACTGCCCGAGACAACTGTTTCCGAAACCATAATATGTACCCCTATAATTCACTAAGACAGAAACAGCAGCAATATAAACTGTAAGACTTTTATCTCTGGAGGGAAAGAAAAAAACCACCATAAGGCAAGAAATGAGGAAATAGACATGAAAGAGCTTCATGGAACGTTCTTTCTATACATAACGAATATCTTTATCTATATCGTTATATTTATCGGGAAACTTGGAGTCTGGGTAGTATGTACGGCACTGGGGTTTCAGGGTGACGGTCTGATACGGAACACGTGACAATGCTTGAAAGTTAGGGCTTTATTAAGGTTTTACCACACATCTGTGCTTCTAAAATGGTCTTTTAGTCCCTAAGAATCGCTTACTGCAATCCTCGGGTCCTATACACACACACACACACACACACACACACACACACTCTTCAAATCTCTCATCCTCAGGTCCTACACACACACGCGCGCGCACACACACACACACACACACACTCTCTCTCTCTCTTCAAATCTCTCCTGATGTTTTCCTTTAAATCAGTTCACCAGCAATGATTTCTTTAACAATCCCTAGACGGGGAAGTGGTGCTTAAGGATCCGGGAGCTGCCCGGCCAAGATTTGCTTGCATGGCTAAAAGCTGTTTAATTGCCCTGGACCTCAGTTTCCCCTACTGTGAAATGTGGCAAATAATTACCACTCCATATACCTCAAAGGAATGCTATTAAAACCAGCCCTTATATTTTATATCAAAGTTCTTTTAAAATTCTTAAAGCATTATACATAATAAAGGATTATTATTATTACCATGCAGCACTGTGATAATCCTTTTAAAACATTGCTATCATCTCATAAAGATGAAAGACTCCAGGCTGCCAAAAAATAATTATTATAATTCTTTTTTCGAAATCATACCACTGGGCTGCAGTTCACGTCTGGTCCAGAATTAGAGTACATTTTCCAGAATAATAACACCTTATATTATATTTATGTGCTCTTTTTCTTCACAACAGAGGCCAGGACTCCTGGGGAGGTGGTGTGCTCATATAGTTGAACCCATTACCTGCCCGCAGGGGAAAAGGAGGGTGTCTCATTAGCTGGGGAATCTGCCGGAGATTGCTTACTGCCTTGCGCCTGGAAAGGGTGGTGTCTTCTGGGGGTGGTGGGGGGAGGAGGTTGGTGTAGAGTGTGACTCTGGGGAAGAGTGTTTTCCAGGCATTTGAATTTACTTCCCAGAAAAATCCTGAACTCTTTTGCATCCTTTACAGACTTACATAAATACTGTCCAAATATTTCCATCTTGAGAGTAACACCAATGTATCTGGCATATCATTTCCCAGTACCAGATATTAATCTGCCTTGGGAAGTCGTGCCTCATAGCCGCTAGCCTACCTCCCTAGAGTTGTTGGGGGAACTACATGTCTAACACCCCGTCTGGGATCTGGCACTAAGTAGGTACTCAGTAAAGAGTTGTTGTACCTGTTGCGGTTTTATTATTAGCACATAGTGTCATGATACCTAAGCCTTCCAAACACCCGGCTTCATCTGCACGCTCCAGGAGAGAGAGTAGCTCCAAGACCGTGAATGTGCAGACAGGAGCCTCAGACAGCAGCCACTGGACTTGGCCTGGGTCCCAGGGTCTGCCCTGCATGCTGGGGATACAAAGTAAACAGGAAGGGGCAGGGGGGCACATAATAAACAAGTAAAGGCTGTAAGTTCAGAGACAAGCTCTCCAAGGCCACTCAAAGAAGTCTCCACGATAGTGTCTGAAAGTGGGGATGGTAGGCAACATCCAATAGACTGGTGAGGAGGGCCTCTTTGAGTAGGTGACATTTGGTGATGTGAAGCCAAGGTTCTGTTCAAGGCCAGTGTGATCACCCAGGCCAGTCTGATTTAAGGGTTTAAAGGTGGAACTGGGTACAGGGGGTAGGAAATGAAGTTGCAGAAGGCAAACAGGGCTGTTATAAGGATGACACTTTTTTTTTTCTTGAGTAGAGTGGAAAGCCAGCAAGCCTGGGTGACGTGATATGCTTGCCCCAGTGTAAGCTACTCAGCTGAGCCTAAATGGGCCGGGACAGGGCACAGGTATCGGGGGAGACCCTAGGGAGCTTCTAGAGGGATCCGCATGAGTCATGATGATGGGTTTGGATGAAGGCTTTAAAAAAAAAATAACTAGAGAAGGCAGTTAAGGTTCTAAAAACAAACGTCGACACTTGGCGAAGTAGGTGTCTCCACTCAGTAGCTGAAAATGGGGTGGAAGGCAGGAAGCGTTCACAGGGTGAAGAGTAAAGAACAAAGAAGAGAGCAATTTAAAAATATCTCCCTGGCTGGGGCCACACAGCCACCCTTGTTTGGGCTGAGAAAGAACAAAGAAGTAGGAAAAAGCTCAGCGTTGGCTTGGCGTTCGAAGATTGACTGACTGGATACCCTTTGGTTCTGATCAACCCGAGCATTTACAGGGGCACCGAAATTACCTAGGTTTCAGTTTGCTGATGTGGCACCTTGGACAGAATGGTTCCATCTTGGGCCTAGAAATTGATTTCAACCAGGGTAAAGGCAGTCGGTCAAAGGGAAGGGTCTGCTGATACCCCATCATGATTCTGGCTAACAGGCAGCACACTGGCTTTTCTGAATTCTCAGTGTGGAGATCTGAAACACTGGGGGACAGCTGAACCAATCCGACTAGCCCCAAGTACCCACCGTTGTTCTGCCCATCTTCCAGGACCCCCATCATTTCTGTTCTTTCTTTTAGTGACCTCTGTGGCTGAGGCTTTCAGCTAATCCCAGTCTTCTTCTTCCTCCTTCAGTCCCTCCACCTCCCCTTTTCTCTCTGGCATGCACCCTCTCTTGCTCTTACTTTCTAAATTGTATAGTTCTTCGTCAGGCTACTTTTTCCCTGCATAACTTTGCTGTGATGGTTTCAGTAACATTCCTTTCTTTTTTTTTTGGATGGATCATGGAAAGGATGTTGCTTTAACTCAGTCCTCCAAACACTGAGTTAAAATAATATCATTCAGAGTGCAGAATAGAGTTCTCTGCTATCCACAGATTTTTTTGTAACTACTGATACATTGTGTGAGTTTTAAGTGCTGGGTGTGGGTAATTAACCTCCTGGAGAGCCTTTAATTGCCAAGATAACCCTATGCTCCTCTTAAAGTCATATTAACCTTCTGGCTCTATTTCATATCTCTCCTTCCCAATGAAACAAAATTGACTCTTCTTGAAAGGACCCATTTAGAGGCTGACCTGGTGAGGACGCTTCTGAATGCGTAACCAGAAGGGCATTAATGATTTGTTTCTAGTTTGCTATCCCCATGATAGAAGGCGCTTCAATTGTACTCCGCTGGTACTCTGCCTGTACCCTGAATTATGATATTTAGCTTGACCACGTATGGGCTGTAAAGGTTTTTGAGTCTGTAAGCGTTCACCTTCCATGTCGGATGATAAGAGGACTGTGGTCATATCAGAATCTGAGGGATTTGCTAAAGGAGAGCAGCACAGAACTGTAGAAAGATTCACAAGTTCAACTTAATCTCCTTTGGTGAATTCTAAGTGTTCACTCTTGCCAAATTTGAAGTCTGTTAGATGTAAACATTGGAGTGGTCTTCTGTCCCTACTATAAAATGCAAAAATAGGGAATTTTTTTAGCTCACTTACTCAAAGTCATATGCATTCCTCAATGGCCTTTTATGTTTGTAGCAGAGGTT
Organism: Mellivora capensis; assembly: GCA_004024625.1. NCBI lineage: Eukaryota > Metazoa > Chordata > Mammalia > Carnivora > Mustelidae > Mellivora > Mellivora capensis. The sequence continues at coordinate 298,962 of PISX010000135.1, read as the reverse complement.
AATTCAGGGAAAGCTAATTCAGGGAAATAGATGCAGGACGTTGATAACGAATGCATAAACGAAATAATGAATAAATGTTTTAGCTTAGCAGTTAGGACGTTAGCCCCCCTGACTATCAGAGAAGACAGCTGTGAAACAGGAATCATTGCAGGGATCGCTGACCCCTTCCCTGCACCTGCAAGGTGGGAATAACAATCCCTAACACAGACTTGGTGTGAAGAGTTATGAGATGACAGGTGAAAAGTGCTCAGAACGCTGATTGTCAGACAACGAGGGTTCCCTGAACTGTGGCGGCTGTTGTCAGTTCTCTGTCTTACTTCTGTCTTCGGAGTGTCTGTTCTAGCACTTGGTCCACAGGGGGCACTCAAGAAATGCCCTGTGAATGAGTGACTACTCTAAGATGCCCTTGTTCTACCCTCAAGGAGGTGATGGACGGCAGTTTAGGACATGAAGTGCGTGGGCTTAGAGACAGAAATAATGGAATACACTGACTCTTTCCATCCGCCTTGCCAACTTAACTTTGATCCCCCATTTCCTTATCTTTAAAGTGGGTTTCAATGATCCCTACCTCGTTGATGAACCACACAGAGGGCCTGGCACACACAGACACTGCTAAACCCCCTCACCCCCATCCACTCCCTTCTCCCCTTGTCCTCAACAAACACCTTGTCAATTCCCTTTCTTTTCCAGCCTGGCCCCAGTATTTTGAATAGCTTATTGCAGTTCAATTATTCTTAAAAGATATAGCCACTTAAATAATCCTATAGTTCTGGCTTAATTACGTGTGAATCTTTATCTTGCGTCTCAAAGAGTATTATTTGCCTCCCTTTTCATCTTGAAATGCTTCTCTGTTCAGGGCTGGATGGATCTGATAAAAGTCTTCCAGAGAGAACAGAGAGTGTGATTTTATTTGCAAATCAAAAAAAAAAAAAAAAAAAAAAAAAAAGGATCACAAGGCTGAGTAACCAGCATAAAGACAGGGGATGGGAAATTATGGTGTGTGTGTGTGTGTGTGTGTGTGTGTGTGTGTGTGTGTGTAACTTGAAGTAGCCCAGAGAACGTGGTGAGATTTTAGAGTACAGTTGATATAAATAACAAAACACATTACAGAGAGATAACACTAGAGCTCTAAGACTGTAAATTATTTACTGTCTGTCCCTTTAGCATATCATCCATTGTCCTCTGTAAGGTATATCTCATACGACTATTTTTTCTTCCCATTGGAAATTCTCATCCGTTTTTATAGTCTTATTTTCTGAGGGAAAAAAAATACTGTTCTTGGGTAAGTTTTTGTAACAGTTCCTCTTGCCTTAGGATGCAAATTGATTTCTTCGGTGCATGTACAGCCTTAGTGATTTCTTCCTTTAGTAAGCCTCTACTCTTGAAATGATGGTAATTTCTGGTGGTGAAGAACTGCAGATCTATTTCAACCCATTAAGCAGTCCAAAGTTTGATGATTTAACTATAAGAGCAATGGAAGTTTCTCTCATTAGGTTCTTCTTTCTGCCACCTTCAAGAAACTTTGAGGAAAATACCAGCAGGCCTTGAAAAGAGATGGTCTATCCCTGCACAAAAACAGCACTTGTGGCAGACGTTGGCCTCGGATAGAGTTGGTCCTCACTTCTCCTTCTTCTTGTGTTATGCTGACTTTGACAGAATTAATGAAAATTCACTGTTTTTCCTTCCTGCCTTAAAGCTTTGTTATGTGCTGATTCTAGGCCTGGCATCGGGCAAGACACCAAGCTTCTGTTACTGGAGCGAGTATGTTTTGCCCACTGAACGTATTTTTCTTTGCCTTTCACAATGAGGTCATTAGAGTCTAACCTGCTGTTTATTCATGAGTTACTGTAGTTAGCTGCTGTCTTGTTATCAAGGGGATATTTTTCATTCATATCCTCCAGACACTGCTCCTGCACTATACAGAAGTAGAAGCTAAGACTTAGGAAAGACAAGAGAGATCCAAGATCCCACAGTTCCTTCATAGTAGTGTCCAGGATATGTCTTCTTCTCCTCATAGAACAGTATGGCCCTACACACCCATCAGCACATTGAAATGTGGCCAATGGAATCATCTTTTCCCATTCTTGGTTCATAGAACATTTACTGAGATGTCAGGTGAGCCCACCCTTAAGCATCAGCATATATGTGTATGATAAGAGGAGGTTTTCTCTTAGACTGTTTAGTTTTTCATTTGCCACTCCCTCAGCTGCTCCTCTGTGCCCACTATTCTGCCCTTTACTGCCTGCCCAGCTCTGGGCAGGGGTTTGCCCTGCTGGCTACCACCCCAAGCTCCAGGACCTGAGAGGATGCTGTGGCCACAATAGCAGAAGAATAGACCATGCATTAAGGCTGAATTGCCTGTATTGAAAGTCATAGGTTGAAGTCCTAAACCCCAGGAGCCCAGAAGGTGACTATGTTTGGAGTCTTTAAAGAGGTAATTAGTTAAAATGAGGCCATGAGGGTGGCCCCTTATCCAGTAGGACTGGTGTCCTAATAAGAAAAAGAAATTTGGATAAGGACCCATTCAGAGGGAAAATCATGTGAAGACGCAGAGAGAAGACAGCCATCTACGAGCTAGGGAGAGAGGCCTCATAAGAAACCAATCCTGTCAACACCTTGACCCCAGACTTCTAGCTTCCAGGATTGTGAGAAAATACATCGTTGTGTACTCCATCCAGCCTGTTGTCATTTGTCATGGCCACCTGAGCTCACTACTGCAGCAGGCCGACTTCCTACATGGGCCCACCCCTGCCTGCCTCTTTCTCCTCATACCACCCCCTCACAAGGCTATAGAAATGCATCCAACTTTATTTACTGAGGGCAGGGGCAACTACAAATATTGTACAACAAGGAAAAAACCTCCACATAAATCTGGTTATTTCCATGTTCCACACTCCATAACTATGAGTGAGAGGTATCCCCAAGTTAAAAGTCCTCACTGAAGGCTCCCTCATGGCATGCACTGGTTTCTAACTGCTTCTCTCCCCTCAAGTGGCTACTTTTCTGAGGCCCTGCTTCCTCCACTGTCTGCAGTGAGGGTTTCCAGCCCATCTTTCCCAGAAATCCTGTAGCTTGGCTCAGGAACAAACCCTTCATCTTAGATTTTTCTAAATCAATGTCATTGTATTTCAAATAGTGCCCCAAGAGGGCTTAAGCAGGCCAACCAGGGGTGGCCTTTGGCACTACAGCTACAGTTAAATAAGGGGTATTGGTGGTAATGGTGGTGGTGGTTGTGGTAACCGTGATGGTGTTGGTGGTGGTGATCGCGATGGTGGTGGTGGTCCTGGGGTGATGGTGGTGGTGATGGTGGTGGTGGAGGTGGTGTGTGTGTGTGTGTGTGTGTACTTGTGTGTGGGAACATGCGCGTATGAGGTAGGAAAAAGGGTTGCCATTCCCAATCCTGCAGAACAGTCCAGGTTGGTGTGAGCTCTCAAGAACGATCTCTTGTTGTGAGATCTTCCCAGCACTGTGAATTGTGAATATCTACTTATATATACACAGACCACTTTATTTTCCCAACTGACCAAACAGTAAGTATTAAATCAAACACACACACATTTTTCCAAGCAAATATTAATTCTCAGAGATAGTTCGCGCAAAATGGAAATTGCAAGAGAATCCTGGGCTGGTAATTCAGAGGAACATCATGGGTGCGGATGGGGTGCAGCGGGGAAAGATGGCAGGTTTCACCTGCCCCTTCCAAAGAGGCTTGGCCAGTGGCAAATGTGGAAGTAGGTGGGCCCAGTTTCATTAGGAAGACTTGTTTTTTCCAAAACAAAATAAAACCAAAAAATTCCCAAATCAGATTTATATGTCACATCTCCCTACACTAACGTTGACACCTGCATTTTTTTAATACCATAATGAGCCAATGAACTCCTATTTTTCAACATTTGATAGGAGGGGAAGATTTTGTTTCTTACTGCCTCAAAATTTGTAATCCTCTCACAGTAGAGAAATTTACATATATTGTAAAATGCAGTTTGTTTCTCATCATCTCTTTGTCCCACATTTTTTTCACAATGTGCCCTTTGGAGCCTCTCAAAATACAAGAAATGAGCCCAGGGCTGTGTCTGAAGAGCCCCTGTTGAGGTTGGAAATGACGGCATGTGAGTACTTGGTTAGGATTTTAGCTGAGGACCCCCTTCCCACCCTATCTCCATCCAAACTGAGGAAGGGAAGCATTCTTTTGGCCCCTTGGATGACATAGAATCTCGAGGGCGTCCTGCCTGCTCTGTCTGCCCCTGGCAGTTTTGTACATCTTAGCTTTGCTTGTCTGTGTCCCTGGTTAGCCTTCCCGTGCATAATCTGCAGTCACTTCTAGACACTGGGAGAGTTGTCTGGAATGAGTCCTTGATTCTATAAATTGCCACCTCTAATTTATCGGTTTGTGAAAGATGGCGTTTGTTTTCCTTCTCCTTAAATCTGAACACGAATTAGTCGAGCAACAGTAAATGAAACCTGTTCCCTTGGACCTGGAAAGGTCCCTCCATCCAGTGGCCCCGCCTGGAAATGGAAATGAGCCGGCTTCTGCAGGCTGCTGGCTAGTGGTGCTGGTGGGCAGAAAGCTCTCCAGGCAGGTCACAGCCTGTTGGGCTGGGCACACAAGCTGCGAGGAGCTAAGGCTTTCTGCTTTTGTTTTCAGTTGTGAATCCTTTTGAAAACCATGCTCTGTGGCGGCTTCCTTCCTGGGCAAGCGCTGATGGGATCCTGGGGGAGACAGGAGGGGTGGGAGAGAACCTCTCTCCCAGCGGGTCTGGGATCACATCGGGGGCTGATCCCTTCTCGAGAAGAGGTCCAGATTCCTTGCATGGCTCTCTGCACAATCCTGAGGACTCCCCACCGTGAATCCCATGTCCCAGAAGCCCAGGCTGACTTCTCCCCCTAGCACAGTGATGATAAATTGACCCTCTGCCCTGGGCTTCTGCAGCTCCTTTTCTCTTGTGTTCCCTGGTGTGGCTTTCCTAGTTTATTTTGTGCAGCCCACTCTCTGAGCCACAGAATGATCTGTCCAGTCTGATTTCACTTGGACCCTTCAGAAATCATCCAAGCTTGTGCCTAACACCGGATGCGTATGACCCAGTTGAGCACGTTAAGTCTGTCTTTGGAAAAATAAAAATATAATGACAGCAGGTTCAGAACGTGAGATTACAACTCAAGTGCCTCTATTAATAAAAAGGAAAACCGACTCTGGCTTGCTTCCTGCTGGCTGCAGACAGCTCTGTTCAAGTGAGCTGTTTTTGCAAGACCTTCCGAGTGACTTGCTTGGGGGTGGGGGGAGCGGGTTGGGGGCTACCAACCTCATCTCTTTGTGGGCAAGACCATAGTAAGGGAAAGGCTGAGAGGTATTGGCAGCGGGATGCCGGTTACTGTGAGGAAGGTCAGTGGGGGCAGTCCTGGATGTCACAACCAAGGAAAACGGGTTGTTATGTGAGGGCAAATACCATCAATTCCTTTGAAATTGAGAAAACCTGTTGTAAATTTGGTTATTTCGTCTTCGGGGATGTAGCACTGTATGTATATTTGCAGTTCTTCAATCTGACTTAGAAATAAAACATGTCTCATGAAACAATGTCCTCTGTACAGCAGATATAGACAGAGACAGTTAAAACTTTGGAGGTGCTTTGGAGACAGACCTCGCCACTCGCCAGCTGTACCAGCTTTCTCTGTCCAGCCTTATCTAGCCATGTTGCGTGTCTGTTCCCCCTGTTAAGAGTTTAATGTATGTTAGCTATTATGACAAGCAGCTTAAGATTTTTCCTTGGGATTTCTGAAGTGGTCTTCTAGTGGAAAAATTCAGAACACACAGTGCATTGTATTATGCAACGTATTTTGAATTTTTCTCGTAGTCGTTGAATACACTTACGGTTCTTTATGAGATGACAGCTATAAATGGTAGCTCCTGGTACGTGATATGCCCTCAAGAGAGTATTAATTCCTTCCTTTCTTTTCTGAAGAGCCCAAAGCTTCAGAGATTTGTCGATTTCTGTTTGCCAATATCCATTTAAAAGGATTGTGACCAAGTAAGTTGGAACGGCTCATTCTCCTAAGAAAGGCTGAATGAGGAGTCAGCCATGGGCCTGGCCCAGCTGTGAAGAATGTCATTGAGCCTCTCCTAGAGGCTCTGCAGTCTCACTGGCTTTCTGAGTCAGAATCGGAGAGGAAACTAAGGCATCCAAGATCATATGGGACAGCTATAGCGTCCCCACAAACCCAAAGACTCAGTAAAGTGATTATCCCTGAGACTAGCTTGGGACAGATAGCTAATTTCTCCAGTTAGCTATCTCTAGGCCCTGCCAGTGTTTTCACTAACTCCCAAGGTTTACCCAGAATTATAACCATTTTAAGGCTTTAAATGGGGGTTAGCTGCTAACAGAGTAAGTACATTTAATATTTAAACAAAAATTGGGATTTTTCTTCTGTTTTATTCAGATGTCTACACCTCAATTTTAGGAAATAGTAGACTGCTCATGAGACGTCAAGAAAACACACAGTCGGGCACCTGGGTGGTTCAGTCGGTTAGGCGTCTGTCTTCCACTCTGATCATGATCCTAGGGTCCTGGAATGGAATCCCGAATCAGGCTCCCTGCTGGGCGGAGAGTCTGCTTCTCCCTATCCCTCTGCTGCTCCCCCTGCTTGTGTGTGCTCTTACTCTCTCTCTCTTGCTTTTTCTCAAATAAATAAAATCTTTCAATTGGGGCACCTAGGTAGCTTAGTTGTTAAGCGGCTGCCTTCGGCTCAGGTCATGATCCCAGGGTCCTGGGATCCCTGCTCAGCGGGAAGCCTGTTTCTCCCTCTCACACTCACCCTCTTTGTGTTCCCTCTCTCACTGTGTCTCTCTCTGTCAAATAAATAAATAAAATATTTAATAATAATAATAAGAAGAAGAAAACACATAGGACAGATAGCGTAATTCAAAATTCATTGCCCTCAGACGGTTCAAGCTCTTCCCCTCCTTCAGACCATCCTCAACACTGGTAGCAGGCTCAGGATGAGCTCCCCAGAGAGTCTGCATCTGTTTTCTCCCTGCCTGGCCCTCCCTTTGGTGAAGGTCTGTTGTAAGCTGGAATGCCGCAGCTGAGGAGTATTGCTCTTTGTACTCCTAGAATCTAGAATAATACCTGGGACACAATAACCACTGTGAATGGGGTGAACTTTCAGATGAAGGCCACGGGTCACCCACAAACCAGATAATGCATGCTTGCCGGGTTACCAAGATCTGTACTGCCCAGAAATTCACAGAAAATCCACGAGGAGGCAAGAGGTTGGCAGGCCTCCCTCCATGCAAGGCGGCATGCAGGAAGGGGAGGGGGGCTTCGCCCCACTGCATTCCAGTCCCTATAGAGGCCCCACTGGCCAACCCCAGCATGCTTGGAGCCTAAAAGCAGTTCCTAAATCACATTTACCTATGGTAAAATCTATCATCCTCAGTAAGTCGTAAATATATAATTCAGAAGGAAGATCATAGATTTTTCATAAGGTGCCCTGTTGTAATTCCTGGCATGCCACTGTATACTCTTAAAGATGCTGATCAATCTTGAAATTGGACATGGGGCTAAACTCTGTGCCAATGTATACTTTGCTGTTATGTAATTGAGACAACCCCTACATCTAGGACACTACTTTCAAATAAAATTTTAAAAGTTCGATATTTTTTAAAACATATGAGTGCTCATTAGCGGCCCTCTGAAGAAGTTTTATGAAGACCTTCTAAAGTAGACAGTTAGTACCAGCCAAGCAAGGGGCTTGTTCTCACTTTCTTCATATAGAGAGGGGCCTCATTTGGTCTTGCCTTATTTTTAATTTGAATGCTGTGAAAGCAACCGTTTCTCTCCCTTGGCTTACCAAATAAATGATGGGATTTTTCTCTTCTCCGAGTGCGGACAGCCTCTTTGCCACCTGAGAGTACGTTTGGCGAGGCCTCACCTTTCCATGGTTACCATCCGAAGGCTTCAGATCTCTTCTCATTAGGTGAAAGCAAAGTCAGAAATTCTGCAGTGAAATTTAAGGCCACATTACAGCCTTTGCAGCAGAAGGCAGGGCTATAGCAGATACTCTTGTGAAATGCACAAGTTAGAGACGCGCTCAGTTGGTTTCAGCTAGAGGATATGAGGGGGTTTTTATTTAGCGTTTTTACAACAGGAGATGTTGTTCTGTCTCTATCAGCAGTAGCCAGGACATGCTTGCCCCACGTTGGAATGACAAATTACGAATCTCTCTGTGCAAGGCCGTGACAGAACCATGATGTGTGCCTTGATACATGCACAAAACCATTTACCCATCTTCAAAAATGATGCTTCTGGGAGCAACTCATTTAAAAGTTCTTGTCATATCACAAGGACATCAGTATGTAGGGAAGAATGAACTCAGTGTCTAACGGTTTAAAACACGCGTATATGTACCTCAGTGAAAGGAAGGAAATTTGGGACTATTTGAAAACAGTTCTTTTAGAAATTAAATAGAGCCTATAGTAGAATTTTTAAATATAGTTATTTCTAATTATAGAGTAATTAGAAACATGTAACTGTGATGCACCAGAAGCATATAATGTGTAATACATATTTACTGTAAAACAAAGAGAGACCCGGGAGGGAAGGAGAGGGAGAGTAGGAGAGAGATAGACATAAAGATATGCAAAACAGAAGAAGAATTTCACACTCATAATTTACCCATGCCATGATGGTCCCTTTTTACATTTTGGAATATGAACTTTCAGGACATTTTTTGCATTTATGTATATTTGAGATCATATAATCCCATATAAATCTGTCAGAAAGATTGAAATAACACTCTACATATTGTTTTGTAACCTCCTTTTTGCATTTTTCAATTTATGGGTATTTTTCTATATTCCATGTGTTAGTGTTAATTTCCTTTTTGCTCGCGTGAGAGTGCATTAAACAGCAGTCTGTGGTTGGCTTTTAATGACCTCAAGTAATGGACCATCCATCGCTGTTTCTGGAAGACTGCGTGCCTACAGTCCAGCCCCCTAGAATCCCCCGTTGATACTTCTGTAAGTTGGTTTGGTGCCCACTTTCAGGCAGGCATTCACTTACCTCCCTCTGCCTGTAGATCAACTGGAAAAAAAAACAACAAAAACTGCTGTACATGATCTAAGGTCATCTAGCAGATTATTTCATGCACTGACCCAACTAACACAGATATGAACAGAAATCCTTCCTTCCGCTGGAGTTATGATTTTCTACCTTAGAGCATTCACTTACTGAAGGAAAAATTACACAATGTAAGAAAATCTTCACATTGGGTATCTCTGAAACACTTGAAAAAAGTCTACTGCATATTAACTCATGTCATTTGGAATATGACATCAGAAACCCGATCATGAAAGTTCAATATAGAATCGCAGACATTTGAACACTTTACCCACACATAGGAACTACTTTCCTCTCTTGCACTGCAGATTAATAGTCGACCTTCCAACACTTTCTCATTGAGAGGAATATGATACATCATAAGCACCTTTTCACAAAAGTGCAAGTAAATCCCACAGAATCATGAAACGTCAGCATTAAATAGTACCTTGGAAATTGTCTATGGAATGATGGACTATTTAGGTCCCAAATTAAAGATCTGGGCAGACATTTGCCAAATGTGGGCACACAGGCAGCACTGACATTTGGCATAGCTGTCTACATTCCCCGCTGGTGACAAAGTGAGGAGTAAAAAGATGGAAAGGATCCAAAACAAACTAGCTCAGGTCTGACATGTCTTTGAGAGGGCACATATGCCTTCCCATGTTGAAAAGCAGACTGCCATCAGATGTGCGCACAGACCAGGTGAAAAAAGGGCAGCCTTTACCCATTGCACAGAAGTTCCAACTTGGAGCCGTTCGGTAAAAGGGACTCTGGAAAGACTCTAGCATGTATGCCAAGAACCAGTCAGCTCTGTCCTCAGACAGACTCCATTTTCAAACAACGTTGAAATGTGGTGGTTGGTAAGAGAGGGCAGGAAAAACAGTCTGCTTCACTGAAATATCCCACGTTGAGGGTAAAAACGTAAATAAATGTGTAATCAATGAATAGGCATCTGTCGTGAGACCAGAGAGTACGGGGTCCTTAATGACCATTTTTGTTTTCCTCCTGACACTGAGGTGTTACTTACTAGACTCCCAGTAAGTCCTGGCTGGATAAGATTGAAAAAATATTCTTGCCCGTCCTCTTTGTTGTGGTTAGACAGAGGAAGGAGAAGAGGAATCCCAACTCGGTTACCGCGAGTTCTTACCCAGGGGGAGATTTAGTTATAGCCTAAGGCCCATGCCTAGCTATTTCCAGCAACGGAGTATGTAACATTAGACATCTGACAAATGGCCAGGCCAGTCCGGAAACTGTACAGGGCAGCTCCGTATATGAGGCTGCCAGATGGGAAGATAAATGTACCTTGCTCATTTGTCTCTACACAGTTCAACTTCATCATGCTGCCCACGATAGGCTCACTTGTCCCCAGAAGGACAGCACGTGGTAGGCTCTGCTAGCTTAATAAATTATATTATCTGGAGATGCCTCCATTTCCAAAGGCCAGACAGAGCGTACGAGGTGCCCATAGCAGCACTCTGACCAGGCTGCATATGACATTTCCGGCTGCCTGCCTCACACAGGTGTTGGGGCTTAAGCTCCAACAGCAGATAAAGACTGAAAGTCAGGGGGAAAGGGCAGCTGCCAGAGGTGGGAGGGAGGCCTGGAGAGGGACTGTAGGATCAGGACTCAGGTGGGGCTTTGAGAAGGGAGTTGCCCTTGACTGCCACAACCAAGGTTTGAAGCAAGAGTTCAAAACCGGGAAGAATGATAAGCAAAGGAAGAGCATTGTTCACACTGCTTTTCTGTTCTCTCCTTGACTGTCATACATTTCAATGACACCCAGATGTTCCATTATTTTAGCTACCAACTTGGGAAATTACGTTATAGTTACTTTCAAAGTTGTCAGAACACTAACCTCAACAATGACAGTTTATAACCCATTTTCTTTAAAGTGCTTAATTTTTTTCTTACAAGCCTCATGGGCTGGCATTTAAATAAAGAAAGTCAGGATTCTGAAATTCAATTAGTTTTTGTATATGTGGAGCTATTCTTTGTGCTTATCTCCACATATACTGGATCTCGCACATGCATACTGGATACGTTGTACTTTAACTCTTCCTCCATTCGGGTCCAGGTTCGTTAAAAATGGGAAATTTGCTTCATGCCTCCACGTTGAATAATCGTGCTCTCCGATTTTAGACTCAACTATTTAAATTCTCTTGGCAAAAAATAAATAAATAAATAAATTCTCTTGGCATGCAAATGTATGCATTTTTTCCCAGAAAATTGAAGACTAGTTAAAAAGAGCAATGTTATTAATTTTGAAAATGCATATTCCCCCATTGAATAAAAAACACAATGGTATGTATATCATATTTTACAACCAATTTATTTAAGATTTCTCAGGAAACTCCATTTGTAATCTCCCGTTGCAAGGGGATGAATTTCTTCAGTTGTAATGCCTGCAGCATTCTTATGGTAATTTTGAAATTGGGAGACTTGGCCACATTCATAAATGGTAACTGTAGAAAATCGGCCACTTTCAAATCAAACAAAAGCAGAGAGAACCTTGAGGATACTTTTGAAAAGAGGAGACTATTTCTAACAAGTCTAGTTACACTGTCTGTTCCTAAAGCAGATGAATGGGAGAGTTCTTATAAGAGTATTGCTGTTGCTTTTGGTATTGGCCGCTTATATTATCTGTCCCTACGGTACTTAGCACCCTCTTGAACTTAATAAATATGCGGTGGTGATAATATTATTGCTCAGAATTCATTTAGCGCTTTCACAACTTTCAAGTGTCACAATGTTCTGCCTACTAGGTGCAGGGAATTTTAATTTAATGCTCATTCTGAGGCTTAAAGCTGGGAAGTGTAATGACCCATGTGAGATAATCCTCCATTCCAGCAGGACAGTTTTGGAGCAAAGCCATTGGGTTGTCCAAGAATTCATTAAAAAGCAGAGAAATCTTACTTCCCACACTGAAATTCAGGGGCTCAGTGTACTGGGTTTTCCATTCTCTACCTTCCAAGCCATCCACATCATAGGTCCCCCCGACAGACGAAAAAAAAAGAGAGAGAAATAGAGAAAATACAAATATATCTATGACAATTAAGTAGCTCTGACCAACTTCAATCAAGCTGTTACCCTAAAGCAGTTGGGGGACACCAGACTAGCACATGAAACAGTAATTAATTGTAGGGCAGTACATAATAAGATTACATGCCTAATTGTGAGAAATAACATATATATCCTATAAGAGTTAAGGGCTGTGTTTATCTGGAAGGACTTCATGGAAGACAAGGGACTTGGCCTGGGCTTTGGATCAGAGGGGAAGCAATGTAAAACAAGAGAACATGCATGATCCACGTACAGACATAGAGAGGGATGGCTATGTGACAAGATCAGCCTACCTGCCGAGGGAAGTAGGATTTGGAGAATAGTGGAAGGGGAGACCGAGATATAGTAGTGTTGACCAGAAACATGAGGAAGTACAGAGCAATGAAAGGTTTCTGAGCAGCGTGAAGACATGATAAAAGTTGTATACAAAGACAATTGGTTTGGGTGTCTGGGTGGCTCAGATGGTTAGCATCTGCCTTCGGCTGGGGGTTATGATCCTGGGGTCCTGGGATCGAGTCCCACATCGGGCTCCCTGCTCAGTGGGGAAGCTGCTTCTCCCTCTGCCTTCCTCTTTCTCTCTGTCGCTCATGAATAAATAAATAAAATCTTTATTAAAAAAATACAATGCTCTGGTAAAAGGGGTCTTTGGAATAAGAAAAGGACTGGGATCAGACCAGCCAGTTGGGAGGTGGCTTCTGGTGTAAGAGAATGGCTACCCAATCACAGATGAGGGTATCAGGAAGATGAAAGAGACATAGGAACATGGGCAAAGCTCTGGGACTAAATGGGAGACTTAGGGAAGGAACCAGGGTGGTTATTTCCCACAGTTGTCAAAAGGTGGTATTCAGTAGCGGACCCATAGAGATATATTGTAAGAGTGGTTGGCTTCATCCATGTTTCTTCCCTTTAGATGAAGTGATGCACCATCAGGCCAGCTGCTACCTGCTTGGTTAGCCCCTTCTCATTCACCATCAGTTATGATCTCAAGCTCGATCTACTCTTGTCTTGTACAAAGAGAAGACTTTCATTAGCATTTTCTGAAAAGAAATAGAAGTTCCTTCTTTTTTATTGTAAATTTACATGTATTTCAGCTTTATTCATTTACATAAAGTTCTTGACTCAGCGCATTGTGACCACTCTGACAAGTGCAGTGTTTCGAGCACAGATGATTTTGACTTAGGGTCCAAGTGTTTTAATATTCTCCCTCATTGCATGTGTGTTTGGGGTTCATCCCTGAGGTGTAGACAGTTCACTCACCACAGCCACTTTGTCTGATGAGACCATCATCCCAACAGAATCCCAGTGGCTTGGAGATGAAATCTACAGAGAGATTCATTGAGGGAAGGGAGGGAAGTTTCCCTTTTGTAACTGTAGTAACGGTCAGATGGAATGGAGAAGAGAAACCAGTGGTGCATTTCCTTAGCTGGAAGAAGTCCATTGCTATAGACTGGAAAGAGCCTAGGTGTAAGCTCAGGGTGACTAGAGTCTGAATCAAGATTCTTCCATCTATTTGCTGAATGATCTGGAGCAAATTCATATTCTACAATAGTTTCTGTATCCTCGGCTGTCAAGTGGGGCTAATAACAGCCACCTCGTTGGCTTGTTGTAAGGAGTATGTAGAAGGCCTATGTAGAGAGAATAGCAACATGCCTTGCATAGAGCAATGTATCGACTACTATTAGTTTCCATCTTGTTTAAGGCAAAAATCCCTGCACATTTCAATGTCCCTCCTACCTAGCACAGTTCTAGGATCGTCAATAAGTATTTTTGCTCCATGGATACAAAAGCAGAGGTACATTTTGAGAACTAGGAAGAGCAGCAAGATCCATAGTCAAATATCCCTATTTGCCTTCCAACAAGGAAACCTAATTCAGCTCTTCCATATAATTGTGGGTGTGCACATTGCACTTCTAAAGGTGAGCCGTCTTATCCCATCTCACAGGTCTGTCAGGAGGCTCATGATGACTCACCCTCCTACGGATCAGGGGGCTAATTATGTTATTAGAATGTCAGAATTATCTGGAATGGTTCTGTCACCCACCTAGCAAGAGAAGCAAGTTTGATACTGCTGTATTCAAAAATGCCTGAAAAATGTGAATGATGTATGAGGTGATGTATGAACATATATGGAAGATTTTTTCAAAATGTTTTATGACAGACTTTTTTCCTTTCACTCCTGTGCTTTAGCTATTACATTGTTCTTTAACTTAAAACTGGTTTTAGTTCATGTCTACAGTAATTCCTTCAGTACCTAGGATTGACAGGTTCTGTGCTTCAGGTGATAGGAAGAGTAGATGAATAAGACTTGGCCCACTGGGGCCCCCAGCTCTCACCACTTGCAGAGTAGGCGATCCCTCCATCAGGACAAAATTATCAGTCATGATATTCATCAAAAGATTTTTACTCACATTATTAGGAAAGAGGTAAACTAGGTGGTGCCAAAGTGGGATTCAGCTAGATGGTTTTGGTGGGTTGTAAAAATGGCCACGGATGTTCACAGTTCCTCTTTGTCAAGAGGTGGAGACTTGGATTGGTGAATGCTGGGACCAAAACCCTCCTGCACAAGTGGTATGCAGTTTCTGAGCCTAGTCCCAAGAGACTTTGCTTCTGTTCTTACCATGTTTGTATATCCTCAGGCTTTGCTTATTTTAGTGATGTGGTCACTCCTCAGAGGCCAGATAGACCTCCCATCCAAAGTGGTTTGAATGTGGACTCATGATGCCACACATACACGCACATACACGCACACACATTGGGTATGGAAGAGTTTATTACTCCAGTAATGCACATTCAGGGGAGAGCAATATAAACTTCCAAGCTGGTTCACAAATGGCTTGAGCAAGTTAGGGAAAGGAGACAGTTTGGGGGGTTATATGGTGGTTGGAGCTAGGGTGAGCACTTCTGCCCTGGGGCTGGGCAAACATGATCTGAACTTCCTGCCAGCACCAAAGGCAGGAGTAGCTGAGCTTTCTTATCAGCTTGCCTGGATGTGGAGCAGAAGGGGAGGAAAGTGTGGTGGGGCCTGAAAGCTGGCAGTGCTCAAACTGAAAAAATGTAATCAAATTCTTTATTCCTCCTTAGTGTAGATGTCCTCAGAGCATATCACACCTGAAATTATTTTTTCTTTGTAACTTATTATTCCTATATCTACCCTTTACAGATTATAAACTGAGTAGAGGCTGGAATCAAGTCTGCATTATTCTCCACTGAATCTTTCTCCCTCCAGATGGGTACTTGACATATAATAGATGCTCAATAAATACTTGTGTCTGAATGGATTTCTTTAGGTGAACATTAGTTTCTCTGCATCCAATTCTGATGCTTAGAATCTTTTTGGAGGATTGCTATACTACAGGTAATTTTAACAATCTTAAGTTTGAATATAGTGCTCTGTATCTCTGGTGAGTTGATACCCACCAAAGGAATGGTTCAGAAATCTTAGTCTTTGGTTCTTCTCTATGCTTTGAGCTATGTCCTTGTATTGAGTTAAATTTCCAGAACATCATATACCTGGATCAAGTACTCTGGCTTCCCATGGAAATCTTTTTACAGCATTACATTCTTGGTTTTTGTTATGTTTTTGTTATGTTTTTGTTATGTTACACAGCCGTATCTACCTGTCACTGAATATTTTGTAGAAGTCCTGCTCAGAACACTGCCCTCCCGGTTATTTCCTATTTCCTAGAAAAGACCCCTACAGCACTCAGAGTTTATCTTTGGGGCTAAGGGACATCTCCTCTATTACATGAGGAGTTTAGCCATCTGTTATAAAACTCGCTGCTGTGCTGGCGGTAGTAGCTCCCCTTAACCTAGATTTCCTCATAGTATTATCCCTACCACTCTCATACCTCAGCTCTTGTCTTTGTACCTTTCTATTATCATATCTATAATGTGTATAACATATGTATAATATATATCATATATATAAAAAATGGACATATACTCTGGAGATGTACTGGAAGGAAGTCCAAGGAAGACTTTCCTTTCCATTACCTTTCTTCTGTTTCAGGGAGGGCTGGTGCTTAGGGAAAAACTGAGCACAATGCTATCAGGTCAGTGTGATTCACCCTTCTGTTTCTCATAGCAAGCTTTAAGTGGTCACTAAAGTTTGCTGCATTATTCTGCCTTGAGGTTTTGTCCATCCCACTGGGGCTGAATTAACTTCATTGATGGCCAGAAAGTAGAGAATGTAGGGATCTAGAATTTCAAATACATCCATGTTCCAGAGGTCTTTCAGAGGCTATCTTTTGAGTAGAATAGAGGTTGATTTTTCATCTGCAGCCTCTCACTCCTGAACACAGTGCCTGACTCTTAGGCCCTGAAAGCTATTGTGGACTCATTATTTACTGACCTTCAGGGGCACTTTAATATCTTTGAAACTTTGGGATTGGTTGTCTTCTTTCACCTAAAGCTTGACACACTGAAAATGAACCAAGAATTCACTGCTAATGTAGTTGTTGTTGTTGTTTTTAAAGATTTTATTTATTTGCGAGAGTGAGAGAGCACGCAGACACACTGGAATGGGGGTAGGGGTGGGGCAGAGGGAGAAAGAGAAACAGGCTTCCTGCTGAGCAGGGAGCACTACAATGTGGGGCTCCATCCTGGGACCCTGGGATCATGACCTGAGCCAAAGGCAGATTCTTAACTGAAGGAGCCCCCCCCAGGAGCACCTAATGTAGTTTTAACCTACAATTTAAAATGTGTGAACAATATAATCCAGTTAGCCTTTTCTTAAGGAAACAGATGGGTACATGTACAGTGAGCTATAGAGATAGTATCCATAAAATGAATCTATTTGCCTGTTATTTTTACCATACAGTTGGAGATGCGTTTTCATTGAAAGCATGTCTTGAGATGCTGGACTGTGAAGCATTTGATGAAGAAGAATTGGCAGGGTTGCAGCCTGGGGGGAGGAAGAGGTAGAAGGGTCCCTGACACCTTGACAATCTGCAGCACATCCCCCACTCTGTTCCTGTGCCCCTTTTTCTTCATCCCCATTTCTAGGTTCCGCACCCCATCTTCTGGAGGCTAACTCCTCCCTGCCTTTGCAGCAATTTCAAGGGTCTTGATAGCCATTTAAATTTGCTTAAATTTTTTGCATTGAATTAAAATGATTTAAACCATACCAGGGCTTCAAGTTCAAAATCTGCTAAAAAAGTTCTTTAAGGCAAGTATTTAAACTTGGCTTTTGTTATTCTCTTAGGATTTCCATGTGAGAGTCCAGGATTCTAAATGCTATGGCATTGCTTAGTAACAAGACCTGTGTGTGTTGCAATATGGGTTAATTGGGCTAATGCAGGAAACACATTAGCACAAATGAAGTGGGATGTATCTTATCAGCTTTTTTTTTTAAATTTAGTATTTTAATTTTTATTTTTATGCAATCTTTATAATATACACAATGTGCTTTGTTATAGTAGTACATGTGTCATTTGTAAATATATACATATGTATTGGAGAATATTACTTTTAAAAAATGGATAGGGATACAAGCTTAAAAAAAAAACCTAGAGACTGCTGTTCTACATTGGTGATTTATGAACTTATCAGCTTTTAATGACAGAAAAAATATGAAGTAAAAAACTAAGTCTCTTTTTGAGAAATGAAAATACTCAAAATTAGATTTTTTAAAAATTATTTTTATTAACATATAATGTATTATTTGCCCCAGGAGTACAGGTCTGTGAATCATCAGGATTGCACATTTCACAACACTCACCATAGCACATACCCTCCGCAATGTCCATAACCCAACCACCCTCTCCATACCCCCTCACCCCCCAGCAAACCCTTGTTTTGTGAGATGAAGAGTCTCTTATGTTTTGTCTCCCTCCCGAGCCCATCTTGTTTCATTTTTTTCCTTCTCTACCCCCGACAATCCACCGACCTGCCTCTCAAGTTCCTCATATCAGGGAGATCATATGATAATTGTCTTTCTCTGATTGACTTGTTTTGCTCAGCATAATACCCTCTAGTTCCATCCATGTTGCTGCATCAAAATTAGATTTTGGTGATTGCACAACTCTGTAAAAATACACTAAAACAGGTGTAAAAATACATATGAACTCAATGGCATATAAATTGTATGTCTGTAAATCTGATTTTTTAAAAAGCTAAGTCCCGGTAAAGGAATGAAATAATTTTTTTAAGATTTATTTATTTATTTGTTGGGGGAAGGGCAGAGGGAGAGAGAGAATCCTGAAGTGGGCTTCCTGCTCAGCGGGGACCTCAATGTGGGGCTCGATTCCAGGACCCCCAAGATCATAACCTGAACCCCAAATCAAGAGTCAGCTGCTTAACCAGCTGAGCCACCCTGGCGCCCCTGAAATAATGCTCTCATTTACATATACATATTTTACATATGTACATTTACATACATACAATTGACTTATAGGTCATCACTTTATCACATATAGGTCATAAACTTTCGGGTGAAACAACTAGTAACTGCAACATTCAAGGTGTGAACATCAGCTGCCCAAGGAGTTTTGTTAAAGTTTTGTCTTGTCTTTGGCTGTGGCCAAAGACATCTTTGTCTTTGTATCTTATGTATCTTATGACATACACATCCAGTTTACCTGATCCATTCTTGATGCTCATGCCGTTGGCAGGTGTTCATTGAGACCCATTGGGATAAGAGCCGCTCCTGGAGAACCAAAAGTATATAATATATTATAAAACATCATTGCATCAGTTAACCTATTTCCCTGTAACAAAACTTCATGGCTTAAGCCAATGACCAACTTATTGTGCTCCCGATGTTTCGCATCGCTGGGTTGTTCTACTTGTCGAGGCTGGCTCATTTGATCTCTGCTGGGCTTTTTCCAAGGGTTGTGGCCAGCTGATGAGAAGGCTGGTTGATCTAGGGTAGATTTGCTCGCATGTGTGGCAGTTGGCAGGCGGGTATCCCAGGTGCTCGCTGCTCAGTGCTCAATTCTCCTCCATGCGGCCTTTCATCCTCGAGCATGGTCACACAGTGATCTCTTGATTTGAGTATAGCAAGGGCAGAGCACACCAAGCGTCTTGAGGCTCGGGATCTGAGCTCACACAGTTACCGCCACTGCATTTTATTGGTCAAATCAAGCCACCAAATGTTTTAGTTTGAACTGCTGTGACTGTCTTAGGCTGGTTGTAAAGGCCAAGGTCAGGGTACCAGCGTGGTTAGGGTCTGGTGGGAGCCCTCTCCCAGGTTACAGACTGCCAGCTTCTCATTTTACCCTCACATAAAGGAAGTAGAGTCAACTAGCTCTCTGGGCTCGCCTTCTAAGGTCACTAATCCGGCTCATGAGCTCTCCGCCCTAAAGACCTTCCAAGGGCCCCACCTCCAAATACCATCACGGGGGTTAGATTTCAACATATGAATTTGGGAGGACACAAACACTCATTCTAGAACACTGAGCTAGCCCAACTACAAAAGGTAGGGATATAGGATTCACCTCTTGACATAGGAGCTACAGTGGTTTGGGGGCTGTTTTTACAATCCACAGTGACAATCAATCTAGCAGAATCTAGTTTGGTGCTATCCAACTTACCTGATCCATTGTAATTAAAGTAAGTCTCATGACAAAGATGATTTGGCCCTGAGTGTTATTAAAATACACTCATACTGTTACACATGTATTAAATTTTCAATTAATCCCCCCACTGGAAGTGGCAGTAATAATAGTAGCTATTGCAAACATTATTTACATTTTGCCTTTGAATTTTGCCACCGATTTATCTAACGAGGTTTCTTTGTGTTCCTAAATTGCACATCATTAAAAAGGAGCCTAAAGCCAGAGGAGCAAGGGGAATTCAAGATGTGATTAAAATTATGCTGTGGTTAATACACATCGGGTTATTGAGGATTGACTGCATTATGATTTATATTCCGATTCTGGTCATTTGCCAGCTAGAACTTTTCTCCCAGCAATGGGAAGAGTTAAGGAGTAGTTCCAAAGCATTCACATGGATACAAGCAGAAACACAAGATGGGAGTGGGAAATAACACCCTAAGCCCTATTGACTAATGCCAGAGAAGGAATTAATAAAATCCCATCATAAGGCAAATCAGCAGCAGGTAGTAAGAAATTGTAAAGTACAATCTGACAGCCTTGTTAAAGACATGAGATCATCATCCCACTGCCAGTAGTCCCTGAGAGAGAACAATTTATAAATGGAGGACAGAGCACCGGGGTCTAGCCAGAAAAACCACTCAATTCCACAAACGTTTGACATTAGCTACATCAGAAGCAAAGACCTGTGTCTACAGCCATTAACATGTTCTACAGTCAAACTCTGAAAATCCTCTTTGTTGAAGTTTGAGTCTCAGGAAAATCTATCTTCCGACTACTTAAAGTATAGTGCACAATTTTGGTGGATTTTTTTAAGATCTGTATTTGAGAGAGAGGGAGTGAGTGGAAGTGGGGGGAGGGGCAGAGGGAGAGGGAAGCAAGCAGACTCCCCACTGAGCACAGAACCCTACTGAGGGCTCGATCTCAGAACCTGAGTGGAAATCAAGATCGGACACTTAACTGACTGAGCCACCCAGGTGCCCCATGAAAGTATAGTGTTGATTTCCTATCCTAGGATAGGCAAATTAGGCATCTATTTTCTGTGAGCACAGGTCCCAATGTGATGTTGTCAAATTAAATGCCTGCTTCCAAGCTATCTGATAAGGGGGAAAATATTTCTTTAAAAAGAATATTCTTATTTCAGAAGTTGTTTTTTCTAACTGATGCTATAGCTATAGAAGTCTAGTATTTTAAAAGTATCTAAAAAGCCATTTTCTTTTTATAATCTGTTACCTCAGATATGGTTGTGATTTTTCTAATAAAAGCAGTAGGCAAGTTTCTGAGTAGCATGTTAATGTAGAATTATAAAAAGCTTTTTTTTTCTTTCTTCAAAACAGAGAACCCTTTTCTGTGCTCTCATCTTCAGATTAGTAGATTTATATGGAGACGCCTCTTCAACATGCCTGTCTCCTAAGTCAAGAGGGCAGTAGTGACAAAGTAAGTCTCATGACAAAGATGATTTGGCCCTGAGTGTTATTAAAATACACTCATACTGTTACACATGCCAGGGTACCACACCAGAGAGACTTTCCATCTCTCCATTAGCGTTCTACAAGTAGGCAGTTTATTTTTTTTTAATTTGTAAAAATTTCTCTCTTTTTTTAAAGATTTTATTTATTTGATAGACAGAGATCACAAGTAGGCAGAGAGGCAGGCAGAGAGGGAGAGGGGAAAGCCGGTTCCCTGCCGAGCAGAGAGCCCGATGCAGGGCTCAATCCCAGGACCCTGAGATCATGACCTGAGCTGAAGGCAGAGACCTTAATCCACTGAGCCACCCAGGCACCCCAAATTTGTAAAAATTTCTACTTGTAAAAAATTTTAACTAATAAATTACCAAGATAAGTCTGCTATCTAGAGCTTTAAGTCACTTCACTAAATTTACTAAAATACCAACATAAAGTTTATAGAACTTTATACTGGATGGAATTGTTGTAATAGCAGTCACAATTTCAAAATGATACTAGTTTCCGATATAGTCATCGTAAATATGAATTTGCTGAGGAAAGATCCAGGGTGACCATATTAATAGGAAATGGTGACATTCTGGTTACTTGTTAGAAATACAAATCTTCAGCTGATTTACCCTTTGAACAATTGGTAAAAGAATGATGAAATGCCTAAAACTTGAAATAGTCTTAATGACAGTGGAGGGAAGATACTCAGATGCCCAGAACAACCTCTTGACACATGATTTGAGAAAATTTAATAAGTGAGTTGCCAGAAGCACCAAATTATAGCTGATAAGTCATTCTGGTTGAAAATAGAAGAATCGTTAAACTCTGAAATAATAGAAAATGACATTCAGAAACAACTAAAGAACTCTAGAATGTCTAAAGCCATTTCCTCTCAAATGATGAGCTCATTTGTTATTATCTAGCAACTGGGATATATAATAAACGGAATGTGTCAACTCGGTAGCAGTGGGCAGACAGATTCAACATGAAAAGAAAAACTGTCTAACACAGTAGAAAGGAAATAAGGATGAGATGACTCAAAATATCAGGACACTACCAAATTTATCTTAATAGTAAGTCTATTTCATAGAAGTCTGAATCACTCTGGTTCTAAACTCTCAATGACATGAACATTCACTGGGGGCACCAAGGTGGCTCAGTCAGTTAAGTGTCTGACTTTGTCTCAGGTGTCGATCCCAGAGTCTTGGGATTGGGCCCTGTTTTGGGGCTCCCTGCTCAGCCAACAGTCTGCTTCTCCCTCTCCCTCTACTCCTCCCCCTGCTCATGCTCTCTCTGTCTCTCAAATAAATACATAAAATGAAAAGAACACTCACAAAAATGCTGCTCAAGTCAAAATGTTAAAAACAGTCATCAAATAAATGTTACACAAATAATTATTTAGCTGAAATTATAATGAGTGTTGTTTTTTTAAAGGCAGGGTGTGAAATGAGAAGGTTATAGAGGAAGCTCTTGTAGTTAGAACTTTTTATTTTTAATTGGGTTGCAATTGGAAATTCTGTAAAATAGGAAATGTGGTCTTTAGCTGCAGAAAGAGACCATAGGCCCAGAGCTAAGTGTTGTCACCATGTCAGGTGTTACAGGTGCTGGGTTGGGCAGGAGCGGGTACAGCCCAAGGGCCAAGAGGGCTCCATCTGGAGGAGCAGGAGCCAGTTTTCTTTAAAGTCTCTAGTGTTCATCTTGTGCAGGGGCCCTTTCTGGTCTTCTCATGTCCCCAGAAGATGATCTTTGTTCTTAAAGTGACTTTCTAGACTTCCCACATGTATCTGTCTTTGGCCTCATCTGTGGGTCCCAGCTTCTCTCTGCCTGCTCTAAGCTGTTCTGTGACCACTTGCCATCACCTCCCCTGAAGCGGCTCTCCCACTGCCCTTTCCTTGTCCTCCCTGTGTTTATTCTTGTTCTTCTCTGTCACCTAGTGCTCTTCTCTGAGTTCTCAGCCTTTGAGAGACCATGCTGGCCAGTCACAGCATTGCCATGCCTCTAGGCAGGAGGTTTGAACCCCTAAAATTCATTACACATAGGCTTTGGGTTGCTGACACTTTCCAGGGAGTGTTTTCATGTTACTACACTGTTCTAGAGCTTTTATTCCCAGGTAGTCTTTTTTAAAAATCTCAGGACTGTCAGAGTCTAGATTTGAGGACACAAACATTTGACCTTAACTAATACTAGAAGAGAAATTATCCATATTATTAAGAGAAGCCTTGAGGTATCCAGGTGGCTCAGTCGATTGGGCCATCAACTCTTGATTTCGGCTCAGGTTATGATCTTGTGGTCGTGGAATCAAGCCCTGTGTAGGGTTCCACACTCAGCTCAGGGTCTGCTGGAGACTCTCCCTCCCACTCTACTCTTCCCACCTCTTGCACTCTCTCTAAAAATAAGTATAATCTTAAAAAGAGAGAGAGAGAGAGAGAGAGAGAGAGAGAGAAAGGTCTTGAATATTTAGGATTTGTTGGGGAAAAAAAAGATAAAGACCAGAGATAAAATTGTATGTACAGTGTGATTAAGACATACCTATCTCTAAATAGTTATGTTTTAAAAAAAACTCTTAGTCAAAGCCATTGAGAGGAAAAATATTTTTATTGAATATGGATATGTGTATGAGAAAACTAAGTGATGGTTTGCTTTCCAGTTGATCTCAAGCCCAGACACATTTCTGAAGCATAGCACTAGTTCTCAACCAGATTCAGGACACATTTTTGGTTGTCACCATACTAAAGGGTGGGGAAGCCAGGGATATTTAGTGGCTAGAGGCTAGGAATACTTCCAAACATCCCTAAATGCATAAGATAGCCCCCCACAATGAAGAGTTATGGAACTCGGATGTCAACACTGCCCACAATAAGAAATGCAAGCATGGGTCAGCAGCCCCCAACTTTCATCACTATCTCACTGAACCACATAGAGATGCAGGCTTTACAACATGTGCATTTAGACCAGGAGACCCAGCATTATTCCAGTGAACCCGATTCACTCTTACCTCTTAGCAATTTTCACGTAGCAGATGGCTTTCATATCATCTCCAGTCTAGGGTAACAGAAGTGGCTTCCTCTGTCTGTGGTGGCTCAAGGATTTCTGTGAGCCCTTAGCTTCAATCTTTTGGGGGTAAAACAAAGCATCAAGTACAGTAAGAAGATCCCCAAGAGTTCAGCTTGTTGCTCCTTCATCTGTATCCTCTCTCTACATCCCTAGTTGAATAGAGGTTTGCTTTTTTATAGGTATAATTTAAGGGTGGCGTTTTTGTCTACTCCATAAATTAAATGAGGGCATAATGCCAGTACCTAACATAATGACAGCACATAAAAATCACGTAATAAATATTTGTTGAGTGGATGACTTTAATTGTATTGTTCAGAGTTTTGTATACAAGTTATAGATCATAAATTTGAGTTGCCTATGGTTTCCTGTCACCTTCCTCAGAATTATTCCGTCTTCTGAATTCAATTTCACTTTTTCCATTGGTTTTATTTTTGTCATCGGGGGATCTATTTTTCACCCAGTTAGTCCATTCATCAATTTACTAATTATTTCTTGTGATAGGTGCTGGCAGCATTGACAGAAAAGGTGCAAGAGACCTGTCTTTCAGGAATGTGCAAGCAAGATTCAAGCAAAGACAATATATAATTTAATTACACAGAGAATGTTTGGATGCTGTAGGAATCTGTTCACTCAAAGGCTGAAACAGAATTTGAATCACAGAGGAGCAGCTTGTGGAAGTGACATGACTCAGTCTACACTTCTAAAAGTGGGGGGGTGGGATTGGAACAGGTTCTTTTCGTCCATCATTCACTCACTCACTCATTCGGTAAGCATGTTTTGAGTGCCTGCCATGTGTCTAGAGATACAAAGATGAATAAAAGAGCTCATGATTTAGTGAGGAAAAATGGACAGTAAACAAACCTCCCAAGATAGTTTGATAAGTTCCATCCAAGGGATTACAGAGCAGGTTTGCTTGACTGGTGGAAAGGTGATGAAGGACAGCTTCCCAGAGGAGAAAACCACTGAATTTATGGTTTAAAATGATTGGAAGTCAGTCTTAGGGAAAAACTGAGTAGAGTATTCCAGACATAAGAAACAGCAGGTCTGGGGTGTCTGGGTGGCTCATTCATTTAAGGATCTGCCTTTAGCTCGGGTCATGATCTCAGAATCCTGGGATCAAACCCCACATCAGGCTCCCTGCTCAGTGGAGAGAGTCTGCTTTTCCCTTTCCCTCTGCCCCTCTCCCCACTCATGCTCGCTCTCTCTATATATATAAAATAAATAAATAAAATCTAAAACAAAACAAAACAAAACCAGGTTTGTTAAGGGGTAGGTAGTTGACAGGAACCTAGAGGAAGGAGAGACATGAGATGCAAAAAAGGACAAGGACTATAAGTACACAAGAGTAGTGAAGAGAGGAGCAAAGCTGTATGTCAATAGGCTTTGTGTGCCAATGAGAGAGTTAGTGTACAACTGGGAGCCACTGGAAGAAACAGACTGCTTGGTAAACACTTGATAGATGAATAAATAATTCTGTGTTCCAGGAAGTTTGGATGAAGACTCAAGTGAACTTGACATATTTTGGGGTTATTAGTCCCAGGCTCCTGTGTGAAAGTTCAGGAAGCCAATTTGAATAAGTAGCAGAGATGAGACTATAATGTAATTTGGTTCTTGTGGTGGCCTCTTAGCTGTAAAGCAATAGAGCGTTCTAGCACCACGTCTACGATGGCCTAGATGACGAACAGATGTGAAGCTTGAACACCACATAGGTGACTGTGATTTACCTGCCATGGACCAAGTGCAGGGGAGAGCAACAGAAACAAACGACAGGACGAGTTGCAGCCTTCCCTAGAGGAAGAATTGACAGATTGAAGAGGAGAAGGGGAACCTACATGTAGCTCTCAGCTTAGGTGAATGAGAGCGTGGTAGTCCCTGGGTGACCTAAGCTGACATGGGGTGGTTTGAGAAAGAGTCTAGTGAGTTGAGTTTGATGCATTTTGTTTTAGAAGCAAGGGAGCCAAAAAAGCGAAATGCCCCATCTGGCCCTGGGTTGGATGTGGCAAAAATATATGCAAGAAATTGAATCTGGAGGTACGGCTTAGGAATCATCAAATCATAGATGATTGCTTTAAGAGTAAGTAAACGCTTCTTCCTGTTCTTCAGGTCAGTTTTTAAAAGTTTTTCTAGCATTCAATAGCTGCTTTAGGCTGGTGTTTGATTTACAAAGCAACACTTGGAAGTGTCCTTTCTGTGAGCGCTGCTATGTTATGTAACCCCCTGGTGATAAATTGACACCTTTGGGAGCTGTGTGAAATGTTCAAGCCTCCAAAGCCCTCCCCGAGTGTCTGAGTACCTAGGGGAACAACACTAGTTTAGTCATGGTGAGAGCTCTTAGTAACTGGACCCTGTGTAGGTAGGGGAGTCCACCTGCCTCTTCTGGGAGAAAGGAAAATCTTTGGGGGGGAGAGAGAGAAGCATGCTGAAGTTCCCTTTGGTGTCACTTATGGCAGTGGGACCCTTGCATATTTGAGAACCTTATATGGACTACACACTGGATTAAACGCTGGGGATACAGCAAGTTCTTATGGGGTCGAGACAAGCAGGCAAACACAGTGGGCATGGATGAGGACTCAAAGAGGGGTCTGTGCCAAAGGCTTTAGAAGCACCAAAGGAAGCAGAGGCCACCCTTGTCTTTGGAAGAGGGGTAGAAAAGTTAATCATTTGCCCTGAACCCTGAAGGCCAAGTGTCATGTGCTTTAACAGTTAAATGAGATACTGTCTGCTGGCGCCAAATTCATATGTTAAGCATCTAGTCTTTTCCGGGCACTGCTTGGGCACTGAGGGTGTAGCACAGATGGGACAGTCATAGTCGCTGTCTTCCTGTTGCTTCGGTTGAAGTAGGATGAGAGGAACAGGAAATATGTTAAGAAGGAGAACAATGCAGGAGTGCCTGGGTGGCTCAGTGGGCTAAGTAAGTGTCTGCCTTTGGCTCAGGTCATGATCCCAAGGTCCTGGGATCAATCCCCACATCAGGTTCCCCGCTCAGCGGGGAGTCTATCTGTCCCTCTGCCTCTCCCCTTGCCCATGTGCTCACTCATGCACTCTCTCTCTCTCTCTCCCTCCCTCTCTCTCTCTCTCAAGTACATAAATGAATAAAATCTTAATTAAAAAAAAGTAGTAGAATAGTGTATTGGAGTGACCAGGGAGTTGCTTTAGCGAATGTAGTCAGCAAATGGCCCTTCTGAGGAGGTCCTATCTCAGTTAAGACCTAAATGAGAAGAAGAAGGCAGGTAGGAGAAAAGACTTACAAGCTGAAACAACAGTGAGTACAAAGGCCCAACCAGTACTGAACTTGGTATGTTTCAGGAGATGAAGAAGAAAGACAGCCATGGGGAGTGGCCATTTAAGTTAAGTGGGTAAGAGAGCAGCAGGTGACAGAGCTGGGGGAGGGGTAGAGGACTGGAAGTATATGTAGGAGCCTTAGAAGACATGGCATAGAAAAACTCTGTCATTGTACTCCAAATGTAATGGGAAGGCATTAAAGGATTTTGCACAGGGAGTTGGCACCCTATGGAAAGATCCCAGGCTGGGGATCCAAAGCTGGGAGTCATTACTCCATGGATAAGTTTTGAAGCCTTGAGACAAAGGATGTAGATAGAATAAAGGAAAGAGCTGAAGCTTTGGACAGTCCAACATCTTTTTTTTTAAGGTTTTATGTATTTATTTGTGAGAGAGAGCATGAGCAGTGGGAGAGGGAGAAGCAGATTCCCCTCTGAGCACAGAGCCTGATGCGGGGGTCCCTCCCAGGACCTCGAGATGATAACCTAAAAACAAAGTCCGATGCCTAACCTGTGTAGCCATCAAGGCGCCCCGGGCAGTGCCACATCTTAATAAGACTGCAGGGGTGGAGGTAGTGAAGGCAGGAGGAGGGCAGGGAAGCAGGGGTAGCTTGGCGGTCCAGATAAGACAATGTTTTGAATTAGCTGTGGTCGGAAGTGTTGGAAGTGGTGAGACGTCAAGTAAGATGAAGACAGAACAGACCATTGGCTTTGGCTAATGTTGGGCATTGGTGACATTGATAAGATCTGTTAACATGGAATTGTGGAGGCAAAAGCCCAGTTAAATGGTGGGGGGGTGGGGCGGGGGAGTTAGGAAATAGAGGGAACAAGCAGACCAACTCTTTCAAGGGGTTTTGCTAGAAAAGAGAGTGAGCAAATGAGGCAATGACAACAACAACATCAAATAGGTTTGAGTCAAAGAAGGGTTTTGTTTGGCTTTGTTGTTTTTTTTTTTAAGATTTTATTTATTTATTTGACAGACAGAGATCACAAGTAGGCAGAGAGGCAGGCAGAGAGAGAGGAGAAGCAGGCTCCCTGCCGAGCAGAGAG
Source organism: Mellivora capensis (assembly GCA_004024625.1). Classification (NCBI taxonomy): domain Eukaryota; kingdom Metazoa; phylum Chordata; class Mammalia; order Carnivora; family Mustelidae; genus Mellivora; species Mellivora capensis. The sequence goes on along the minus strand of PISX010000135.1, from coordinate 270,418 downwards.
CCCGATGCGGGGCTCGATCCCAGGACCCTGGGATCATGACCTGAGCTGAAGGCAGAGGCTTTAACCCACTGAGCCACCCAGGTGCCCCACTGGCTTTGTTTTTTAAGGTGTCTACTGTGAAGGCATATTTTTTGTTTCTAAGTGAATGATTGAGTATGGAAGGAGTTAATGTTGGTGCCCCAGGAGAAAAAAGAGGAAATTGCAGGAGCAAAGCCCCTGAGTGGGTGGGAGGGGAGTCCAAGCTGAGTAAGGATGGCTGGGTAGTGAGTGTGGGCAGAGGACCTTTGGATGTGGGCTCATGTGGGCTGTTTGAGCAAGAGTGCGCAGGAAGTCGTCTGGGGGAGGAAGTGATATTCACACAGGAGGTGATAATTATGTTTGAAACAGATTCAGAGGTGTTGCCGTTATTAGTGATGTCTAAGTTGGGTTTATCTATCATAAATAGCATCTAGTCTCCATCTAAGCATACATCATAAACTTATCTAACGTTGACAATGTCATGAGTGACACAATATTCATTCAGCACAGAAATGGTAGTTGCATTGCATACAAATTTCTAAAATTCATAATAGTCACAGAGGTTATGGTTTAGCATCATCAACACTTGGTATAAGAGTTCTGAAGGCATCACAAAGGTAGAACACTTGAGCTGGGGAAAAGAGCAGGTAAACAACAATGGGACACACCCTGCACACCTCTCAGAACAACTAACATCCAAACACCGACACCAGAGTTCACTGGTAAGAGTGTGGAGCAACAGGAACTCTCGTTTGTTGCTGTTGGGACGCCATATAGGACAGCCACTTGGGAAGACCCTTGAGAAGCTTCTTACAAAATTCAACAGTGGATCCAGCAATCATACTTCTTAGTATTAACGCAAATGAGTTGAACACCTATGGCGACAGAAAAACCTGCATGTGGATATTTATAGCTGCTTTATTCATAATCGCCCCAACTTTGAAGCAATCAATATGTCTTTCAAAAGATGAATGGATAAACAAACTGTACTACATCCAGACAATGGAATAGTATTCAGAGATAAAAAGAAATGAGCTAACAAGTCACCAAAACAGATGGAGGAAACTTGAAAGCACATTGCTAAGAGAAAGAAGCCAATCTGAAGAGGCTGTAGGCTGTATGATCCCAACTACGGGACAGTCTAGAAAAGGCAAAACTTCGCGGACAGAAAATATTCAGTGGTTGCCAGGATCCTGTAGGGAGGGGGAGAGGAACGTGTAGGTGGAACATACGGAATTTTTAGGGCAGTGAGACTAATCTATATAATACTCTAACAGTGGACCTATGTCATTATTCATGTCAACACATAAAATATGCAACACAAAGAGTGAACGCTAATCTGAACTAGGGACTTTAGTTAATAATAATATACCAATATTGTTGCATCACGTGTAACAAATGCACCACACTAATAAAAGATACAAATAATAGCGGAAACTGGGAGTGTGTGAAAACTGTACTTTTCTCAACTTTTCTGTAAACCTAACATTACTGTAAAAACATAAGTAAAAGCTACTATTTTTTTTAAACAGCATATTTATTTTCTTGGAACATTGTAACTACTCAAAAATGGAAAAAAAATGTTTTCTAGGTGGACAAGAAGAAAAAAGAATAAAGTGTAATTATTCCACAATGAGGGAATAAGCTTATGGGTACAAAAACCTAGAGGAAGAGTGGGTATGGTATGCAGGTTTGCTGGGCGATCATGCTGAAAACGCTGGCAAGCGAATGATCTTACTTGCTTTATAAAATGCTCCCTGAGCTGAGGGTGGGGAGTATGGATTACTGCCAGAGCAAGACCAGACCAAACAGACAAGTCAGGAAGCTATGGCTCTGGTCTAGAAGAAAATGAAGGGGATCTGAACTAAGGTTAGGGTAGGGAAGTAGAGGTGTCTTTGAGGTAGACTCTGATGGTAGACTTGAAAGAACTTGGTGGCTGATGGAATGTGTGAATAAACAAGCCAGGATTCTAGAATGCCACCATTCAGGGACTCCTGGGGGAGTCTGAGCAAGTCATGTCTGACCCCACCTGACGGCTGAATGAGGAGCCCAATTTTTCCAGCACTATAGCACTTGCTCTCCTAGATTGTTTGCTTGACACTTTGAGAAGTAGCATTAACACTTTCAGGTCACTAGGGGGCTAATCATAGCCATTTTTATGACTGTAAAATTGAATTGCTGTTCTGAGAATAATCACTGCAGTTGGCACAGGGTTCCAAACGCCCAAGGACTGAGCCACCCAGGCGCGCCAGGACCATTTAGAAATATTTTTAAAGGAAAATGGTTTATTAAAAGTGAACTTCGATTTATTTATTTTTTAAAAGATTTTATTTATTTACCTGAGAAAGAGTGAGCATGAGTGGAGAGAAGGGCAGAGGGAGATAGATGGGTAAGCAGACTCCCCATCTAGCGGGGACCCCCACTCTGGGCTTGATCCCAGGATCCCGAGATCATGACCTGAGCCAAAGTCAGATGCTTAACTGACTGAGCCATCCAGGCGCCCCTGAACTTACATTTATTAAACATCAGCTATAGCAAGGTACTGTTTTTGACACTTACGTACACTACTAGACTCACAGTTGTTGGCTACACCAATTTACATTCCCACCAACAGTGCAAAAGCATTTCCTCTCTCCACACCCTTACCGACACTTATTATCTCTTGTCTTTTTGATGGTAGCCATTCCAACAGACATGGGGTGATAGCTCATTCTGGCTCTGATTTGCATTTTCGGTGATTAGTGAACACCTTTTCATGCACCTATTGGCCATTTAGGTGTCTTCTCTGGAAATACTGTATTATATACTTGAAAGTTGCTGAGAGACTATATCCTAAATGTTCTCACCACAAAAAAGAAATGGTAATTATGTGATGTGATGGGGGGTGAGGTTAAGCTACGGTAGTAATCATTTTGCAGTGCTGTGGGGGGAAGACTCCTGGGAGCAGAGATGGAAGATTTGCACTTTTGTGTCCCCAATGGCTACGGGGAAGGTAGCTGGTGCTCTAAAAACTGTTTGCTGAAGACTGAACACAATATTTCATTAATTCCAGAAAACTCAGGGAAGTGATTTTACTCTTCCCTTTTAACAGCCATAGATACTGAGACATAATTTAAACAATCTGCTGAAGGGTGGTGCAGCTTGTACATAGTGGGAAAACTCGGAAGGGGACACAAGCCCACATGATCCAGAAGCATTGTTCTCTTTCTCCAACTTGGCCCTTTGAAAGTACAGTAATCCCACTGAACGCTTCTGCACAGTTCCCTAGTTACGGACCAAGTTACTCTTTCACGTCCTGGAGAAGCCTCATCATTTTTTTGGCTGCTAACTTGTCTGTGCTGACTCTGACGTTTCATGTCTCCGTCTGGAGCTGCTGTTGGAAAGGCCCCAGCAGAGAGCCTGAGCCCCAGACCACCCGCTTCGTGAAATGAACAGGATAGTGACTTTCCTGACCCCAGCCTTGGTCCCCAAGCCCAGATGTGCACCCTCCGCCGAACACGCCGTCATTCCTCACCCATGGGCCACCAGACTTCGTTCAGATATCCATGAACGCGGTTCCCATTGATTCAGGGCGGTCCTATTGCACCACAGAAGAGTGACATGGAGTAGAAGAATGGCATTCAGAGGCAGAATTGTTAAGTAACAGAAAATAAATCATGCCAGTTGGCCCTTTAGGTGTTTGGCCAGATCCCCTCAGAAGACTGGTGAAAGAAAAAATTCATTTTCAGACACCTGCACCTCTGTGAATTGCTGCTCGAGGTTATTAGCATTGTCCTAGCAGAACAGAAAGTATCCTCTCCAGGGACGCCTGGGTGGCTCAGTGGGTTAAAGCTTCTGCCTTCGGCTCAGGTCATCATCTCGGCGTCCTGGGATCGAGTCCCACATCGGGCTCCTTGCTCGGCAGGGAGCCTGCTTCTCCCTCTGCCTCTGCCTGCCACTCTGTCTGCCTGTGCTCGCTCTCTTTCTCTCTCTCTCTCTCTGACAAATAAATAAATAAAATCTTTAAAAAAAAAAAAAAAAAAGAAAGAAAGTATCCTCTCCAGAAAGCACCCAAGCGTCATCTAGCTACTGATAGTGTAGAAACTTTAAAAAGTTAAGTATGCCTTTAAAAAGTAAGTCATACATATGGCAACACCATCCCCTTGTGAAAAGGAAAGATTCCTAGTGTTTGAGCCATAACGTCCCATGCAATTTCAGTCACTTCTAGGGTGGTCTTTTATTTTTTCCTTCTTTACTCAGTGTAAAACAGAGATTCGATCCCCCACCCCTGCCCATGTCATCGATGTCTTTACTAAGCTGGAACCAGACTCTGATTACAGACCTTTGTTGCCATAAAGAGACAACAAAATGTGGTTGAGGAAGAAGAAAGAGCCTTAACTATGAATTCTTTTCCTCTGATGGTTATTTTTTTTTTCTCTTATACCTTTCCAAAAAGGTGGCAAAGTGACATCATCCACTTACAGGGTATGTAATTGCAGCTTTCAGAAGACTGAAACAATGATTCCTCACCGAATGCTCTGTCACAATTCAAAATGTTTGGAAAAGCAGAAGATAAAGCGTACTGTCAGCAGAGGGGGAAGAAATTGGAGTTTCGAGTAATCCGTAGGGTCCAGTGATTACACTCTGTAACAGAGAGGATAGACCAGCCTGTGATTTTGGTCTCTGATTTCCATTCAGCTGGGGTCCTTTCATTAAAAACAGGGTTTCTGTCTGGGCAGGCGCAGGATTGGTGGTCTAGGAGAGCAAAGGGCATTTTGTTCTTTTATAATGTGGTGATGTCAGAGGCAAGTAATTTGATTCTAATCCGTACCTACAGCAATGCAAAGGCAGGTTAAGGACCTCGGCGGAAAGACCTTCTTCAACCACCTACAGGGACACGCCTGCATCACTGTCTGTGTAGAAAAGTTTATTTATAAAGGAACCGACGAGATAGTTACTCGAGTAACGGAAGTGGATAACCCAGTCCTTAGATAAGAATTTACCTGATTAGCTTCATTTTTACACAGAATTACTAAGCATAAGCAGTCAGAATTCCCAATCTATCTCAGTCAGCTTTTTAAAATTCACTGGAATTTGGGGCAGCTGGGAGGCTCAGTCAGTTAAGCCTCTGACTTTGGCTCAGGTCATGATCGCAGGGTTGTGGGATTGAACCCTGCATTGGGCTCTCTGCTCAGCAGAGAGCCTGCTTTCCCCTCTCTCTGCGTACTTGTGGGGTGTGTGTGTGTGTGTGGGTGTGTGAGAGAGAAATAAATAAATAAATCTTTGAAAAAATCATAATGATAAAATAAAATTCCGTAGAATTAGTTACTGACGTTTGGGAAGAATAAACTCGAAGCCGGAATATGCATTACTCACATAACTCACATAACTGAAGTCCAGGAGCCATGCCGGGTTAGGAACTGTTTAGCTATGTGACATGCCGAGAACTCTGGTGCTTCTTGCCTGGCTGTCCTCGGTGTCAGGTCACCCAGAAGCTGGCATCTAAGAAGGCCAAGAGAAACAGCTGGAACAACGTGCTCCCTTGTTCACACCAACACAGGGATGGGGAGGGGCAGAGGTGCGGGAAACAAGTAGCAAATAAACCTGATATCCAATAAACCTATAAAAAAAGATGTGTAAAACCTATGATCTTTTCTTCTGTAGCATTTTGTGAGAAACATACGTCCTAAGGGTAAGGAGAACCTTAAGAAACTCTCTGGACAGCCCTCCAAAACAACACAAATACATCACCCCAGATAGATTTAAAAACGTCCCATTTTATAAGGCTGAATTCCATAATCATCTTTTAAAAAGAGAACTCGATGATACGGATTCCTTTTCCAGGACTTCGATTTTCCAAAAGTAGAAGGCGTTCCTTTAAAACAACAGGTTCCCCAGGACATTTGGGCGGCATTTAAAATGGTACCATAGGATCGATGTTGCCATTAAGAATTTTTGGACTGAGGACTTTGGTACACAACCCACATAATCGAGCTCTTCCCACTTCCATTATCCCTTCCTTATTTGTAAACATGCCTGTTACCTCTTCTAGGTGGCAAGCTCATGTAGGGGCAGAGACCATGTTTTTGGATATATTCATCCCTCTGTCCCCCACAGTGCTTTCACATTGCAGGTCCCCAAGGAGTAATTATTGAACATAAAATGCGTATTTCAGGGCTTCTGTGTGGCTCAGTCGGTTAAGCATCTGCCTTTGGCTCAGGTCATGATCCCAGGGTCCTGGGATGGAGTCCTGCATCAGGCTCCTTGCTCAGTGGGGAGTCTGCTTCTCCCTCTGCCCCTCCCCCTGCTTGTGATATCTCTCTCTCTCTCCCTCACTGTCAAATAAGTAAATGAAATCTTTAAAAAATACATATTTCAGATTGAGACTAGTAAATATATGAATTATATATATGAGACTAGTAAATATATGAATATATATATTCATATAAATATATGAAGACATGATACTTCCTCACTGTTAGCTGGTTTTTCTAAGTGTCCATGAACTTGAGCTCAAGCCCTCTGAGTCTAGGAGGATGTGGGACCATTAGCCTGGATTTTACCAAGTGCTATGTCTTTTGAGACCATGCTGTCACCCACGAGCTGAGTGACTTTAGAAAAAGCTTTTGACCTTGCTCAGTCTTCCATAAGCTATCAAATGGAATTAATCCTGCTTGACCAGTTTCCCTCATCAAATTGTTGGGAGAATCAAATGAGATCACAGATATGAAAGTGCTCTGAAGGCATGGCGTGAATGACGTGGCCTCAATATTATTATTGAAATGGGTTAGGGGCCCGGAATATGAACGGTCCCTGTCACCCTATAGTTTTCAGTAATAAATCACCCCTGATGGCAGACCCACAAACTCTGCAAGGCACTGAGAAAGAACACTGAGACTGGAGCTGGCCTGAGGACCCGAAGTATGTCAGGGGAATGGCTGGATGAGGGCACACAGGTCATCCATACTCAGCCTGCCCTGATTTCATTGGTGAGTTCTGGACCCCTGACCATTGGATTTCAAGACCAAAAGGACCAGAACCTGGATAACAACCATATGTCATCACCAGGGAGCCTTCAGCTGCTGCCAACACAATTACCTGATGTCTCATGTGATCTTTTATTTGTATCATTTCTAGAGACTTCTGGGGAAGGCTGTGAGCCTGTATATTTTTGTAATGGGCCTATTCATTGGAGCATGGAAACCAATAACCCTTTATGATCAAAAGAAATCATCATCGCCTTTAAGTCTATTCAAAAATCATTTTTATCATAAGCTTTCTGCAGAGTTTTTCGTTCTGGTAAAAGTCTACTCAGTTTGGAAGCTTTATACGCTGGTTCCTTTTATTGTCATGGAAGGCTGCCTAGGACATTCTCCATATGTTTTAGTGAAATATTGTTTCTTACATTGGTCAGCTATTGGAATCCTTGACATACTCCTTTGACAAAACCAGAAGGAAAAGAAAGATGCTCATTTGCAAAGTTACATGTTAAAATCTGGAATGAGATTTTTCAGGACGATTGGAGCAAATCACTCAACCTTCTCTGAGTTGTGCGTTGTGGTGGTAAATCTTGCCAAGTGCTTGGCAATCCCTGCTGCCTCTCACACGCTGAAACATGGTTTGGGAATATATCTCCCTGAGAGCTTTTGCCATAAAGTCAGAATAGTTTCAGCTGCCTGCTAAGTAGAGTCTTACAAAGAGATAGTCATTATTCATGACTCACAGTGCTGCCCCCCAGGGATCTCTTTCACACATAGGTGCTTGTAGGCCTGATCATCTGAGAGGAAAGTTTTGGGACAAGAGAGAGGAAGGAAAGAAGGAGGGAGAAGGGAGGGAGGGAAAGGGAGGGAAGGGAGGCAGGCAGGAAGGGAAAGAACGAAGGAAGGGAGGGAAGGAGGGAAAGAGGGAGGGAGAACTGTCCTGGCAATGTTATGCCCTGGTTCATAAAATGAACAGGGAGGGTATATCTGTTAAGCACGGGGACGACTCTGGCCTGTGTGAATATAACACATAGTAGGGAGTCGTATTTGATCATCATAATCGTACTCTGAGAAAAAAAATTCAACACCGTAGAGTGTCATCTGTAAAAACTACTGTGTTACATTGTCACCCAGCAGAGAAACTGAGTACTTATGGAAGGCCTTGCATTTCAAGTGACTTTTCAATATTTTTGCCTGGGCAAAATGACTATTTCTAGAGTTTACAGACGCACAACTTGAGTTACACATTCTTAATTGACTCCTGGGGCAGTGTGACTCTCATTTATCTTCCACGATTTAACACATTTAATCTGTTTTGCTTTTGACGTGGGCAGAAAGTTCACCAGCCACTGTTTTTTACATTACTTAGGCTTGGTGGTGAGAGCTGCCTCTGGGGCATGACGATGAGAATGTTCTTGCTGAGCCCTCTGCCTCCAATGTCAAAAAAGTAAAAAGTAAAGAATCATTTTAAATGGAATTTAAGCAGATGAGTGTTGACTGGGAGCAGAGTGCAAGTTTGGGGCTTTTATATTTTCTAATTATTCTTGCAGGTGATTATTCATTGTCTCAAGTTATTGTATTCCTGAGCCTAGTTGATTTCAGGGTCAGAAGACAACTTGGCTTTTTTTTTTTCTCCCTTTATTTCTGTGAGAAGAGTTTTAAGAAAAAAAACAAAACATGTAAATCCTTAGAAAGAAGACAGTCGTACTTTTTATTTGGCACCAGTCATTCAAATACTCAAGAATTTTTAACCAAAAGGATTCCTAGAGCACCCATGTCTTTGCTTTTTTAATTCCTTACTACATTATTAACATTTTCAGGCTTTTCATTTGATGGGTAGGACTTATATTTTACATGTGTGCTTAGGTTTCCTTTTCTGGATACGGCATGGAATTATTTCACTGCTGTTTGTCTTATTTGAGTTTCCATATCTTTGGCAGTTTACTTTTCCCTACATTGCTTTCATCCACCCCATTCTAGGTCCTGAGAATGGAAAGAAAGTTCCTGCTCTCGGGGAATTCACAAATAGTTTTCAGGGAGTTTGATAGTAATGAGCAGTTTCAGACGGTTTGATAGAAATTCTTCTTCTTGAAGAAGAAGAATATCGTTTAGACCTGGGACTGGGTGGATATGTTTACATTCTCCCGGAAGGCAAGAACTGGATGAACATAACTACACATCTGGTAAATATGCTGAATATGGATACATTATGAGACTTCCTAAATATTGCATATTGACCATTATGTTCATTGTCAAGTTTCTCTTTCCGAATCTGTGTAAGTCTAATGAATTGATCTTTATTTAAAATTTCCCTATACTCCCTTTCATCTTGAGAAAGTAATTAGGATACTTTAAGTATCTAAGATGACCCATCTTTCTCTTTTAGTAGCTGCATCCTGAGACAGGCTTCCCCAGGGATTTTAATTTTATTATGTGCAAAGAACAAACCCTACCTGTTGTGTGATTAATACAAGAGTACGCAGGATTTTTAATAGCTCTGTTGATGGGATAATGAATAATGTTTGTTTCTAACCAACAGGATATCTACCTAATTTATCCTAATTTGCTAGCAATCTAAGATCCTTACTATGACTCAAAATTAAAATAACATGCTGTTAGAAGTAGGAAAACAAAGCAGGATAAATAATTCCTTCACCAATCCAGAGCTGCATTCCTGATCCCTGTTGTGAAAACCTAAGGGAACTGATGTTAGTTTAGCATTTATTATATATCAGCACATCGTGCCTGGTGCTGCCAATGTCGTGATTGATGTGACATGTCTTCACCTCCAGGGAAGTGAAGCTCGTTCAATGCAAGGATGTTAAGGAGGACAGACATAATAATTAGATATGTGATCAGTGAGACAAGTGAATCATAAAAAGGAAGGACTTTGAGCGTGGTCTCTGAGAAGGTTTCATAAAGGAACAGACATTTGCATCTGGCCTTGAAGGATTTTACAAGAATTATAAGAAAAAGGGAATAAAGGGGATTCTATGAAGTGGGAACCCCAATCAAAGGCGAAAGGGCATTGAAGTATATGCCCCATGTTGGAAGAAGTAGACTGGGAGCTTCCTGAGAGAAGGGAGCCCATGTTGCTTACCACCGTATATCCAGTGTCTAAAACAAGGCACGCTGTAAAGCACTGGGTTATGTGTGTTGAATTAATGTACTCCGATTGTGATTAAAACTTCAGGTATGGGGGCATCTGGGTGGCTCAGTTGGTTAAGAAGCTGCCTTCGGCTCAGGTCATGATCTCAGGGTCCTGGGATTGAGCCTGCTTCTTATGCTCCCTCTGCTGTTTCCCCTGCTTGTGCACTCTCTCTCTCTCAAATAAATAAGTAAAATCTTAAGAGGAAGAACTTCAGGTAAAGACTGGGTAAAAACTAGAAGCTGAGAGTAGCAGTGGACAGGCTGTATCAATATAAAGAATCTCACATGTTAATCCTGAAGAGTGTGGGCTTTGTCTTTTAAGTCAGCACTTCCCAAAGTACGTTCCTTGAAATATCAAGTCTAAAGGATGTTAATAAGCATTGCTCAACAAAAGGATCTTATTGTCACATAAGCTTGGGACACACGGATTTAAACAAAATTAAACCAGTTTCTTTGCTTTCATTTCACTCAGGTAGAAAGCTCTACCTACAGTGTTCTTCAGACTTCCGGGATCCTGGACCCTCTCTTTTTAAGGAAAGCTCATTGCAGGACCGATGTTCTCCATGACACATTTTATTAGGTTTGCTTTAAGCAGTGGGCAGTCCCTGAAGTTCTCTCAGCAGGGGACTGACATCATCTGAATTTCTTACTAAAAGATTCTCTGGTCTTCTAAAGAATGGACTGAGATAAGGCAAAACTAGAGGCAGGGAAACCAGGCTGGAGACTGGCACAAGATGATTTAGAGAGGAGATAATGAGAGCCTGACCCCAAGAAGAGAGAAGAAGAACCGAGAGATACAACTGACCTTTCAGAGGTAGAATTGTCAGGGCTGCTTTAGAATGACACAGGTGGTGCCCTGCTCAGGGACACTTGGCCGAGGCGGTCACCAAGCACCACCGAAGCCCACCCACACTTTGTTTCTAAGTCCTGCATCCTGGTGCAGAGCCGCTCCCCATCTTCACCTCTTTCTGATTCACCCCTGGCAATGTCCCTCGTTAATGACGAATGAGATGTGGGAGGAGGGCCAGAGAAGTGTTCGAGATGACTCATATTTGTTGTCTAGTTGAATGTAGGGCTAAAGATGCCTTCAGTTGGTTTTTTCTTTTCTTTTCTTTTTTTGGAAAGTTCTTTAGATTTTTATAAAATCATAGTGCCTGAAATCCTCATACCCGGAGTAGGAATGATATATGTTCGACTCCCCTTGCTCTGGTCTCTGCCAAGAGCTACCGTTTTATCTCTGAAACATATTAAAACATACATCCTACCATACAGAAAGATTTTTACCAAGACCTTGAACCAAGGGTTACAAGCTCAAATGTCTTCAGAGCCCACTCTGGCATCATAAGTGAGTAAGGGATAGCAGGCAGAGCGTTTGTATTCGAAGCTTACAGGAATATACTTTGCTTACAGAAAGAAATGTGCTCTCTCCCATTTTTCTTTGAATATGCAGAATTCTCCATCTATCTTTTATAACCATTTTTTATAAGAATATGGGGAGTGAGAAGTATTTCTGCATTCCAAGGAAAATTTCTGCATGATGTTGTTGAATGACATTGACGTGGCTGAAACATCAGGAACAGAGGAGAGAGGGATGGGCCAGTCCTTCTGAGTTTTCAGGAGAAGCTGAGAATTGGAATTTTTATATGAAACCTCTCTAGTTATGAATGTTGGCAGAAATTTTTGTACTACCCTGCATAGACCTAGGAAAATCCTATCTCTGGGCCACCGATTTTTTCATGACTTTTACTGTAGTCTATATGTGCTCTCATACGTATCCTTGGGCCTAATTTTTTTTTTAGTGGATTGATTTAAAATTCGTATTTTTAGGTAGATAAGGTGTTAAAGGACCTGCTGAGTTGTCATACAAACCCGTGCTGAATTACCAAGCGAGAGGAGCAAAGCTTTCTCCTGACCTAGTAATTAGAACAATGTCTTTATTTTTTTGCATTAAGTCTTGATTGTGGGAAGAATGACCAAAAATCTGGTGTCTGGTGGAAGTGTTAGCGTTGAAATCCAAAAAAACATCATCAGTGGAGCTAAAGGCACGAGAATCTGCAGGATAGAAGTAACATAAAGTGTGAGGTCCGGTGCTGGGAAGTAAGGAGGCTACCAATATACACTTCACATGGTAATTCATACCTGGTGGATTCTGTTTCACAGAGAAGGGGATGTGGAATAGTATACGAACGAAGGCCTTAATGTCAGGGGAATTACGAAATGGTACAGGGGGATTTAGTCCTGGGGCTAATATGATGTCACATCTTAGTTCGTAGCAGAACTTTCTTAATGGCCCACATGTGGGCACGTAGATTGGACCCATCTGTTTGAAAGCGGGAGTTAGCACATGTGTGGTGATCACCACCATTCTAAAGAAACTTGGAGGAGGTGTTTAGTTCCTGCTGATCGGGAAGATTAGAATCAAGCAAGTTTTATGAATAGAAAATGATGAGCAGATAAGCCTGGAAGGAAATGGAAATGTGATGAGATTAGTAGCTGATGTGCACCTCTCTGCAGGGAAAAAAAGCTTTAAGAGATGTCAGGCTGGGAAATACTTAATTTCCTGAAGTGCCAAGAAGAGATTTGGACAAAGCTTTATAATCTTAGCAGCCACTGCCAAAGCGAATTGGTCAAGGATCTTTCTAAAAAAGCTGCCATTTAGAAACTGCTGGGTCTAAACATGGCAATGAAAAGGTACCTTCATTGTCCTGAGATGCAAGGTTCCCACATGCATCCAACCAACAAATGTTTTTTGAGGACCCACTGTGTGCTAGTGTGGGCCAGCCCCTAGAATGGCTCACAAACTAATGGGAATCCACCCCCTGCAGAAAACAGACCACAAGTGCTCACAAGGGGTCTCTGGGTGGATCGTGAGCAGATTTGTCCTGGGTCCCCCCAATAATGTGACATCTTGGGGCAAAGAGAGAGCGTGCAAAAATGAACAGCATGATTCAGTGACCCCAAGACCTAGGTTCCAGAAATCAAGTCACCCCTCTGGTTTGTGCTTTTAACTTTTCAGGGCAAACTTTCTAGAAAATAGTTTAGAGTAAACTCTCATCAGATTAACATCATCTGTTCCCTGAAAGATTGCTAATCCGACCACTCAGTGAATAGATTTTCTTGTTTCCATGCCTTTGTAACCGGCCTTCCTTATGTGGAAGGGAACACACCCCATTCTCTTCAGAAAGCTGCCCGTTGCCTCCTAGATTCACCTCTTCGCAGGACGTTACCTACGTGCCTGCCTTTCCTACATCCTTCCTCCCTATCTTTTCTTACCTCCCTCACTCTGTACTTTCTTTTCTCTCCTTTCCTGTTTCCTTCCTCTCATCTCTTCCTTCTTCCCTTGTTTCCTTTCCTTCCTCATTCCCTCTTTCTCTTACTTCAAAGGGAGACTTTTCCCATAAAAAATAAACCATTCCACAAAGGTATTCAACTGAATACACCTCCTGAAGTAACTAACTTACTGGAAACTGGAAAGAGCAGGGACACAAATCTTCCACAGTCCAGAGAATATGTCCCTCAATTGTACCTAGGCAGGATGGTGAGTGACTAGAGTGCCCCCAGATGATTTCTTAATGCCACCTGATAGGTCAAATCAGAGAAATCACATGTAATAAAACTGAGGGCAGGTGGTATAAGTGGGCTTTTTATTTCTTTCCCTCCATGGAAAATATGGGAGATAATACAGGTTAATTTTAGCTCAATGATTTTTACCTTTCAGAAGGTTTATCTTCAAGAGCTGTTCCTCCTTCAAGACCTACCCTTAATTTAGTGTTTGTACATAGTTTCCTCTCCAGAAATGGAAGAAAACACTTGTCTTCCCAACAGTGAAGTCATCTGAGCCCACGAGCAGACAGGTCTGGATTCTGGCCCCCACATTACTACTCAATGCCAGGGTATACTTGGAGGAGGTCATTTCTCTGTTTCTCCCCGGGTAGAGAGGAGATAAAGTTGCTTTCAACTTCTCTACTATCTTGAGAAGATTAAGTTTTTAATGTTTGGGAAACATTCTGAAGATAAAAGTAAACAGAGCCTCTCCTCTAAACACATCTCTCCTTTTTTAAAAGCATGTAGCATTTTGAAAAATACCGAAATTAAAACCTCTGCAATATTGAAATCACACAGCTGAGAAGTTATGAACACGAGGCATCACTTGAAGCTCAAAAGGCAGCTTGGAATTCTGGAGCCAATGTCTTGGAAAAATTAAGGTTATTGCCAGTAATATGATGTTGGTCTAAGAAGCTCATCTGTCTAGACCTGTTTCCTCATCTGAAGCGGGTGGAATGAACCAGAATCATGTCTAAATTCCCACTTACTCGTGAGTTCTCTTAGTGTCTAGTACTCTGTGCTTTGCTGAGTGTAAGGGTAAGGAAAGCCAGTTTTCCTTTGCTCTGAGGTTCTTCAGTGCATATGAGAATGTTACAGGGAAAAGAAAATACTCAATAGTGGGTCCCCTTCCATCTGTTTGCCTACCCATGTGATGATCAAGAACAGAGACATAGGGGGTAAGAGTATTGCTATCCACACCTGGTCTTGTGAGAAAAGTGTGAAAATAGATAGGCATCCTCACTGGAATTAATTGTAACAGCCGTAGCATCTAAAATCCTATGCATAGAGAGTGTGTCCTTTGAACCCAGTGACCACCCTAGGCATATTGCTTTAAAATGTCATCAGAGCCAAGAGAAGGGTAACATTATTAGTAATTGATTACAGGCTTCATAACCTTTGTCCCATTATGGTGCACACAGAAGATGATAATATTTGTACAAGACTCTCAGGTAAAGAGAAAGCTAACCCCAGCCAGAGATGACCAGCCCCGGGGGTCCAGCTCTATGAGGTCACACTCATCTACCCAAGAGTTAGGAAGTTCAGTGTCACAGGATATCTGAAACCTACTTGTCATGTGGTTGGAAGCTCTGCCTTGGTCTAAATGGCTTTATCTTTAGATTTCTTCCTCGCACAAATCTATGAGCTAGTTCCTGAGACTTTTCATAATGAAATGGAAGAGGGAAACATAAATCCCCTTTGAACTTTGTCTTCTGCCTTAGAAGGATTTCAGGGGCAAAAAATAGCTCCTAGAAATCAGGAGACTCAGAATAAGGACACAAAGTACTCGGGAAGAAGGGGCATTGCCAGGACGAGGAGAAAGTATGTGGCAGCCACGTGTGAATGTAGAGATACTTGGTATTTGGGGCGTGATCAGCCTGGACTGTGGCAGATGGACTGGTAGGATAAAGGCTCTGTTTCGGAAGTGCTGAGGCCACTTGCAAAGAGTAAACCATTGATGTCTTGCTAGGATGTGCTGAGGCCATTGGAAGGGTGGATTGGCACGCGTTCAGAGGCAGGAGTGTGGCCATACCCGCGAGTTGGTGCAAGCATTTAGGGGACAGGCAGCAGAGGGTCGTGGTTGAGGGCACAGACTTTGGACCGGGTGGTATCCACTTTACTTCACCTTTCCCTTTCTGTCTATAACCTGTAGTTGGGGGATCATCCCCCCACCTTCCTTCCCCCAGGACGTGAGGACAAATGGGTTAGTGTCTGTAAGCACTTGGAAGAGTGCCTGCCCAGAGGAACATCACTGAGTGCAGGATAAATAAGAGATAACAGGGAAGCTGAAGCCCTCCCCGCTCCTACCCCTCCTGCCTGGGCTCCTTTATCAGGGAGGAGGGGAGAGCAGATTTTGAGCGGGAACTGAGGGCTCGGAACTGTAAGAAAATAGCAGGAGACAGAGCTGCGCTAAAGAAGTTTGGGTCTCAAGTCAGACAACTGAAGGAAGTCGCAGCTGCCACCCAAGACCTGGTGGCAGTTTTTCAGCAGTTGAGGAGAACAGGAAAGGTGCCAAAAGACCAGAGCCCGTCCAAGATGGTCCCAGTTTTCAAAGGAAGGAAAAGCTGGATTCTAGAAGCAGCGCTCCGAGCTTGGCGTTGATCTGGAGCCACGTTTGGGGAAGGAGTTTCAAACAGATGGTTAACAGATGCTTCTACAGAGACTCTGCAGGGTGGGGAAAAGAGCATGAGCTGTGACGCCAAATTGACTTGGGTGCAAACCTGTATTTTGTCACTTACTGGCTGAGTGGCCTTGCAAAAATTCCTTACTTAACTTCTGAGCCCCACTGTGTGTCTTACTAGAATCCAAGTGGCGATGTCTACCAGGTTCCTGTAAAAAGTAGGGACAACGTAAATCACCATGCAAAGGACCAAGCAAAGCAGGCATGCTGTTAAGTGAGAGCCCTATAACCAAAGACGCAGCAGAACCTAAGGTTTACAACAGAGGTCAGCAAATTTTTTATGTAGAGAGCCAAATAGCAACTATTCTGGCTTTGGGACCCATATTGTCTCTGCCTCAACCTTTGTACTCTCGTATTTATAGCAGGAGAGCAGCTCTAGGTTATATGTTAATAAGTGTGTGGCTCCATCCCAATAAAACTTTATTTACAAAAACAAGCGGCCAGGTTTTGGCCTCGGGGCTATAATTTGCCAATTCCCTGTTTTAGAACCAAACTGCCAGGGTTAAAACAATCTCTTCCACTTAAGAGCACTGTGACCCAGGACAAGTTCTTAAATTAAAGTTCTTTATCAAATAGGTGTAATCTATCTCATGAGACTGTTTGAACAATCAAAGGAATGAAAGGAAATAATGAAAGGAACCAGCCACCGTGTTGCAAGGAAGCATAGGCTCAGCCCCAGCTGTGGTCCCAGCCAGTGGCTACTATCAACCAATAGACATGTCCAGTGACCTACAGACCCAGTTCCCTGGGACTGCAGTTGCTTATGAGAGACCCCAAGTAAGAACATCCCCCGTTCAGCCCCAGAAGCCAGGAGAGATAAATAAATCATTATGGGTTATTTAAGCCCCTGAGTTTTGGGCTACACAGCAGTAGATTACCAAGACAAGGTGCAAGAGAAATTTGACTTTTTCTGTACAGGTACAAAAGGTAAACCCAGTCTCTGGGAAGCGACAGGCAGTCTGGGCTAATGACAGGCAGGTAGATTCAAGTTCAGTATTAAAAAGAGCTTTGGGAACATTGAACCTGTCAAACAACCAATGGGCTGCTTCCTAAGGCAGTGAGTGTGTCTTATTGAAAGCATGTAAACTGAGGCCAGTTCATGGCAGGTCCAGAATATTATAGAAGATTTGGGGCATGCAAGAAGGGTGAATTTAGTATGAATCCAGAATTTTTGCTGGGTGGTTTGTTGGTTGGTGTTATCTCCCAATTTTCCTGGAAAAGAGTTTTGTAACTACAAGGCACTGGATGAAAATTTCATTTATTTAATGAATATTTGTTGAATACTTACTGCACCTGCTGTCATAGGTACCAGGAATTCATGGGTGAACAAAATAGACGAATACCAATGCACAATGGAGCTCATATTCTAATAAGAGAAGACATGCAATAAATAAGATTGCAAGTTAAATATATGTCTGATAATGAGAAAATGTCAAGATAAAATACAAAGTATAGGAAGGGGGATATGTAATCCCTGAAGAGAGGTTTACAATGCCAAGTGTAATGGCCTGGAAATAGCCATTTATGATTAATTAATAGTTAAGGAGAATGTCAGAATTGAACTCTCCATTTTAGAAATATTTAATATTTTCAGATACTTTCAATAATCCCTGGGGACAAGGCAGGGGACAAGACCCGAGGTCTCCACACTCAGGCAGCATCCATGCTTCTATTCTACTATGGGGAGAGAGACCATAAATACAAATACATCAGGAAATTCCAGTGAGTAAGAAGCGTGGCCTCCACCAGCTGCCATGAATCCAGAATGCTCCATGTCCATCTATTTTTGGTCTTATAAAGCTTTTGCATCTTCCAGAGATAGACATATAAACATGATCCCCTTTGTGGTTTTATCATTGGAATCCACTGGCTTGTGTTGATTACCTCTGATTCTGCCTGACCGTCACAGACCCCAAGGACACCACAGGAAAATGAAATGGACTGGACTGGACTTTCAGTGGAACTGCTTGCATTGTGGTTCCTTTTGTTAGGCGCTCGCCGTAACCACCTAAAGAAATGAGTCTTTCAGGCTTTGATTAATTGCCAAACCACTGATTGTTGATCATTGATGAGAACAGAAAATCCAGGTTAGGATGGCTTATATTCCCCTGTCACATTGTGGCAGAGCAAGAAGGGAGAGTTTTCTAAACAACAGAATTCATCGTTAATGGAAAATGGCTCAGTGGGGAGATGGTGGGGATTTATCTGTTAGTTTTGCTTCGATCCTCGGTGGGCTACTCCTTTTCCATAGAGACTGATTCCAGCTAGTGGGCTGAGCCCTAAGGCAACACAGAAAAAAAGTCTAAAAAGCTGATGGAATCATTGATGATTGATATTCCAGGTACAAACAGAGCTGGACACATGAGTGGGTCTAGAGAAATAAAAAATGGAAATGAAGACTCTGAGGTCAGAAATGACGTAGTCATTGAGCAAGCATTTATTGAGAGTATACTAGGTTACAGCAAGGATGAAAAAGTCAAGGTCCCTGCCTCTGAGTAGCTTATAGTCTGTTGAAAGAGCCACAACACATGAATAGATCACTTCAGTAGGTTATAGTTAAGTGTCCGCAATGACCAGCACAGTTTGGGAAGTGGCTAGAAATCACTATGAGTAATCATGGGATTGGTGATGTTCTCCGTGATGTCAGGTGGGTATGAAAGTTGTACCAGCTCTGTCTAACCCTCATTCCTAGATTCATAAAGCAAGGAGCACTTAAGGATTGTATGTTATCAGTCTCTTAATTTCTTACAGATGAAGAAACAGAGACTTTACAGTGTCTGAAGGTTTCCTCCACTTATCACAGGGAAGAGTTTTGGATAAATTAATTCTTAATTTCATTTAACAACATTTATTTGACACTTGGGGCTGCACGGGGTACCAGAGCATAACAATGAATAAGAGACAACCCCTGACCTAGGGTTGTTCTGGAAGGCTTGAGAGGAGACTGACAAGCATACAGACACTGAAAAATGCAGATGATAATTACTATGTCCTGGAATTATGCGCACAGTGGAGTGGGAACATGATGAGGGCACCTCCAACTGTCCGCAGGAGGAAGGATTGTCTTCGGAGAAGGAGTGTTGGAACTGAAGCTTCTAGAATGAGTCAGGCGTATTCCCAAGAGAAGGCATTCCATGGACACAATCAGCTGTACAGTGAAATGGGGATGTTAAGAACATGACATACTCAGAACCTCCCAGGCTCACGGTGTAACCGGGCACAGAGGCTGGAAAGGGGTGGATAAAGCACAGTGATAAGTAAGTCTGGCCAGATCCTTGTCCTCAAGGAGCCCCAGAAGGATGTCATCCAAGGTCAGTGACATGATCAGATTTTTAAGGAAGAAATAACTTTACAACAAAGATGAAGGTTGGAGACAGGGAGACCAGGAGGCTACTGCAGCAATCCAAGCAGGGTGCACAACAGGTCTACGCTGGGGCAGTGTGGCAGAAAGTGTGCACCTGCTGGCCTCCCAAGCTCAGCTGGACGTGGACTCTAGAAAGGCCTCTCGGTGGATGCCCGGGGTCCTGGGACAGACCAGTGTGGGTATAAGTGCTGGGTATCCTTCACAGAGAAGCAAAACAGGAGAGGGGGGAGGTTTGAAGGTAATGCTTTCAGTCTGTGACACGAGAGGTCCGGAAAGTAGATTGCTGGTACGTAGTTGGACATACTGGTCTGGTATGGAGAACGAGCCTCTGGCACAGGCACAAGCATACACGTTGGGGAAGGATCAGCTGCAGCAGGTGCTGGAAGCCACGGATAAGACGGAGGAGCCACAGTCCAGAAGGCCGGAAAGGCAGCTGGGCTCTGTTGTAAAAAGGGCCTCGAATGGTCTCTGCCAGTTTTATAAGGTGAGGCTGCTTTGGCCGAAGAGGTTGCCCAAGTAAGACCCGAGTTAGAGTCTGATTCAGCAAATAAGCCTTTGTGGCACACGTTCAACCTCCATGGCTTGAGGCAGGAGTGAGAGCAGCGAGCAGACCAGGCAAAGTCCATTTTTCCCTTACACAGCTTATCAGCTCAGACGAAGAAGATTGTATTTAATTACTTTCCAAAAGAGCGCAACGAAAGAAAAGTATAGGGTAATGTAAAGCGTGCGCTTCAGGAAGGGATGGTGAGGGAGGCAGGAGGATGGCACTTGGTCTGTGGGCTCAGAGAAGGCGTCCCTGAAGAAATGACATTTCAGCTGGACCTCAGGGATTAGGAGGCAAGACACAGGGGAAGGGATGGGGCAAGCACTCCAGCAAGAGAGGGCGGGGTGTGCAAAAGCCCTGCAGGGAAGAGCTGTTGCTCCCTGGAGGACCCAAGGACAACTTTGTGGCCTGAGAGAGCAAGACAGCGGGGTGCTTGAGGTGAGGTGGGGTTGTGGGGACCCACCTTTCCCTGCTAAGCAGACATCTGGAAGACCTGGGTATATAAATCCAGCTCTACTCCAAAAGAAAGCGTTCTTTAAAAGTATTTTAGGTATTTATTTGAGAGGAAGAGAGTGAGAGACAGAGAGCACAAGGGGGGTGAGGGGCAGAGGGAGAAGCAGACTCGATCTGGGGCTCGATCTGGGGCATTGTCAATCCCAGGATTCTGAGATAATAACCAGCGCCGAAGGCAGATTCTTAACCGACTGAGCCACCCAGGCGCCCCCAACAGAAACCATTTTTACAGCATTAGGATCCTTGAGTGAGTGGTGAACTGCGGGCAGGAGGGTCTCTCCTTTCCTTGGCAGCCACGTGGCCCTGAACCAGCCCCAGAGCCCCGTCTCAGAGCCCACCACAGGGAATTTCTTGAGAAGCTGTGAGGAGGTGATTTTGTGCACAGTGAAGACTGCGAGAGCTGTCTGGCCTCGGAAAGAGACTGTTCAAGGAGAAAAGAGAGGCAGGGAAGTGGAGCGGCCAAGAAATCAATGTGTTTTGGTCAACACAGCTCACCTGGGAGTGTAACATTTAGAGCTCAGCGTGTCCGGGAAAATCTCATGAGTCAAAATCCAGCGCTGGCACATAGTGGTCCCCATGTGATCTTTTGTGAAACATAACAAACCAATTGGGAAAATAACTTTAGAAGGAAACTTGATTGATTTCTCAAAGAAAGTAAGAACTCCTATGAAAATTTATCTTAAGTCTATTAAAGCCATTCTCCTAGGCGGCTTGTAAGAGAAACGGAACTACATTGCAGTTCCATTTTGCAAAAAGCCTTTAATTTGTTTTTGTGCAATTCTGGCCTTTGTTTCCATTATTCCTGTCAGGTTGTTTTATTAGGTGAAAAACTGGATGACCAGGTGCTGTAATTTACTGTTGTTTTTCTCCTTTTGGTGCCGAGTACGTCTTCATGTTCCTTCCAGCTTCCAAATATGTATTTTGTAGGAATAAGCTGTCTTATTCTAGGTAATGATTTAAAGAAGAAACATAGGTTCTTCTAGGTTTGTGGTCACACAGAGCATTAAGAATTGCCAAAAACTTAACAATACCTGGCTTTGGCTCGTGGTAACAAGGGAGCCTCTGATGCTTTGTTTACTCATCTGTCAAATGGGAACAAGTAAACCTCCACTTAGTGAAGAAGGTGTTTTGGAAAGTGAATGATACAACGTATGGAAGAGTGTTTCATAAACAGTGTCCCCATCCCCACGTACAAGTATTTCTATGATAGTGATTATTATCACTATGACCAAGAAGAAGATGACCAAGACACCAAGTCTCCTTTTCATTTCTCTCCTTTCTCTCAGATTTCCCAGACACTCATAAGAATAGCACCTCAGAGATGTAGAAAGAAGTGTCCATCCCCCTCAAGTTTCCCAGAGGGGAAACGTCATTATTTTGTTACTGTTTAAAAATGTATTATAACTGTTAAGTGTACTTACAATGAACCATCAAAATCATGAAGCATATGTTTCGATTTCCCTTTTGTATCGTGGCAGTGCAAAACTCACAAATTTTCCATGAAATTGGAAGATGGTGATATCATTGTCCAAGAATTAGAAGAAATGCCCATTGGTTAACATGTACTAATGATGATACTGTTTTGTGTGTCTGTCGAGGGTCATACTTCATGACCATAAGCTTATACAAGCTAGTACGTTTTGTAAAGTCCATCTTATTTTCCTCTCCCTCTCCACTCCATGGCACAATGAGAACTCTGCCTTCCTCCCACCCTTTCAGCAATGATGTCCATTATGGGATGTAGGGCAGTCCCTCTTTTACAGATGAACTATGAAAAGTTATACATTGACTATGAACTGCAGGAATAAGAAAAGTTGAGCTGCCCTAAGGCGCAGAAGAGGCCTTTTGTGGGCAGACAGAGGGAGGAGTGGCAAGAAAGGTTTTTCTCCATTCTGATTGCAAAATGCTTTCTCTTTCAAAACTCAGGTGACCGTGACAGATGGCGGTTCCTCTCCAAAACAGTCCACAATTTGGGTGGTGGTTCAGGTTTTGGATGAAAATGACAATAAACCCCAGTTCCCAGAGAAGGTCTACCAGATCAAGCTGCCAGAACGTGACCGAAAAAAAAGGGGAGAACCCATTTATAGGGCTTTTGCGTTTGACAGAGATGAAGGCCCCAATGCAGAAATCTCCTACAGTATCGTGGATGGGAATGATGACGGAAAGTTTTTTATTGACCCTAAAACTGGCATGGTTTCTTCCAGAAAGCAGTTTACAGCAGGGAGTTATGACATCCTAACGGTAAGATCTTTCTGAACCTCAGTAACATTCATGGGAAAGGGGGGACTTACTTTCTTCCTCATGTATATGCATTTGAGTGATAAATCTTTAGAGTAATAAGTACAGCCACACAGCTGTGGAAGGCTACTTTCTCCTTCAGTGAAATTTTTAAATAATGAGACCATTTCCTTTGGTTGTGCCCTATCAGCAAACCTCCTCCATCTCCAGTACACAGCCTGCCTCCTCACACACTCAGCCACACTTCCGGCAGCCTTAAATCATTATAAGGTACTCAGCATAGATGAAAACCGAGGGTAGGAGAACACCAGAGTGACATGTTACACACCACCACCCAACATATCATTCACTTCCCAAAGAAAACAACTCTTGTAATTGTTGACAGCGTAATAGGACATGAATTTAGCCATGAAAATTGAGACACGAATCTCAGCTATGCTTATTTGGCATAAGCTGCCAAAGTGAAAAAAGTTAAGTAAGAAATGACTACATTTTTCATTGTTAGAGAATTTTTTTTAAAAAATGAGCACTATCTCAAATAGAGACTTAGAATTCCCGTATCTAGAAGTGCCACCTGCTCTCACCACCCCCCAACCACTTTAGGAAGGTATCAATTAGGCCAGAAAGGGGGATGGGCCACCATCCTTATAAGTGATGGGTCCTTGCTGGTGTCCCAACAGCTGTCAAGAGTCAGCTCCATCTGCTGTCCCTCTCTTAGTTTGTAGCCTTCGCTGCTGTATAGAGTCAGTCCTGTATTATTTATTTTAAAGGATGGTCTGAGTCCCTTGATTTGTCTTTACAGTCTTATGGTCTGGACTTGGGTTTCTTTCCTGCTCAAGAACCTATCCAGAACTGTGGGCAGAGAAAAGAAGATAATAGAGAAGTGACCCTGTTTCTACCATTAGCAGCTCTGATGTAATATGTCTTACTATAGTTGTGTGACAATGGGGGACTTTGAGGACTGGATGAATGAACTACAGTGGATACTGTTTGTGCCCCAGCCAGATCCCCATAGGCTGGTACAGCTATGCCCCAACAGCTGTAGAGTGTTGGCTGCTAAGGGCTCATATCTGCCCCCTTCTAGAGAGAATCATCCTTGGCTGACCTTCTTGACCCAGGAGGTTACACAGTCCCATCCCAGGCCAGCAGCCCATAGCCAATGATGGTGGCTACATGAAGTGATACAAAAGGCCAACCCCTCGCCTCCAGGTGGATTCAACCCAGCAGTACAACTGAGGATTCAGAACCCCCCCATGGGATCAGGCTGAGGTTAAACTTCAGCTGAGACCACATCTATGTTTACCTTCTTTTTCCTGTTCATCCTGCTTCATTCAGTCCCTTTCTCCCAAGAACACTTACACCCAAAACGATTTGTACTCAAATCCCTGTCTGA
The DNA here is from genome assembly GCA_004024625.1 of Mellivora capensis. Classification (NCBI taxonomy): domain Eukaryota; kingdom Metazoa; phylum Chordata; class Mammalia; order Carnivora; family Mustelidae; genus Mellivora; species Mellivora capensis. Next base: position 246,235 of record PISX010000135.1, on the reverse strand, counting down.
GACCCTGCTCCTCGGAAACCTGACCTAAGACAGGAATCCTCATAGGTCATCTATCCCACAGGAATTTTCTGGGGCAAAGTGGTGGTCATGATCCCATGGCATTTGGGTGCTGTGAATTGTCACTGTTTTTAAAGGCTGTAACAAGTGACCATGCACTTGTATGTGTTATTTTTAAGATGTGATATTTTAAAATCCTTTTTTTTTTAATGTATTGATTTTTAAAAATTTTCTGTCCACGGTTTTTGCTTGTTGAACTTGAACCGTCATTGAAGTCCAGGTCAACATAGCAGTTCACCCTGCACAGCTGAGTGGGCAGAACTGCTGTCTTCAGTGCTTATATAAGACCATAGGGAAGAGTCATTAATACCCTCCTCCCCATCCCACTGTCTCCAGGAGCCCATGCTTTCACCAAAAGAGTTGTTTGCCCCTTCAGAGTTGGCCTAACTGAGGGGATGCCAAGGCAGTGAGAGCAAGGCCGCTGCCTTTCCCACACCTATCCCCTCACCTTCCTCGGATTCTGAGTGAACACAGGGCTTTCCCCAGAATAAAGCAGAAGGAAGGAGCCGCACAACACGACCACACACATTCTCATCCACACTTCAGGAGTCACGGCGCACTTCATTCCCTTTCAAGCATCACCACCAGAGGTACAAGGAATCAAATGAGCTATTCCTACTTACGTGACTATCAGTCATGCCCATAAAACACTAAAAATGGTAAGTGCATCTTCTGTTTTTCAAGTTTTCCACATCTGTAAAGTTGGTGGTGGTTCATATCACCTTCCAGTGAATGTGGTATGGGAGCCCCCCACATGACTCAGTTGTGTCCCCTGATTCCTGAGCACATTCTCCCCAGATCTCTGCCATCCTTTCCCTTTGTGGACACCGTGATGAGGAGGGATTCTTGGGCCCAGGATGGATGAGGGACAGACCCCAATTTCCACAGGGATCTGAGCTCTAAGACCTCTTTCTATGTTCTCTCCATGTGTGAGTAGATAAAGGCAGTGGACAATGGGCGCCCACAGAAATCCTCCACGGCCCGCCTCCACATTGAATGGATTAAGAAACCACCCCCTTCACCTATACCGCTGACTTTTGATGAGCCGTTTTATAACTTCACAGTCATGGAAAGCGATAGAGTCACCGAGATTGTAGGGGTGGTGTCTGTGCAGCCAGCTAACACCCCTCTGTGGTTTGACATAGTTGGTAAGTTCGAGTCCTCCAGAGCAGTAACGGGCAATGTAATCACTGACTGGAGTAACTAGCCAAAAAAATACAAAAAATACCAAGAAATACAAAAAATGCAAAAATAAAAAAACAACCCACTAACGATTAGTGCTAAGATGAAAAGTTGTATAGTGCTGGAATGCAAAAGAGCCAGTAAAATGAATAATCGACCTGTGCTTTCGTTCCAACTCTGTAGCTAAGCTGAACAGAAAGTGCTCTTTGGCTGGATTTTCCATAGTACGTTATTTACTGCAATCTTAATGTCTTTCTGTGTGTCATTTAAATTCTATTGTCACACTTGGCTAATCTCATTTCTAAATGTATTGATGGTACTAGACTTGCTGTCCTTCATTTCTCTCTTTTCTTCACCTTTTTTCTGCATTCTGTTCTTTTTTTTTTTTTTCTGCTCCCGACTGCCCTGCTTCAAGGTGGCAAGCATGCTCGAGAGATGTTCTATATTCTACAGACAGCTTGTGGGCAGAACTGTTCAACAGAAGGTACCCTTAGTGCAAACACATTTGCTAAAATACAGCTATCCAATCTGCCTTTTACAGTTTTTTTTTTTAAAGCAAATTAAATTACATCTTTCATAACTGCCTATGACAGGCTCAAATGCAGCCCACAGATTTCATACAATGCCTCTAACAACTATTGCATTACTCGAAACCACTGACTCCTTTGTTTGAGGTTTGATGGGGTTTGGATTTGGGGGAGGGGAGGTTTTGATTTACTTAAAAAATTATTTTTTTCTCTGCTTTTGAGGTATATGGGCTTTTGGTTGTTTTGTTTCTATCATTTGGTAGGTTGGGTTATGTGACGGGGCCTTTTCCAATTGGAAAAAAAAATTAAAAATTTTCCCAACACCTCTATTTTGCAGCAGTAGTGCCATTCATAGACCTAAAAGCTCCACCAAGAGGGTCCCTGGCTGCTGTCCACAAAAGGAAGGGCAGGAAATGGAACCTAGATATATAGCCAGTGAGCGCTTCCTACGAGAACGGAATAGAGAAAGCAGATGGAAGCGTGCAGAACAGACCGTGGGAGCCAACCTTTACATTCCTTGAAAGAAAGCAAGCAAGCACAGCAGGCTGCAAAAGGAGAGGGCAAAAGAGCACCCCTGTCCCCCCCACACACAGGCAAGGAGAGGCAGGGTGGGGCAGATAAGTGCCGAGGACCAGGAAACAGAATGGGCCATAGCTCAGAAGGGACAGCAGGGAGAGGAGGCCAACCCCAGACAGGACAACTGGGTTGAGCTGGAGCTGACTTCCAATGCTTCTTTGTGGGAGGCCAGAAATCCAGAAACCTGGTCTGGGGGAATCATTTCCTTCCCTATGTCCCTGCCTGGATGGGATGGGCAAGATCCTATCCCTCTCCCCAGGAATGACTGGATCTGGAGAAAGCATTGAGAACATTCCACATCTGTTTTAATGAGGCACAGAAAAAGAATGCCCCCTGGCCTCCAATCAAACCTCCGTAGAAGGTCCTTTGAACTCCCCAAAATGGGCGTGTTTTCTGCATTATTTCATTTGCTGGAATGCTGATAGAATGTCTCTGTTTTGCTTAGTTGGCATTAAATCTACCATTCCTGTACCTGGCCATCCTCATTCCAAGCTTTCAACTCCTTCTTCATCTCCACTTAAAGCATTTGAAATGGAACCTCTTCTGATCCGTGAAAGAGGTCTTTGAGTCTGTATCTTCTCAGTAGTTTTCAGCCCATTAAGTTCTTGTCTGATGCTGCTTCTTTCTTAGTGACACAGAGAACGGCACGCACACATCACCTCGTTCTCTATGCCATCCCCTTTGTGGTTTCTTCACTGCCACTCCCAACTGGAGTCACAGAAAACGCATCTCACTTTCTCCCTGTGTCCCTGGTGCCAGGCCTCCAGGGGCATGTGCAAGAGGGATTTCTCTTAAATAGCCCAAGGGCACTTGTCGGTTAGGTGTCGGACTCTTGGTTTCAGCTCAAGTCATGATCTCAGGCTTATGGGATGAAGCCCTGCATCAGGCTCTGCACACAGCATGACATCTAGTTAAGATTCTCTTCTCCCTCTGCCCCTCTCCCCTGTTGTCTGTCTCTTTCTCTCTCTCTTTCTCTCTCTCTCTCTCTCAAATAAATAAATAAATCTCTTAAGAAATAAGTAAATAGCCCAGAGAAGAGTGTAGTCAAAACCCAGCAGGCAGCAGGGCTCTTGTCATTGCTGTCCTTTTTGCTGTGGGAGGGCTTACTGTCTCTCATTAGCCACCTGTTTATCTTCCTCCTCCCCTGACACTCCAGTTGACAAGCTCCTCTACACTCAACAGCACTGCTTCACACCCTTGTGTGATCCATGCATGCAACGTCCTGCCCCGTGACGCAGCCTGCTACCATCCCCACCTGCCCCACCTCATGTGTACCCTGCTTCAAAAAATCCTCCAAGCACATTTTTCTCTGACATTCAGTCCAACCAGCCATTTGATCCCAGATATCCTGATCAGTTTGCAATTCCTCAGCCTTCCTGTGTGTGTGTTTGTGTGTAGTAATGCTGGTAATGCTGCATGTCACCTTACCTGCATGTTTTCACATTAGCATTTTCAGTGCAATGTTGTCTTTTTATTTGTGTTGATCCAGTCTCCATTCTTAACCCTTACAGTCAAGGCCTTTGTCTCCTCATCCCTTCCTCCTGCCCATGCTTGTGTTGATTGCTTCAGGGTGAGTGGAATAAACAGTGGTGACCCATGGAGATGCTTCAGGCAGCCAATTATTAACCCTACTAACGCCTCTTGAGACCAATCCGGAGTTAGCGCGAACTTCTGCTATATTCCCAGCCTTAGCAACCATGGCACCGTGGACAAAATGAGAACTATCCCAAGAGAGGGGCAGTTTACAGGTGACTAACCTCCCTGGATGGAATCCCTTCAGCCTGCCCCAAATACATAGCCAGGAATCATCAAAAACATAGCACCAGTTTTCATGTTTCTCCACCTTCCTGTTTCTAAATGCTGCCCTCTTCCTAATCCTCTAGGTGTCAGTAGTTCTCTTAACGAAGACCTACAGTGTTGTCCCTCTAGTCTAGATGCTTCCATCACAGAGATTTCACTGTAGATCTGGTCCCATCTAGCTGAGCTTCTTCTGCAAACTGAAATTACTGGGCCCAGTGCCCAAACAGAACATGATTTTATTTCCATCCCCACATCCAGCCAACAACATCTTGAAACACCGATTTTGTTTCACCGCAGACATTAAATCTTTTCCCCAGGTGCTGGGGTTGCTCTCACAATCAATATGGTCTCCCTTCCACCAAATCCCCCTTTTTAGAATCCTTTCTTATTGAACAGAGTCATTTTTTTTCCAATCTGCTGACGATGCCTTTCCCTTCTCTAAAAATCGATTGTTTTCTTTATCATATTCAGATGTTTCCTTCTCACTTTCAGTATTTCTTGCCTAGTTATCCTTGGCCATCCAGACTCTACTCTCTTTTCCCTTTGGTAACGGAGTGTCTTCCTCAGCCAAGCTAACTCAGAGGGAAGAGATAGGAAACAGGGCTTCCTGATGCTTAAGAAATTTGGCAATATATTATAGTGGAATGTTGGCATATACCATCAGCATGGATCTGAAATGAGATCTCATGTTAAAGTTGCGGTCTTGCTTAGGTAAATACTCAGCAACTCTTTTAGAGAGTCAAGACTTGGTTCCCTTATACACCTAGGGCACCTACACACCTATACAGACATTTCAGAGCATTCAGCATCCTGGCCTAGCACTTAAAGTTTACAGATGCCGTAAAAAACGAATTCTCATTAAGTAAGCAGAAATAGTGTTTCTGCATGCTTTTCCCCCTGGGAGTGTAGTCTCCTCATTTCCATACTTCCAGATCTACCCGATTCTTATTTAACTGCATTCCTTTTCCTCCCACCATAATATAAATTCACAAAAACTGTAGCAAGCGAGATCTCATTCCCAAGTGTGGGCCCCTTTACCATGGATCAGCCGGTCACTTTCCTGTTCCTCCAAAGAGACCACTGCTTACAATATTATGTAGTGGGACCCTCTTTAGCTTCCAGAAACAGAAGCCCTACTTGTAACTCAGTGAAGAAAGCTGTAATTAAAAGGAAACACAATAAAGTTCAGCTGTTCTGTGTTTAAACAGCCCAATGCACAGCATGTTCCTTCTCTGTGTTAAAAGAGAAAGAAAATGAAGGGAACAAAAATAACCCATAATCCTTTGTGGTTTTTATCACATATCTTCACACTTCTCAGGAGACTATGATTCAACCCAGCAGCTCCTTGATTTACATTCTTTTTAATGTGCACGCAATCTGGTTCGCAGCTTATTCCACATATCTTTATCCCAATGGCAAATATTTGTATTGTAAAGACCACCATTACTATAGACTTAAAACAATTCCACTTCACCCACAGTTTGATGGTGGATGCTGCCACCCACTCTTCTTGCTTTTTACTTGGTACTTCAGTTAGAAAAACGGTTTTTCTTGTAGACAGTAAGCACTTAAAATATCTTGCTTATTTTCCTTGAAAACAATTCTCTGATGGTGCAAGCTAGCACATAGGTCCAGCTCTAGCCAAAAGACCTGTTCATGTTGTAGGTATATAAAGATCACCTTGGCTCATACATGGTCATAGATTTCTACAGACTTTGGATTCTGGGCTGCTTTTGTCGCATGAGCTTACATCTGTCCTCGAGCCTTGTCCCCAAGTGGAGCCATCCCTTAGAGTTGGATCAAGTGGGCAAGTGAAACTCTTTGGTAGCACTAATAGCAGGTCTGGTCTCTGACTATAGACTGAGTCTTTTCTAATCAAACAACCATGTTTCCTTATCACAAAACTCTTACCCAGCCCTCCTGAGAGAAGCCATGTCTGTGTACCATTTCTAACACAGTTGCGTTTCCATTAGAGTAGCATTTGCTCAAAGACATTCAGTGAACATCAAATACTTCATTTCTCCTATTCTGTACTCTGTCCCTAATTTGATCCCCAAAAGCCCTCCCTTTTCTCCATAGTGACATTATAGACCATAGGAGCACACCTGAAGAGGTTTCAGCGAAATAATAAAAAGCACCAAAAGCACCTTGCACATCAATTCTTTTAAGAAAATGAATTTTAAGCCAGATTCTGGAAGGATTTTCCTTCCTACTGCTATTTCCTGACCTCTACCCAGCATCTCCTGCCTTCCATGTAAATATCCTTTTCAGCCCCATATTGTGCTTGCTTCATTCCAAGACAGAAAATTATTCATGATCAAACCATAATCGGTGTTTAGCATTTTTCCTTAAGTTCGACGTACATGCCGAACTTGAATGAACAGCTTGTGAACGACTCCCTTAATTCATTGAGATTCAGCAGCTCGGTGTTTTGGAAGCCTCTCACATAACACTTCCCCCCTTGGTGACTACTAGATTTCGGTTGGTGTTTTTACAATTACACACAGAGTGGAATGGAATCATATGCTAGGGGCTGGGCCTGGAAGCTTCTCTAAAGGGGAGGCGGTAGGGTACCCGTCATTGGATCTCATTATGGAGACATGGTGATATTCTGTACCCTTCTTTAAAGAAAGGCTTGACCAGATCACAGGCCAGTGCCCTGCTGCCCAGCATTTTCAAGCAGTAACTGCTGGCTTCAAGTATTTTCACCCCTGTCCCATTTTTGAAGCTTTTTAGGACATTCTGACTTGTTATGTTTAACTTGAGAATCCAAGAGAAACCCAACCCTCCTCTTCTGCTCTTCGTTTACTCTATTACACCCGTCTTGACCAAAAATGGTCACAGAGCCATGATCCTGACATGAACTATCTGTTATGTGGGCTGTTCACAACCTCGCTTTTAACCATCTCTGCCGCACACCCCCGCAGCAACACTCAGGCTGTGACTTTTCTAGTTTCCCACTTTGTTGAAGCTCAGACCAGCTCGGCGGTGTCCTCCCCTGTCCCCACCTTTCGTTTAGCCTAACGCTGCTGCACTAGCACACTCTGGCTTTGCATGTTGTGTTACTGGCTCTGAGGAAGCACATCTTGTTGAAACGGAATGCTGCTAGCATTTGATAGTCTCACCCCAGATGAATTGGACGTGGTTCCCTATGAAATGAAATCACCTTTCAGGCTAAAAAGGGAGCCTGAGAAATGAGCCCTGGGGGAGAGATACGGAGTTGTTCATGAAATGGGATGCCTAAGTGGTAGCTTATTAAATCATGTGAAGGTTGATGGTGCACTGCTGGTCTGGATTCTGCCTCCCTTGTCAGAAATTCAATTTAAAACCGAGGGAAGATTTGGGGAACCTTGTTTTCGCATGCAATCTTGGTTTAACTTGGAGCACAAGCTCTGGAAGCAACTCTCAAAGGCTGCTCACCATATTGACGAGCTGAGAGACACTTCACAGACCCTATCTCTCAAGCTCGCCTTGACCTGCTTTTCATTTGTCTATCTCCCACCCTTTTAGAAGTTTCTAGAGTATTGGAAACAGTAACGGGGCGTGAGGGAGATATATACACACACACACAATCACACACACAGCAGCAGGAAGAGAGAGAACTTTAAAAAAATCACAACCCTAAAAGTAGCCAAAAATATTTTTTCATATGAAAAATGACTAATAAGAAAACACAATCTATATGCCATTTGTAAACTATGCAACTTTTATGCCACTCGGCCCATGAAATGATTATGTCTTTCAGCACAGGGCCCTGAGGACAATGTGCACCCCAGGCAGTGAGAGAGAGCACAAACAGGATTGCCCCATTTAAACAGGAACTGAAACTGGAAATCTTGGCTTGTCTGTTCTCTACATTTCATTTTCATGCATCTTTAAATGGGAGCAAACCAAAGTTTTATAATTTGCATAATTTCTGTTTTGCCTTGACCTACAAATTTCCACCTTCTGAAATTAATTGACATAGAAAGATGACCTTTTCCTAGATCCTAATCTTGCCCCCCCCCCAAAAATAATGTGTTTTCATATTTAAGAAAGTAAAAAGTAAACAACCTGGTTAGGAAAACATGCGAAAAATGATTTTAAATGTGATTTAAAATATGAAATAGCACCCACCCAAAACAGCCCAGGAAATGGCAGTATACCCTTCCACACAGGTCTGACGTCTTTGATGTCCTTCCTTTGAAACTTTCTGCGGCAAAGTTTTTTTTCAGAATGTACTAGTTGATAGCAAGTGATTTTTCTTTGCTCATTAGGATGGTAGTTCAAGGTGCTTGAAATAGCCTTACATTTTATTTCATGTAGTTATCAACAGGAAGCCTCCCTTTGAAAGAGACACAGTGACCTGAGGTTTGCTTCCCCGATTTCCTCCCCTTTCTCCTTCTCCTGTTCTTCAAAAGATTTTTTTTTTTTTTTGGAGTTAGCATTAAGTGCTCCTCAGTAAATCAATTAAAGATATTAATTGGAAGATGAGTCTCTTTTTAGATGAAATTTTTGAAAAATATATCATCTCCAAGTAATTCTGTGGTCCCCCTATATCTCCATAACTTTAATTAAATGTCAAGGGCAATTATGTTCTCTCTAGCAATTAAATAATCTTAAGTGTATATGACAGCTGTAAGCAATAAGTATTTGAAATATATACAACCGGTGTTTTTTTTTAAGAAAACCATATGATTTATTTTGTGTCACCATACATCCCATTCTACTAATTCAGGTAAAATTCTCCTTTCTCTGAAGTCATTCACTCATTTGTAATTATAGTATCATAGAAATTGTATATGGTATTTTTCATTGATCAGCAAAATGAAATGCAGAGTATGGTGAACATAAGAGAAGCCAAGATTTCTTTCCTAAAATATGAAATTCAATGAAAGCATTGCCCTCTATGTTGTAACTAAATAAAATTACTATCCAAGAACAAAATTAATTGACATCATGGAATTTCAGACTAAAATAAATAGAACTTGTGAACATGTACTGATATTTAATTAAAGTCAATCCAGCATTTGTACCATTATCTTTTCTCCTCCTTAAAAAGAAAAAAAAAATCATTTTGGGAAAGATCATAAACCACATTTTAGTTCACAGAGATGGAAACAGCTACAGTAATTTCAAAATAGCCTGTGTTGTCTTTGCACATTATTCACAGATCGTGGGCTGTACTTAGTCCGACAGAGTAGGGAGGAAAGTTTTTTAAACTTTTGTACTGATTGCTTTATGAGTGATGTCACATAAACTGAGGTGTTCTTCTGCTTCCTTCCAGATTTCATTTTATAAATCTCTCATAAACTTGCTACCTTTGGGGGACAAAAATAATTCACACTGTCAAAATGGCAAAAAAAAAATTTTTTTCTATAAACACCCCAACTTGCAGATACAAAATTTTTTACTTGAAACTCAATTTTTTTGTCCTTTTTCTTATTTTCTACTATTTATACTTTTATTTCTGACATCTACCAGAGGGAATCTGAATTCTACCAACCAAATGTTTACCATCAATCCTAGATTTAAGAATGTCTACACAGTTTGTTAATAATTGGACTACTTATTTACTTAGAATTTAATCTATTTTAGAAAAAGCAGAAAGGTCTAGAAATTCTTAGCAGAAAAACCACAAGGGGTTGGAGGGCCTTAAGCTTTTTAAATATTTTACTGAGTCAGGTTATGCTCTACTTCTTTAACATTATTGCTGAGGTTTTTCTTTGCAATACATTCTTTTTTGTGACATTTGTTATGCATTGTAGAGGCTGTGTTTGGAAATACAAATTAAGTTGGAAATAAAGAGGTCCCATTTAAGATGTATAAAACTGAACCATGGGGATGCCTGTCAAAAAATATTTCTATATGAGATCTCCCTTTAAAGCTATATGCTTCAATAGATGTAATAACTTCTCAGCTATGCTAATTTTGTGTTGTTTTTGTGAAATCATCAGGGGGGAATTTTGACAGCTCTTTTGACGCAGAGAAGGGTGTTGGGACCATTGTCATTGCAAAACCTTTGGATGCAGAACAGAGGTCCATCTATAATATGAGTGTGGAAGTCACCGATGGGACAAATGTTGCTGTCACTCAGGTAAGATGTCAAATTACTAAATGGTGAGAATGCCCAATGATCTGCTAATGTCAGTGGTGCAAGTGATTAAAGAATGTATTGGAATTTGTAAATGTTGTCCATGGATTTCTACTGTTATTAAAAAAAAAAAAGCATATGAGAGAACAACCTAGGAAAGGATTCTATCAATGATATTGTATAACTTAGCTGTGACTGTTCATGCATGGAAGAGTGATATGTATTTTCTTCCTGATCATTGACTATAGATTTCTCTCTTGTACAACAAAGTCAGCTTTCCTTGAATTTACATAGAAGAGGACATGTACATCATCTGAGTCAACACACCATTATATTCTTCACCTTTTCACTTTTCAGTCTCAGAGAGTTAGAGCTAGACACACCAAGGAGTCCAAGTTAATTCCACAAACTCAGATGAGTGATATGTTCAAGGTCACACAGACTTCATTAAGTACAAGGACTGAGATTTGGGTGCTCTGCATCCCATCTCTGGTTCTAGCCTCTATGCCAGTGGTCCTTCATCCTGGCTGCCCAATGGAATCCCCGGTCGTGGGGCATAGGGTATTAAAACGAGTGAAGCCTGGGCCCCACCTGCAGAGATCCTATAGGATTCTAACTAACAAGCAGCCAGGGGTGAAGACCACTGCAAGGACTTCGGCATGTGAGTGTTGATGAAATAGCATTCAGAGCAAGGATGAGAAGAAAATCTCTGGGTGAAACTAACACAGTGTTAGATATCAACAGGGGCAGATTTACCCCAAATATGAGATGTTTTTTGTCTTCTATATTAGGACTGGCATACACACCTGTCCTATACCCCTTCCATTCTCTCTACTTCTCTCTCCTGTTCTCACAACCCCGTCACTCATCAATCACAGTCCTTCTCCTCTTCAGCCCAAATTGTGCCCTGAGACTCTTCAACGCAATGCTTCAGGACGTGAAGATGAAATCATTGCCAACCCCAAAGTTAGCAAGTGTGAATTTGTTTAAAACGTGACATAAGCTCTTGTAACTTTGCAGGTTTAAAAAGGAGAGAGGGGGATCGTTTCATGTGCTGCCCCTAAGTTTGAAGTGCTTTCAAAAATACGATGAGACTTTCCCCTTTGAAGCTGTGCACAACTGTAAAATAGTGAAATTTTAAAGAAACAGTAGGGTTTGTTCCCACTTTTACTTCTTTACTTTTTGCCTTTGTTTACTTTACCTTTTACTTTTCATTCAAACTACCGACCCCCAGAAATGGGCCATCATGTGCACGAGACATGGCAGCCAGTGTGTGATGTCTCTGTATCCTCCAGTCCATGTCTTCTCCTAGGATGACTGTCCAGCCCTGACTACCTGTGAGACGCCCACGGACACCTGTTGCACCAGCGTAACTACTAATAATTATCCCATTCACTCTTAAAATTATCCCAGTCAGGACAATAAATTATATGGCTGTCCTACTGAAATCTGCACTGCTTTAGAGGATTTTCAAGACTAAAATACAGACTCCCTGGAAAAGACAGCATGGTAGGGATCCTAGGGACTCACACAATCTAAAAGCAAGCCCCAAAGACTAAGACAAAAAACCCACTTGCAGTATTGCTAAGTCTTTATCGCCCATTCACTTTTGGAGTTGGCCAGTTCTCAGCATAGTCAACCTCAACTTTTTAGCACCACTTAAAAACACAAGACGGATTTGAGTAAAATACAAACAGAGCATGGAGCCATATTCATTCCCATACTTTTCTCCAGGGTTTTATAACAATTGAATGAAGCTGTAAGTTGGTGTGTGCCCAGAATGTTATAGATACACATGAAATATGTTTATGATGAGTGAGCGGATGGTAGGTGGGACACAGCTAGCAGGGTCTACATGGCGGATATGCTGGATCTTGAAAGCACACAACTGATTCGTGTTAACTGAAAAAAAAATTATCAATGAAACTTTTCTTTTAGACTTTCATTAGGACCAGATGAGAAATCACTGAACAGCGTGTATTCCACAAGTATTTCTCAGGTTCGTACCATGTGCTAGGAGCTATGCTAGATGCCTGAGGTCACAGTGATTCAGAATTTTAAAACCAGATGACTGATAGGCACACACTCTTTAAAAGTTAACTTGGAAGCATATATTATCAGACTTTGAATGTACACATTGTTCAAGTCCTACTTTGGCTGATTTTTAGTTCAGACTAACATACATATCTCCAGAGCAGATGGGAAAGTGGGAGAATGGGGGTAAACTTGGAGGTTTCCTCTGGCAAGGTTGAGCTAAGTAGGTTAATGAAGGATAGCAAGAGATTTTCTTGTCAAAACCTTCCAAGTCACTCTCTGTCTCCAGGGTCTCAAGAAGTGAGAACTAACCATTTCCAAAGTATAAACTTGTGTGTCATCATTATTACCACCAGAAAACCATTACTCTGTCCATAAGGCTGTGTTTGGGCCTGAACACCCACCCAGTCCCTGTCCAGCCCATGTCAATCCAGGCCTCTGCTCCCATTTGCCACAGCGCCGCTAACAATAAAGACAAAAGGAGTTCTCTCAATTAGTCAAACCCCTCAGTATCAAGGACATTATTAACATTATAAACAAAAGATGTTTTGGTAAAGAAAAAGGCATTCTAGATTTCTTTTAGAAATCACTAAAGCACACTCCAACCCATGACCCAAGGCCAACTTCATGATTCCATCATCAAACAGTAATAATTAAAGCAATGTTTTGTAGCCCAAAACACCTGTTCAGTTTTTCCTTTGGGAACTTTTCTCTCCTTTGTTCCTTTGGAATCATAAAACATCTATTACAAGGGCTTTAAATCAGCCAGAAACAACATGTAGAATTTCACTTCACAAATGTCAACTTTATCAGAGCCTCAGGGATCTCTGTGTCTACATGAAAACCCTCCCTTCATCTTCCTTTTTTTTCTTCTGTCCCAACTTGTAGGATTCTTGTGCCTCAGAGCTACAATTCCTGGTGGCAAATAAAAATCCTTTTCCTTACTGAGATTCCCTAGCGTGAGTACAGAATATAAAAAGATTCTGCAGATTTCGAGTTCTAAAGATTCAGATGTACTAAATGAGCACATAAGATGAGTTTCTCCAGCTGGCATAGGAAGAGAGGCAGTGAAGGGGGTTGTCAGAGATTCCAAATGTGAGATGATTTGAAGCCTCATCACAAGTTCAGGTAGGGAGGGGACAACATGGCAAGGAATGAAGGTAGCCTTGAGGGGCTGAAAGGGGCTCCAGCTGACAGCCCACAAGGAAACGGGAACCTCGGGCCTCTCACCTCAAAACACTCAATTTGGTTAATAATCTGAATGAGCCTGGAGCTGACTCATCCCCAGAAACTTCCAGAAAGGAACACGTCCCCGCTGACCTCTTCATTTTGGCTTTGTGGGACTCTACGTAAGAGTCTCATGAACAAGCGAGCCACGCTGTACTCAAACTTCTGACTTACCAAGCTAGGTGATAACAAATGGTTGTTGTTTTAAACCAGGTTCGTGGTCGTTTGTTATTGTTAGAAATAAGAAACTGTTGTCATCTTCATTTTGCAGAAAAGGAAACTGAGCAAAGCAAGTTTATGTAACTTGAGTAGATCAGGATTCAGAGGTAGGTAGCTGGATTCCAGAACCTTCTCTCTCAACCACTGCCCTGTGCCGCCTCTCAAAAGCAAGGGTAAATCTTTGCTACCTGTTCTAAGGTAGCCACATTAGAACACTTAGCCAGAGAAACCCACCTGGCTCTCCTGGTTATGAGGAGGATACCTGTTATGATTGCTGCCTGGGGAAAATAGTGCCACCTGTGACTAGTAGAATGTCTCATAGCCAGCCAGCCATGCTAAGGAGAGAGCAAAATATCCCAGTCTCCTCAGAGCCTCCACTCAGCCAGATGAGTTTATGTGCCACAGGGACACACATTACCAAGAATGAGAAATTATGGGTTTTAAAAACTTTTCCCATACATCTATCAAGTCCATCAGAGCTACTGCATCTTCATAACAAATTTAAATAAATGCAGAACACAGCCCTTCCAAAGGACCAATGGATAGAAATATATAGTAATATATAATGCCTGGTCTTTGCATAATGAGACTTAACCAAGCTTCTTTCTTGTTTTATTTTTCCTGTCTTACTGGGAATAGTTAAATCAAGTATTATCACTACACTTACTTTTCTAGTGAGAAATTGGCACACAGATGGGTTGGGTGGCTATCCTGGGTGTACATAGGTAAAGAGGTCCAAACCCACTTTTTCCTTCTCAAAATCAGATTTCAGAAACTTTTCCCTACACTTCTATACATATATGATTCATTAGTGGAAGCATCTGGTATAAAGGAAGGAGCACTGACCTTGAATCCGGTGACCCAAGTTCAAGTCAGCACTGAACCAGTTCTTGTCTGTGTTACCATGAAATGTAGTACTGTCTCTGTGAGACTCAGCCTCTTCTGTAGAATGGGGATAACACCTTCCATACTTCGTAGATTATTATCAGAATAAAATAAGATTTTTTGAGATATCTCAAGATCTGTGATGTGCTGGACATATGCAGCTGTTATTATTAGTCTCATCCTCAACTTAAAATTGTAATAATATACCTGATAGCTATAAGATACTGTGTGTGTGCCTTTCATTGTTATTCGTGAAAGATAGCAGAGATATTCATGCCCAAATAATAATATAGAAATTACATTGATTTGATTCAGGGGCTTGTGATTTATGCTTTTGTGATTTTAATATGCTTTTCTTATTCAAGTCTTGCTTTGATTTATAAAGATATGAAAATCAGCTTGTATTTGTATGCTCCATAGCCAAACCTGAGATTAAAAATCTCTTTCAGATAATCTCCAAAGTTCTTCAGCTCTACAAAAGCAGTTAATTGGGTTAATGAGCCAGAGAGGTTTTCTACTTGAAGAGTGTTTGCACTGGGGCTGAGAGGTCTGGTTAGCCTTGGTTAGCCTTGGTTAGCCTGGTTAACGTTCCTCTGGCTGACCTTGCCCTCCACAGCCGTGGGGATTCCATTCTTTTGTCTCTAAGGGATGTGTTGAGAGTTCCTAACTGGCCTCCTTCTTCAAAAAGCAGACTTTGTCCTGAAGACTTAGACTCTGTCTTATCCTTTCCCTCTACCCTATAACTGCTTAAAGGCCGATGAGGGTAGGAATGAATCCTTTTGCCAAAGCTGCTCTGTGATTCCCTAGATGAAGGAACTCCCAAGGGATACCTTCGTTGTCAAAGCTTTTCATTTCTCTTCTTTAGTGTCATCTCCCTCTTAGTAAGTGAGAAAGGAAGTAGCCACAATCCTCCTTATACATTTACATTTGGAAAATACTGGAACTAGTACAATTACATAGAGATAAAAAAATTAAAAAGGCAGCAGGCCAACCCTAAGGTGGGACTTTCTTTTTATTTTTTAATTATTTTTTTTATTTTTTTATAAACATATAATGTATTAGCCCTAGGGGTACAGGTCTGTGAATCGCCAGGTTTACACACTTCACAGCACTCAAGGTGGGACTTTCTGTTAAAAAAAATAGTAATGATAAAAGTTCACTGTATGTCATAGAGCTATGCCTAACAACTTACAAGTAAATCAATTTTGGAAGATGGATTTCAATTTTAATTTTTATTTATTTGTCAGAGAGAGGGAGAGAGAGTGAGCGAGCACAGGCAGACAGAGTGGCAGGCAGAGGCAGAGGGAGAAGCAGGCTCCCTGCTGAGCAAGGAGCCCGATGTGGGACTCGATCCCAGAACGCTGGGATCATGACCTGAGCCGAAGGCAGCTGCTTAACCAACTGAGCCACCCAGGCGTCCCTGGATTTCAATTTTAAAAGCAGCAGGGAACTTTCTATTTAGAATAATCCTAAGGTTAATATTCCCCAAATGACAATGGTCACGTCAATTATCTCTTGTGTCAGTTAGGATTTCAGTATAGCAAAGCATATAATATTTGCACATGTAATTGTTCACATACATGTTAGTGCTTTTATAATTAGTGTGTATATAATTTAAGGGTATATGGAAATGGTATAATGGAATGTGTGTCAAATTTGACTCCATATGACCAAGTTCAAGTCTAGCCTTGCCATTAGTACTTTGGGCACACCCTTTGACTTCTCTGATTCTCATTTTTCTCATAAATACCCTGGGGACCATAAGTTTAAGACACGTATATGATATGGATTGATACATTGTTAAACATATACCGACATTTTTTTTTCTATATAAACATTCAAAAACAAAACTTGTAAGCCTGGGGAGATTACAAGGGGCACTACCTTTGACATCACAACCATAGAGTATTTTAAGTATGGTTTTGAAATGCCAAGAGAGGCACAACAGAGGTTCGGTAATTTAAGACTTAATTGGTTCTCATAAAAGACGGAGGCCTTACCCTCTAACACACCCCATGGACACTTCATTCCATGAGCCTTTGTAAAGCCAGGCTTGGCATCTATCCAAACTTAGCTTCGATGAGCCCGCAAAACCCAAAGTGTTTGTGGGGAGCAGCATTGAATCCAGTTCTGAAGAGACTTCCTACATTCAGGTTTCCTCCCACTTTGATTCCATTGTACTTCCTTAGGCCTTTCAATTACCATTTTGAGCACAACTTCTTTCAGGGTTACTTTGCTTTGTTTGTTAGTTCAGGAGCTCACAAATGGCCCCAACTGTGGGAAATAAAAAGCAAATGAGGAAAAGGAAGTCTTTGACAGAGAAACACTTGTTCTGACTGTAGATTAGGCTCAAGACAAAGCAAGCAGAAAGAGGCAAACTTTTCAGGAGCACATCAACTTAGAAACTTCGTGAAGGTCAGGGCAGCCTTGCTGGCTGGAAAGGCTTTTTTATTCCGTTAATATAACTGCTTCTGTGAACACAAATATTTTAGCATCTTGACTAAGTTAACTTGAACTTTTTAATAGGAAGAATTGGCAATCAAAGAACCTAGTATGACTTCCAAATACAGTGAAGATTAGAAACAATACCTAAAACTCACAGCACATTTCTTGCCCCCCCCCCTTTTTTTTTACCATAAACTCCAGGCAAATCTTGTTCCCATGTCAGACTCACTCTGTGGGCAAGTCTTCCTGACACAAAGGTCATAGCACTGCCCTTTTCTCTTCCTCAGAAAAGCTCATATGCACCAAAGTGAATGTGCAGAAATTTATAGGGGGAGCCGTGGTCTGACCACATTTATTTTAAAAAGTAAATAATTTTGTAGAATGAAGCCACATGCCTGCATATTACTTTTAAAGGAGAATTGATAAAAGTTTTCCTGCTAGTCAGTAATAAGACAAGAAGGTGACCGTCTTCACTACTATTTAACATTGTGCTATAAGTATTAGCCAGTACAAATAGATGAGATAAAGCAATCTGTGTTATAAAATTTATAAAGAAAAAGGTAAAAGAAATGTAATCCTTCAACATGGAGTCCCTGGGGTTTGTGCATTTTGGATATATGAGTTTGGGTGGTTTTGTTTTGTTTTGTTTTGTTTTGTTTTGTTTTTGAGAGAGTCCTTGCACACCCATGCAAGAGCTGGAGGTGGGGGAAGGGAAGATGGAGAGGGAGAGAGAGAATCCCAAGCAGGCTCCATGCCCAGTGCAGATCAAGACATGGGACTGTATCCCACAACCAGCCAAAATCAAGTGTCAGACACTTAACCAACTGAGCCACCCAGGCACCCCTCAGTGCTTTTAATAATTAAGATGGTCCCCAAATTCAAGAAAACTTGACAAAAATAAAGGAGCTTTTTTAAGTACTATAAAAATAAAAGGAAGTATATCATAATTGATCTAATTGCTGCTACTATTATTACTACAATGTCTAATAGTTTTATTGTTGTCATTGTTATTGTTAAATTATACTATTAATATTATGGTCATCATTATCATCTTTATAATCATCATTTCACCTGGATCATGGCCTAAGAGAATAAAATCTGTGGTATCAAAGATTTTGTGATAAAATTGTGGTATCTCAATCTATGTCTAAGGTACCTACATGTACCAAGATACCAAATATTTAACTATGATATTTATCGAGTGCCTGCGAAGTATCCATCCCTGAGCTAGATGCTGGGTATGCATTGATGATCTCTGAAATTTATCTATAATCCCAAAATCAACGTTCTCAGCACCCTTGTGTTCATTCCCTGACATGCACAGAGCAGCAAAATATTTTCCCTGCTATTGCTGAACAAGGTAATGTTCCACCATCTTGTCTCAGCTCTCATACTATGTATAGGTGTCCTGTTTACAGTCTATTTAGTGCCACATTTTTTTGCATTTTGTGTTTTTTGTTGGTAATCTCATGATTTGAAAGACCCCAAAACGTAGTACTGAAGTACAATCTAGTGTTCCCAAGTGCAAGAAGGACGTGCTGTGCCTTAAGAGAAAATATGTGTGTTCGATGGGCTTCATTCAGTCATGACTTACAGGGCTGTTGGCTGGAGAGGCTCTCTCTCCTCTTCTCCCTCTGCCCCTCCCCCTGCACACATGCTCTCTTGGTCTCTTAAATAAATAAATAATTCTTTAAAAAAAAACAAAAAACAAAAAAAAAACCCTATTCGAGGAGAACTAAAACATCCCTGAAAAATGAAACCATAGATCAGAATAAATGAAAAAAGACAAACTATGTCCTTGGATAGGAAGACTCCATCATAAAGGATCAGTTCTCCTAGAGTTAACCTATCCTTTTGCCATAAAGCAATTTTCAACACTATCAATTTTTTGTCAGGTGCTATACCAGTCAATTATAAAATTCATTTTGAAGAACAACAAAGCAAGCATAGCCTGGAAAACCCTTAAAATGAACAAAGAAAGGGCCTAACTTTTCCAGTTAAGACATTCTGTAAAGCCTTTGTAATTGAAATATTTTATATTGACATTTGAAAAAACAAGTAAACCAATGAAACACAATAGAAAATCCAGAAAAATACCATTTGCATAAGTAACTTTAGCATACAATAAAAGCGTCTCAAATCAGTGGGGAATTGATGGTCTTATAAAAAGGGCATTAAAATGAAGGGAAAGCCATGTGGAAACATTTAAACTGGATCCATTCCTCACATAATATAGGCAAAATTCCAAATGGAGTAGAGAACGTAAGAAAAGGAAACATGCAAGTGCTATTTTTTAAAAAATGAGTGTATTCACCTGTAACCTGAAAGTGTACAAAATATTCTAAACTATGACTCAGCTTTCAGAATCAATAAGGGAAAAGACTGATGTATTCAATTCCGTGAAAAGAAAAATAAAAACTTTTGCACGCCCCCCGCAAAAAAAAAATCACCATAGCAAAATAAAGTTAAGAGACAAAAATTGAAAACGTATTTGCAATTTGTATCACCATGCTTCCAAAAATAAAGAAGTAAAAGGCCATCTAACCCATAAAAGAATGAGCCGATATAAATAATTTTCACAGAAAATGAAATGCAAATGACTCTTAAACATATGAAAAGATGCTCATCCTCATAATAAGAGAAAAACAAATTACAAGTACATGGAAATGCTATTTTTTATCCATCAGATTGGCAAAAAATACAAAAGTTTGAGTATGTACTCTGTTGGCAAAGCTATGGAAGACAGCCATTCTTATATATTGCTATGGGAATACAAATTAATAAAACTTTCAGGAGGAGGAATATGGAAATAACTAACAAAACTATATAAGCACTTATCCTTTGATCCAACACTCAAAATTGTAGGGACCCAAATATAACATAAAAAGACCCGGGCCCAAGACTTTTCTTTGCTCATTCTTTCTAAGAGTGAAAATTGGAAACATCTTACAAGAGCATCAATAGAGGAATGGTTGAATAAACTGTGACCCACCTACTCACTGGAAGAGTATCTCTATATGGTGTGGGTTAGTCTTTAGAATACGATAATGCAGTTTCTCAACAGTGACACTATTGATGTTTCAGGTCAGATCATTCTTTGTTGCGAGGGACAAGTCTGTACATTATAGGATGTTTAGCAGCATCCCTGCCCCCTATCCATTAGATTCCAGGAACACCCCAACTCCCAGTTGGACAATGAAAAATGTCTCCAGATATTGCCAAATATCTCCTTAAGGAAAAAGTCATCCTCAACTGAGAATCACTGATATGATGTTAAGTGACATAGCATGTCAGTGTGCCTGGGGGGTGGGGGACAGGGCTTAGGGAAATGTATACAGTATGTTTATATTAATGAAAGAGATGGATAAAATATAACATTAAACTTTTAAAAATAATTCACCAGGGCACCTGGGGGGTGGGTGCCTGGGTGGCCAGTCAATTAAGCAACCAGCTCTTGGTTTTGGCTCAGATCATGATCTCAGGGTCATGAGATCGAGCTGGGGCTCCAGGCTGAGGGGAGAGTCTGCTTGAGATTCTCTCTCCCTCTGGCCCTGCCCCCCTCCCACCCTTTCTCTGTCTCTATCTCTCAAATAAATAAATAAATCTTTAAAAAATACCATTACCTGTAAGAAAAGAAGAGAATAGGATAAGGGGGAAAAAGATAGAAGCTAAACTACTTTAATTATACTGTTTTTGTAAATTTGACATTGGTACTTTTACATATAATGTAAAACAAAATTCAATATTAAAACAAGTTTGAAATTTGAAAGTAAATGGAAGCAAATGAACTTCTATATGTTGATGGCATAGCTACACAAAGAAGAACTCTTCTGTGACTTTAAACATACTAATGTGACTATATATGCCTAGTGGAATAAATCTCAAAGACCAAAAGAACTAAAAATAATATTAAATTGCTTTTGAATGATCATAGTTGTAATATAATTGCAGTACGAATATTGTATTATAATTTGAGGCTTGTGTGCATGTATTTCATATAAAACAGTGAATAATTGTGATGATGTCATTCACCATGAGAAATTTTAGCTTGGGATTTCAGCATGGGATACAAATATAAAAAGAGTGAGATTAAGTAAAAAACATGCTACCCTAATTTTGAATTGGAAGTGTCAGTATGAACTCATAAAATGATTATTAACAACAAAAGACCTTTGCTGACCATCCACTGAAAAAAGCTAAATACAATAGCAAATCCAATAGCCATGATCATTCCTAGCACCATTTTCTAACTAAAAAGACATCAATGATTTTTGGAGAAAGAAATGGATAATATAAGACTGGGTCAGAAAACATACAAAGTGACCCTGGAAGAAATCACCGGTAGCAATTATTAGAAAGCAAAGAAGCTATCAAAGACTTTAAGAATTGTGTCAAAAGATCTCTCAAGAGCCAACTTGAAGAGGCTCCCGCTGGCCAAAGAAGGGCCATTCGTGCATCAGTAAGTATAGTACCTGCAACAGACAGAAATACATCATCTGTGATTAAATTCATGCACTCATACCGATGCTTGAAAAAAAAAATGAGTTGGAGAAACAATTTGTTATTTTGAAATAGTAAACAAAGGGAAAGAATGAAATATTAGTTATGACTTTACTACATAAATTGTCTTTCAGAGTAAACCAAATAATTGGAAAGAGGTTTCTTTTTAGGACTACTCTAGGTAAGAAATGAGGAATAAAGCATAGAATTAAAACATTACCATTTCATATTTTTAAGAAATAAATGTTATCTCTGTAATGATCATCAGTGGTTGCTAGTACCACAAAACAAGGATGATAACTAGATATTATATATATCCAGATGGAAATATACTGTCTCACCCATTAGAGATTTTTTTTGTCAAAAAAAAAAAAGGAAGAGAAAGGAAATTAAATGTGAATCTCATCAAATCTCCTAGATCAAACTAGCAGTTTGTAAGAAATACAGGAAACAAAGGGACATGGAGAACAAAACAAAGGGGAAGAATGAGCAAAATTTGGGCTGTGACACCTAAAGAGAAAATGGTACAGTTTGTTTACCACTAGCAGCAACAACATAAAAATTGCAAGGAAATAAAAGGAGACAGGAGGAGAACCTATAAATTAAAAGCTAATTAAAGGACATACCAACCAAATGTAATGTTTGGACCTTATTTACGTGTCCTGATTTTTTTTAAATATGTTTCATTTTACAAATATACCTAACACCCTAAAAATTATAGAAATATGAACACCTTGAATATTTAATATTAAGAAATTATTATTTTCTTTGTTTAGGTGCAGTAATGGTAGTGTGTGTGTGTTTGTGTGTTTATAGTAAGGCTCCCTATCTTTTATTTTTTTTTTTTATTTGTTTATTTGTCAGAGAGAGAGAGAGTGAGCACAGGCAGACAGAGTGGCAGGCAGAGGGAGAAGCAGGCTCCCTGCCGAGCAAGGAGCCCGATGTGGGACTTGATCCCAGGATGCTGGGATCATGACCTGAGCCGAAGGCAGCTGCTCAACCGACTGAGCCACCCAGGCGTCCCCCTATCTTTTAAAGATACATACTGAAAGGATGGGATTTGCTTCAAACTAAAATGGGGAGCAGACAGGGATGAATAGGTACATATATAAAACAAGATTAGCCATAAATTGATCACCATCAAAGCTGAGCTATGAATCTGTGAGGGTTCATTAACTATGACTTGGTTATTTTATTACTATTACTTATTTATGTCTGCCTGAAATGTTTTGTAAGAAAATGCCTATAAAAAAAAAAAAAGCAACTTGGGCACCTGTGTACCTCAGTCGGTAAAGGGTCTGCTTTCAGCTCAGGTCATGATCCCAGGGTCCTGGGATGGAGCTTCTCTCTCTCTCTTTCCCCTGCTTATGCTCACTCTCTCTTTCTTTCTCTGTCAAATAAATAAATAAACTCTTAAAAAAAAAAAAAAAGAAAAGAAAAAAACTTGGGAACACCATATTTTCACCATCATCAGTACCATGCTCTTCGCCGGATGTCTCCCATTTGAAGAAGAGCCACTGTGTGGGGTCCCTGCAGTTGAGTTCCGATTGCTCTGAGAAAACCACACCTGTATTTGTGCTTCCCCCTTCCTCTGCCTCATTATTACTCTTACTATCCCATCACTGTTTCCATGTTGCATCCACTTGAAGGAGCTCATAATAAAACTTAAAAAAATAGAAACATACCAGACTAAGGTCACCTTGTGATCTCTTACATTATGCCTGAGATAGTCCTGTGGCTTTATCACTCCCAGGGGCCTGTCTCAGCTGTTCAATTAATAGTGAGAATATTGATTAGCTCATAGTTTATGTTCCTGCTTATGTGAACTACTGGTTTATTGTCAGCCTCTAATTACGGAATGTTTTCATATGAGATCTTCCTACATACTGAGATAGCTACTATTGGAAGCTGGGCTCCAAGGACGCGGAGGGAGGAGAGAGGGAGGCAGCCTCTTTATTGCCAATGAGTGAATTGGCATTCACCATCACTCTTGTCTTCTTTTAACTATAGGTATTTATCAAAGTGCTGGATAATAACGATAATGGCCCAGAATTCTCTCAACCGAATTACGATGTCACAATCTCTGAGGACGTGCTTCCAGATACAGAGATCTTGCAGATTGAAGCCACAGATAGAGACGAGAAGCACAAACTGAGCTACACTGTCCACAGCAGCATCGACTCCGCCAGCATGAGGAAATTCCGGATTGACCCTAGCACTGGCGTGCTCTACACTGCTGAGAGGCTGGACCACGAGGCCCAGGACAAGCATATCCTCAACATCATGGTAGGACCACACTGCTAATGCGCTCTCCTAACACAGTCTGTCACCCTTGGTCTTCAGAAGTACGGGGCCCTTAAATGTTGTAAGTAGGAGTGAATTTGGTTTTCTGACAGCAGGGCCACCTTCGTTTCTGCCTTTTTATCACCCTGAGGAGAATGGCTACTCTGCTGGAGTGACCAGATATTTTTGCCAGACTGAAATAGTAGATGAGCTCTGCACCAGTGGCTGCTGACAGGCTGACTTGGAAGAGAAGGAACAGGCCATGTTTCGGTAAATCTTCCAGGCTATGATATTGGTTCTCATCCAGAAGATTCTATGGAAAAGTTTAAAAGAAGTTCCTTGAGAAGTTAATCACAAGGGTAATCATTTACTCAAAATATGCATTGCTCAGTCCTTGGAAGCATTTAGAAGACTGATTTATTACTGCACTGGCGTTGGATCTAGTTGTAAATACTGCCACCCAAAACATACCAAAGCCTGCGGAGAGTGTTCATTAAGTCTGAATTTGGGTTCATGGGACTTCCAAATTATGTGGAAGTTGCTTTAATTTTAAAGTGGAATTTTCTTAGTTCACATAAATGAGAAGTAGAGATTGATAAGAAACATCCTTGACTAGTTTATTGACCAAAATCTGTCCCTTTGACCACCCAAGAAACCTGGGGGAAATTGCACAGCCCCTGCTTAACAGACCCCCTAAGTTCCTTAAGACAGACTAAACCTTGGGTACTGATTGCTTTTAAAACACATTAAGATGCTACCAGTTTCTTAGCAGCTGAAAGTGATGTTCCTCTAAGCACTACTCTTCCTTCTCCCCAAGTCTGGAAACACTCCTGGGCCAGAGGAAGGAGGCCACGCCCTTGGCAGTTTCCAGCTGAGAACCACCACCACCACCACCACCACCACCACCCCACCCGCCCCCATCCGCCCCAGGTGGGAGGAGCAAGAGGGACTCAAGGGACGATCAGATCCACCCTCTCATTCATTCAACATATATTTCTCCAGCACCTACTGTGTACCAAGCACCATTCTAAACCCTGGGAATGTGAAAGAGACAAAACTCCTGTACCCTTGGACATTCCACTGGAACAGTCCTAGGTCTCAATAATCCCAAAATACAGAGGTCAACTTGGTCCCTGGGTGTGGCAGGCCAGTCTACAGGCGGGAGGACTGAGCACACTCACCCCGTTGTTTTTGCATGAGTTTTATTCAGTGGCAGAAACCTTATGCCAAGGACTAACTCTGTTCTCACGACTCAATTCATTTCTGTTCTTTCTTTCCTTAACAAACTCCAAATTCAGTTTGGTCACCCTGTATCATTCGTCATGGCTGTAATGGATTATTTAGAGCAAACATGTCCTTTAG
Organism: Mellivora capensis; assembly: GCA_004024625.1. Taxonomy (NCBI): domain Eukaryota; kingdom Metazoa; phylum Chordata; class Mammalia; order Carnivora; family Mustelidae; genus Mellivora; species Mellivora capensis. The sequence continues at coordinate 221,065 of PISX010000135.1, read as the reverse complement.
GCTGCCTTTCTCCGTGCTAAGCCATTTTAGTCCTTTTGCTCATTCCTTCTAGGTACTATTTCTGAAAAGCCCTTTTGCTTTGATGGCTCTCCTCAGTCTGCTTTCTAATTTCTCCACATCTCTCTGAAGTTATGGAGTCTAAAATTGAACAAACGCAAAGCACACATTTGATTAGCGCAACATAAAATTATAGCAAAATCACACAGTGAGGGTTAAAGGGTTGATTATTTGCAAGCTTCTGGCATATGCAAACCAGGGGAGGCTTTAAAGCAGTCAGGTTGCTTGGTGAAGTCACAAGGAGGGGTCTGACATTTTAGAAACTAAGGTTTGGTTCATTTTCCTGGGGATCAGGGTTCTCCTTAAATGTTGTTGGCCTTGGAGGCTGTCCTTGCCTGAAACATGCTACCCACGCCACCGTTTGGCCATTTCTACTTATTTTTGTTACCTCTTCCAAGAAGCTGAGTGCCCGATTATCTGCTTCTTATGACTCCCTCCCATTCCAGCACTCACCACCAGGCCTCCTACCCATTTGCTTGTTTCTATCCCCCACCCACCTGTTAGCATCTGGAGGGCAAGGACCAGATCTGAATCACTGCTGAACCCCCAAAGCGAAGCCAGGACTTGACAGATAATAGGTGACAATAAATGTTTGTTGAATGAATGAATGGAGGGCAATGCCTGCTTTGCATTTATGGGTTGTCTCACTGAACGTTCGAGTGTCCCTTTCAGAAGAGCGTCCATCCACCATTCCATTAGCAGCTAGATACACAAACGAGAGGGGAGCGGCTGTGGGCAGTGGTTCAGAGGAAAGTGAGGTGGCAGCTCCAGGAACACAGGCGGAACACACACCCACCACGGGCCAATCATCATGAAATGGGTGTGGCCGCGACTCTCAGTCTGCTCACCATTAGTGCCCTCCCCTGGTAGCACCATCACTTACTGTGGCCCTGCCCCGTGCCTGGGATCGCATCAAGCACTTTCTGTGAGCTACCTCATTTTCTGTTTGCCACACACATAGCCATGTGAGTTCCTTGCAACTTAAGATTTTAGTCCTACCACTTCTTGTATTTTGCCTAAAGGTCAGAGATCAGGAGTTTCCTTATCGAAGAAACTTGGCCCGAGTCATTGTGAATGTGGAAGATGCTAATGATCACAGTCCCTATTTTACCAACCCGCTGTATGAAGCATCTGTGTTTGAGTCGGCTGCTCTGGGATCAGCTGTTCTGCAAGTGACCGCTCTGGACAAAGACAAAGGGGAAAATGCAGAACTCATATATACCATAGAAGCAGGTGAGAGCTGTTGCACAGTTTGCAACATAATGCATGGCTTTTGACCCTCTGCAGTGTTTATGTGAAATTCACATAGTCACCCTGGAATGGCTCCAAAAGCATTGTGTGGCCAAGCCACGGCCCCAGCTGCGTGATGATGGCGCTATCAAGTTCTTGGCATTTTTGGTAATACGTTTTCCAGCACTCACGGTGAGGAAAGAGTTCCCTTTGATGGTGTTCTCGGTGGTGTTCTTGGATTTTTCTGGAATGGAGGAAAGAGAAGAAGTGCATGGTAAGCTCAGTGGCTTTTACCGATAGGTCAACAAGCCATGGCCTCAGACGAAAATAACCAAAGTCTCCCATCTCTTGGGGGCCGCCAGGCTCTTCCGTGAATTGAATCCTACATGTCTCGGTGGGAGATACTGAACTGCCTGCTTAAGCGGACAGATGAATTCATGCAGGCTCACATTCTGTTAAAGCCGAGACTTTTAAAATCAATTTTGACATCCTTAAGGCCAGACCATACTACCCTGATGGTTTGAGGATGGACAGGAACAAAACATTTATGACAGAAGAGATGATTGTTCAAGTAAGGGATGAGACTGTGAACCTAACAATTACAAATATCCCTTATCTGCTGTATTTTCCCTTCCCCTCTTCAGTCTTTTTTTTTTAATATTCAAGCCATATATTTCCAAAATGTTCTGCAATATTATGTCTGTCGTGCATAATGCCAAATGCTGTCTCCTTTTATGCCAGTGCTGGAAAGGCCTCTTTCCCGTGATTTAAATGTGGAGCATTTTTGTGAGTGGTGGAATTAAAATATGAATGCTAGAATGACAGTTTGGGACTAAAAAATATTAGAGAAAGAAAAGCCAACCATCTTCTTTATACAAAAGCCACTGCAACAAATGATAATCTAAAACTATTTCCTGTATTAGGCACCCACATTTTATCAGCATTGAAGCTAAGCTCTATACAAAGAAAAAAAAAAAAGGTAAAGAAATAAAAGAGAGTCATTCAAAACAGCCAGGTGCCCCAAGCAACTTCACCTATTTCTTTTGTAGATATTTATGGAATTTTCTTCTAACCTAAAGCCTGACCAATATTTTTTTAAGTGCTATTTGGCATCTGTTGTTTGCCACAGGAAATTTTAATTATTTAATTATATAATCCTTGTTCTTCTAGTTCCACAAATAATGTAAGGAAGCTTCTTTTGAAAAACACAAATATTTAAATAATGTCACAGAAAGTATCACCTGATCCAGGAACTCTTTGGACTCTTTCTACAGTTTTTTCCTGATCTTAGATATATTTTTCTTTTCCTGGTGTTCATCCACACACCTACATTGTTCCATATCACTGTGCTCATTGAGGTAGGGAGTTTGATTTCTGTTTTTTTTATTTAGCTGCCAAAAGTCTACAAAAAGCTGTAGATTCCAAGGAAATAAGCAGACGTTAGTTTCTGAGGATTCAAGGTTAGCCGGAGAGAATCAGCAGGAAGTGGATGCTAAGAAAATGGGCAGGGAGTATGCTGAAGAGGGGAAGAGGCCAAAAGCCCACTTTCGACCTGCTATCCAAAAGCAGCAGCCCAGAGTGGTGTGCCAGGCAGGTGAGCAGCTGTGGGGCAGCAGGGCTATGCAGTTCTACTGGAGACCGGAAGCTGGCTCCCCTGGGTCCCCGCCATGTGTGTCCTGATGGGCATGAGAGAATGTGCTGGGTCTGCAGAAAGGGAGGACTTGGCTGGAGACTCTGCAGCAGGGGGACTCCACAATCAAGGAACACAGACACACTTGACTTTCTTGCATTTATCAGTTGGGGTTGACTGTTGGCCCCATTATCTCTACAATCTCTACATTTTCCCCCTCGGATATGCAGATGTGAAATGATTCCTGCCTTCTTACGAGGGTCTATGAATCAGACGCTGAACTCATGCTCAATTCCATTATTTATTGAAAGTTTGCACACTTACTCATGAGATCATTGAACTTTATGTTGACCTCACAAAGTGCTCATGTTCAGGTGGCAAGGAAGAACTATCATGCTGACACCAAAGAGGACACCCTGCAATACTCACGTGTGGGGGGCTAGAATCCTGTTCTTCTTTGTTAAATTAATTCTTGAGGGCGCCTGGCTGGCTCAGTCAGTTAAGCAGCCAACTCTTGATTTGGGCTCAGATCATGATCTCAGGGTCCTGGGATCAAGCCTCAAATCAGGCTCCACGCTCAGCAGGAGTCTGCTTGAGGATTTTCTCTCTCTCTCCCTTCCCCTCTTCCTGTGCCCCTCTCCCTGCTCATGCTCTCACTCTCTAAATAAATAAATATTTTAAAAAATAAAATAACTGCTTAAAAACTGTTTATAACAGGTTTTATAGGAACATGAGTTTTTTATTCTCAGACATGGAAAAGTTTAATGAATAAGTACAGTGTAAGAAGTGTGTATACAGCTGTATTTGCTGCACATTTCAGGAGACACAAATAAGTGCCCTTAGGAAGGGAGCCAGTCTTAACAATAATGACATTTAAACCATCTCTATGTCTGTGATACTCTGTACTTCGAGCAGAAAAAAAATGCAGCTATAACTGAATGACCAAGATTTTTAACTTTGTTTTCGAAGAATCTAGACAGGAAAGCACGTGTGCTCTTGGGGAAGTATCAGAAAGCCTGATGAGGGAAGCAAAAAGCAGCTTGGTGAAGGATTCCGCTTAACACTGTCCACTACTTTTCAGCCAGGTTCTTTACATTCTTCAAACCTTGTGTTCCTCATTCTCTGCTCCTCTCTTATTATCCTCATCTCTCAGCGGACTCTGCACCACTGTATGTTTCAGCCGTGAGGCGCTAAACTTCTGGGGCGTCACGGTTCACAGCCCTTCCCATTTGAGCTTCCCATTGCCAGTTCCTCGGTTTCAGGAGAGCGATGCCTCCAGTTTTGGGTTCTAAGGTTGGTTCAGATGATCGGCAGTTCACTACGTCACAGGAATCCTCTCCAGTACTTAGCGAATAGGACAGTTACAGATTGGAGGAACTGCCTTATAATTTTTACGTCTATTTTTAGGTGTGTGCATGCACGTGTGTCTTTTGGGGTGTGGGGGGGTGAACAACAGAAGGGTGGCAGAAAATATCCTGACAACTCACAGAGCGAACAGCTTGGGAAGAATCCTTCAGACCTGAACAAAAGACCACCCCTCACCAAAATAGTGTTTGGAGTGAAGTTGGTTTTGATAGGGTGAAATGTAGCAAAGCCCACCTTTGGGATAATCTGTGGCAGAGTGTTCTGAAACAGCTCCTACAAACGTCTTTTTCATAACATGGAACATAGATTATGGCACTGGTTTAGGCAAAAATCCATTTTGAATGGTGGCATCATACACAATCTTGTGGTGGTGGTGTTGTTAACATGGATTAAGAGGATACTGACCTGAAATTCACAATTTTACTAAAAAAACTCACTTCGGTTGCTTCTGAATAACCCTACAAGAGAAGTCTTTCATTCTATTTCAGAATGAGATGGAACGAATACAAATAATTGCTTTCGACTTGCCACGTTGCTGCGAAGTATCCTTTAGATGAAGAATTAATCTTCAAAACATGATGTGTAACTCATTTCTCCATTTGTCTTTGTATTTTAGGGAACACTGGCAACACATTTAAGATCGAACCAGTCCTGGGCATCATCACCGTTTCCAAAGAACCAGACATGACAACAACGGGTCAGTTTGTCCTGTCGGTCAAAGTCACAGACCAGGGTTCCCCGCCAATGTCCGCCACTGCAATTGTGCGCATTTCTGTTACCATGTCTGATAATTCTCACCCCAAGTTCACTCACAAAGACTACCAAGCAGAAGTAAATGAAAATGTTGATATTGGAACATCAGTCATTCTAATTGCTGCCATCAGTCAATCTACCCTCATTTATGAAGTCAAAGATGGAAATGTTGATGGGATCTTTACCATAAATCCATATTCTGGAGTCATCACCACCCGGAAGGCACTGGATTACGAGCGAACTTCCTCCTACCAGCTCATCGTTCAGGCCACTAACATGGCAGGCATGGCTTCCAATGCCACAGTCAATATTCAGATCGTTGATGAAAATGACAATGCCCCAGTTTTTCTCTTTTCTCAATATTCAGGCAGCCTGAGTGAAGCTGCCCCAGTCAATAGCATTGTCAGGAGCTTGGATAATAGCCCGCTGGTGATTCGAGCCACTGATGCCGACAGCAACCGAAATGCTCTGCTAGTATATCAGATTGTGGAGTCCACGGCCAAGAAGTTCTTTACGGTGGACTCCAGTACAGGTGCAATCAGAACAATTGCCAACCTGGACCATGAAACTATTGCCCATTTCCATTTCCATGTCCACGTGAGAGATAGTGGCAGCCCCCAGCTGACGGCAGAGAGTCCTGTTGAAGTCAACATAGAGGTAACAGATGTGAATGATAACCCACCTGTTTTCACCCAGGCTGTGTTTGAGACTGTCTTACTTCTACCCACCTACGTTGGAGTGGAGGTTCTGAAAGTTAGTGCCACAGATCCTGACTCCGAGGTGCCCCCGGAACTGACGTATAGCCTAATGGAAGGTAGCTTGGATCATTTCTTAATTGACTCAAATAGTGGAGTGCTCACCATAAAAAACAACAACCTCTCCAAAGATCACTACATGTTGATAGCTAAAGTGTCTGATGGAAAGTTCTACAGTACTTCCATGGTCACCATCCTGGTTAAAGAAGCCATGGATAGCGGCCTCCACTTTACACAAAGCTTTTACTCGACCTCAATTTCAGAGAACAACACTAACATAACCAAAGTTGCTATTGTCAATGCCATTGGAAATCGCCTTAATGAGCCCTTAAAATACAGCATCTTAAACCCAGGAAATAAGTTCAAGATAAAATCTACCTCAGGGGTCATTCAGACCACTGGAGTTCCCTTTGACCGTGAAGAACAAGAGTTATACGAGCTGGTGGTGGAAGCCAGCCGAGAGCTGGACCATCTGCGTGTGGCTAGAGTGGTGGTCAGGGTTAACATTGAAGACATCAATGACAATTCTCCAGTCTTTGTGGGCCTCCCTTACTATGCTGCTGTGCAAGTTGATGCTGAGCCCGGGACTCTAATTTACCAGGTGACAGCCATTGACAAAGATAAAGGTGCAAATGGAGAAGTGACCTATGTACTACAGGATGACTATGGCCACTTTGAGATTAACCCTAATTCAGGGAACGTTATTTTAAAAGAAGCATTCAACTCCGACTTGTCCAACATTGAGTACGAAGTCACTGTCCTAGCCAAAGATGGTGGAAAACCCTCTTTATCCACCTCTGTAGAACTTCCCATCACAATTGTCAACAAAGCGATGCCCGTGTTTGATAAGCCCTTTTATACAGCATCGGTCAATGAAGACATTAGAATGGATACCCCCATTCTAAGCATCAATGCCACCAGTCCAGAAGGCCAAGGCATCATATACATCATTATTGATGGGGATCTTTATAAACAGTTTAACATTGATTTTGACACCGGGGTCCTGAAAGTCGTTAGCCCTTTGGATTATGAAATCACCTCTGTTTACAAGTTGACAGTAAGAGCCAGTGATGCCCTTACTGGTGCCAGGGCTGAAGTCACCGTTGACTTACTGGTTAATGATGTAAATGACAACCCCCCTATTTTCGATCAACCCACATATAATACAACGTTATCAGAAGCCTCTCTCATTGGGACACCTGTTTTGCAGGTTGTCTCTACTGATGCAGACTCAGAAAACAATAAATTGGTACATTACCAGATCGTCCAGGATACTTACAACAGCACAGATTATTTTCACATAGACAGCGCAAGTGGCTTGATCCTGACAGCGAGGATGCTGGACCATGAGTCAGTGCAACACTGCATTTTGAAAGTCAGAGCCACAGATAACGGCTTCCCATCACTGAGCAGCGAGGTCTTGGTTCATATCTATATCTCGGACATAAATGACAACCCTCCCGTTTTTAATCAGCTCATTTACGAATCATATGTGAGTGAATTAGCCCCTCGGGGCCATTTTGTAACCTGCGTTCAAGCCTCTGATGCAGACAGCTCTGATTTTGACCGCTTGGAATATAACATTTTATCTGGGAATGACCGGACCAGCTTTCTGATGGACAGCAAGAGTGGCATCATCACCCTGTCCAACCACCGGAAGCAGCGGATGGAGCCCCTGTACAGTCTCAATGTGTCAGTCTCTGATGGGTTGTTCACTAGTACTGCACAGGTACACATCAGGGTACTCGGGGCTAACCTGTACAGCCCTGCCTTTTCCCAAAGCACCTATGTAGCTGAGGTGAGAGAGAACGCAGCCGCTGGGACAAAGGTCATTCACGTTCGAGCCACAGATGGGGATCCTGGGCCATATGGGCAGATCAGCTACGCCATCATCAACGACTTTGCCAAGGATCGATTCCTCATAGACAGCAATGGGCAAGTCATCACAACGGAAAGGCTTGACCGGGAAAACCCTCTGGAGGGAGACATTACTATTTTTTTGAGGGCCCTCGATGGTGGAGGGAGGACGACTTTTTGCACCGTGAGAGTGATCGTTGTGGATGAGAATGACAATGCTCCCCAGTTCATGACATTGGAATACAGAGCCAGTGTCAGGGCAGACGTTGGAAGAGGCCACTTGGTCACTCAAGTTCAAGCCATGGATCCAGATGATGGAGCGAATTCAAGGATTACTTATTCTCTATATAGCGAGGCCTCGGTCTCGGTGGCTGACCTCCTAGAAATCGATCCTGACAATGGCTGGATGGTCACTAAGGGCAGTTTTAACCAGCTGAAAAGCACAGTGCTGTCATTCTTTGTCAAAGCAGTAGATGGGGGCATCCCAGTAAAGCACTCCCTTATCCCTGTCTATATTCATGTCCTGCCCCCTGAAACGTCCTTGCCTTCGTTCACCCAGTCTCAGTATTCTTTCACTGTTTCAGAAGACACAGCCATTGGGAGCACGGTGGACACCCTGAGGATTTTGCCCAGTCAGAATGTCAGGTTCAGCACAGTTAATGGGGAACGGCCAGAAAATAACAAAGGGGGTGTCTTCATCATAGAGCAGGAAACAGGCACGATCAAGGTTGACAAACGCCTAGATCATGAAGTCAGCCCAGCATTCCACTTTAAAGTAGCAGCCACCATACCCCTGGACAAGGTAGACATTGTGTTTACTGTGGATGTAGATATCAAGGTACTGGACTTGAATGACAACAAGCCAGTCTTTGAAACTTCCAGCTACGAGACGATCGTAATGGAAGGGATGCCTGTGGGCACCAGACTCACACAGGTGAGAGCCGTCGATGCGGACTGGGGAGCCAACGGGCAGGTCACTTACTCCCTGCACTCGGATTCCCAGCCTGAAAAGGTCATGGAAGCCTTCAACATTGACAGCAACACAGGCTGGATCAGTACCTTGAAGGACCTGGATCACGAAACAGATCCCACCTTCACCTTCTCTGTGGTGGCCTCTGACCTCGGAGAGGCCTTCTCTCTTTCGTCCACGGCTTTGGTCTCTGTCAGGGTGACGGATATAAATGACAATGCGCCAGTCTTTGCCCACGAGGTGTACCGGGGGAATGTGAAGGAGAGCGACCCTCCTGGCGAGGTGGTAGCCGTCCTCAGCACTTGGGACAGAGACACTTCCGACATTAATCGCCAAGTGAGCTACCATATTACGGGTAAGTCAGCCACACTTGGCTTTCACTCTGTGTACTCTGCTCTCCCAAGAAAGGTGGGAAGTGGCAGGAGGTGAGAGTCGGAGAGAAGAAGGGAAATGAGATGGGGGTTGAGAGTAATAAAATCTTTCTGGGGCTGAGTAAAAGATCTCCGAGTGGGCAGGGTTTTTCAGTTGTTGGTTTTTGCTGACTTAGCCTTAGTTTGGAGTTCATTCCTTCACCTATGACACATTACCCAGATTGGTAACCAGTCCTTGAGCCACTGGATCATTTAAAAAGGAGTCCAGCCAGGGCGCCTTGGTGGCTCAGTCGGTTAGGCGGCTGCCTTCCACTCCGGTCATAATCCAGGGTCCTGGGATGGAGCCCCGCATTGGGCTCCCTGCTTACTGGGGAGTCTGCTTCTCCTTTTGCCTTTGCCTGCCGTGCCCCCTGCTTGTGCCCTTCTCTCCCTATCTCTCTCTCTCTCTCTCTCTCTGTGTGTGTGTGTGTGTGTGTATGTGTGAAAGGAAGGAGTCCAGCCAATTATCTCAATTGAAGAAATGAAAATAACAGCTTTGGGGTAGGGCGCATGTATTTTTAACTCTAATCCTACTTCTTGTATTGGTAAGAAAAATAAATAGCTGGGGCTCCTGGCTGGCTCAGTTGGTTAACCAACTGCCTTCAGCTCAGGTCATGATCTCAGGGTCTTGGGATCAAGCCCCACATCAGGTTCCCTGCTCAGCGGGAGTCTGCTTCTCCCTCTTCCTCTGCCCCGCGCCCAATGCTCTCTCAAATAAATAGATAATATCTTGAAAAAAAAATCTAAAATAAATAAATAACTAGCTGATCCCAGTAAGCTTGACTTACAACTTTCTCCTGGTGCTGAAAATTCCTATGCCTGCACACATACATACCTGTACCAATTAAAGGGCGTGGTTTAATCTTTTACTAAAAGTCTTGAGCTATAACTCTTAATCAAAGGGTATTTCTCCCGATAACTCAGTTTTCTTGGATCCTTTTTTTGTCTTTCCTGATAATAAGTAGCAGTTCAGTGGAAAAGCCAAACTAGACCAAGGAAGTCACCCAGAGCAAACAAACAAACAAAAAAAATGTCACTGTTGCTGAGGGGGAGAGGATTTCATGTCGGTGTCACTCATCAGGGGTAGCTTCCTGGGGGTGACTGGCTTGAAACTGCAAGTGGGGAGGTTGGTGGGACAGGAGTAGTCTTCCTAAAAACGATTGAAGTGTTTTAAAGCTAGTATTTTGATGTTGTGACATTCAAAGGCAGAACATAAGCAAAGTGCCAAAAGATTTTAAAGAATCCATCAATACTTGTAGTCAGGTGGCTTCCCTTTAGAAAAACTACATTATTCAAAGTGAAAAATGAATTAATTAGAATGCCCTCAGGACACAGAATCTGCTTAAGTACGTTAGTGGGAAAGTTAATTAATCACTGCAGAATAAGATCCACGGGAGAGCATGTGTCAGTGCTTGGGAGAGCCACTCTTAGGCGTTGCTCCTCTCCTGTTTCTTCCTGGAACTGTTTTCCTGACAGTGCTTTCTGTTTAAACTCTGTATGCATTTGTGCATTATCTGATGCCTTCCCTTTTTTTCATTAAAATGTATATTTCTGCAGAAAAGACAGGAACTGTAGTGGCAAGGGCAGAAAAGTGAGCAAAGACTCACTTGCATTTATGGCATTCAGTTTCAGACAAAAAGCTTTTTAGAGATTCTGAGGGATACCTTCCTATTGGAAAGGCTTACTGAATGTTCAGCTTTAATTATTTATCCTTCGTCTCTGAATTGTCAATGGATGATTTAAAGGGACCCTCCCATCAACTTTACCAAAGTAATAAGAGCAGAGTAGCTTAAAGCTACTGTTACTATTAGCCCTGCCAACCACCAACCGATTTTAATTAGATTTAACTTTTGCTCTTGATGTAACACAACTTGGCTGTGCTGCCGCAGTTTAACAAAGGACCATTAATCATTTTATTTAACAAAAGATGTGGGCCTGCACTGAAAGCATTTAAGAGAGAGGTTAAATTTGTGCATGCTAAAGTAATATTCAACTGAAGCATAATTGAATCCTAGCCAGTGGTGGAGGAAAGTGATATCCCAGGGAGGACCCTGAGCCTCGCCAGAGCCGGTTTCTTAACCTCAACGCTATTGACATTTGGGAATGGATGAGTCTTTGTTGTAGGTGGTCGCTCTGTGCATTGTAGGATGGATGCCTGGCAGCATCTCCAGCCTCTGCCCAAGAGACTCCAGTTAGCCCCATCCCCACCCGCCGGGGGATGCTTTTGTGACATTCAAAAATATCTCCAGATGTTGACCAATGTCCCAGTGGGGGGTCTCCCAGCTGAGAGCCACTGTCCTAGAGGAATGTACGGCCCTCATCATTTCTGTATGGTCTACCCCCAATATGGTTCATTTATCCCACGGCTGTACCCCCACGGTGGAGGCCCCTGGACTGACACCGCCCCATGCCTGAGCAGTGAAAGTGCAGCCCGGGCACTAAATTTCCTGTACTTCCCCCTCGGTCCCTCTGGCCGGACCTGAGTCTTGGTCCTCTGCTCTTTGAAAGATTCACTGTGAGAAGCTGAGATGGCTCCACTCAGCCAGGAAGCAGTATGCTTTCCTTATTTATTTGTTTAGGGTCGGTCTTCCCCCACTAGAATGTGCACTCCAACCCAGGAGCAGGGATCTGTGTCAGTTTTGTCTGCCACTTTAGCCGTACTGCCCAGAACAGTGCCTGGCATGGAGCAGGTGATAGATACTTGTTAAATGCCCAAGGAAAATAGTGATGATCTAACTGGCTTCCGGGCTTCTTGCCAGTTGTCTTGTCCAGTCTTCCTCCATGATGTGAGTGACACTGTTTGCCTCTTTAACATTAGAAGCTCAAAGCAGCTGTCTTCTCCTCTCCTCTTCCCATCTTGTCCACGCAGCTTTTTGTCTCCAGGTAACGTAATGATGTGGGGAAGTCATATTGCTGGGGCCACTGTCAGTGGTTTCATATCATAAAAAGCTGTTCTACTTCATCTCTTCTCTTTTTCTTCTGCGATCACCAGCTTCACTCTGATAAATTTCATCTAATTGCAGCATTTATCTTTGAACCACTTGTTCCGTGACCCCTGGTTAGGGCCATTTAATACTGATGGGTCTTCCTCTGTCGCACAAACTTTTTCCCCCAAACACCCGTGCTGGTAAGATGCATGAAGCTGTATGAGAGAGCTTTCATTAAAGGATTCCTTAATAGAACTGACTGCCTTCCCTTGATTGCATAATCAACAGCTAATGAAATTGTCTTGGTAACAAGAGCTATAGTGTATTACATCCTCCCTTGAGACAAAGTGGAAAGACAATTGTATCATCCCAGGAAGAAGAATGATTGTTCACAGTTTGAATTTGATTGTCCTTCAGGGGGACTAAACAAGAGATCATCTCCAGCTTCTCTAAGTGCATTCTATTCTCTTAGAAAGTTACTGTTTGTCGTTCCTTACAAGCAAAGCATATAAATATCGTGCTTTGTTGCAAGAGAATCAGAAGGAAGTGACTGTCATTTTTTTTTTCAGTTTTGTAAATGATACAATCGGCAGACCAGCTGGATGACCCCACATGGGCCTCTCAGTGGAGGCATAGATCAAAGCTTTTCATTGCACATCTTCAAAAATGCTTTTTTCACTATAGGAGGGAACCCCCGAGGAAGGTTTGCCCTGGGCCTGGTGCAGAGTGAATGGAAGGTCTATGTGAAGAGACCATTAGATAGAGAAGAACAAGACATTTACTTCCTCAATATCACTGCCACCGACGGGCTTTTTGTCACCCAGGCCATGGTGGAAGTGACCGTCAGTGATGTGAATGACAATAGCCCAGTGTGCGATCAGGTGAGATATGCGCAAATGTCTTGTATATATTCCTGCTTTTTACTCTGCCCTTCTAAAATTACATCAGAGCCCATTTCATTTTTCTCCTTAGGGTCAGGCTCCTTTTTGCGCTTCTCTCCTTAAATTAGTGAGCTCCATTTGGATGCCAGAGGGTAGGAAAAGGCATAGGTGGGAAGTTCAGATACCTAATTTTGCCCACTCTCCCCTCCCCCCAAAAAAACACCATAAGCCTTAAAATTAAATAGTGTTTAAGGAATCATAAGGGACCTAATGACATAAGGACTTAGGTCTAAATCACTGATTCCATAAAAGAAAAATGGACCACTCAAAAGCAGAAATTGTTTTTTTAATAAGTTTGCACAGCTGGTTAGTGGCAATGTTGGTAATGAACCCAGGTCTCCAGGCAACTCACGAAATAGCTTGTCCATCACAATACAAAACATGACAGTCAGTGCAAGGTACCAGTAGCAAATTTTATTTTCTTCCTTACTGAAATTAAATCACTGTTAATTTACCTTTGCCTGACTATGTGGACCAAGAGACAATATTGGTAGTCTATAGCTTAGAAAACTGTTGCAAATAGATTGACTCTATCATACGAATGCCAGACGTGGCAGTCTCTAAAGAGTGGAAGGGTACCAAAGATTCCCTGGTGCTTAACAGAAAAGGGGATTGTGATCAACACATGACACGTGGGCGGAACCTTTGTCTGCTTTCTTCGCCCTTGTAGTCCTAGCATCTAAATCATACCTAGCACATGGAGGGACTCGATCAGTATTTGTCGAATGAATGAGATTGGCCGGGGGCTGGGGCAGGGCAAAAGACATACCGCGTTTCATCATATATTGTAAGATGATTCTGTAGTGAAGGGAGAAATGGGCCGAGCTAAATTATATGAATTCATTTTTAAAGAAATCATTTATAATGTGAAAGATGGCTATCGCCTCACAAATACTAATGACTTCATTACCTTTCTTTACCTTGGCAGGTTGCATATACAGCATTATTTCCTGAAGACATTCCGTCAAATAAAATTATCCTGAAAGTCAGTGCCAAGGATGCCGACATTGGGTCCAATGGAGATATACGATACTCACTCTATGGATCTGGAAACGACGAATTTTTTCTAGATCCAGAAAGTGGTAAGGTGAAATGTATTCTTTGGGTAAATGCCATTGCTAATCCATGAAAGAAGTTGAACTCTCATGTGGTCTCATCACTAGTGGGTAGTTAGCATACAAGACCTATGATATGATGTCCTTGCTCTCTAGGACCCTAAAAAATGCTAGTCACACATGTATTTGGCCTATAAAATTTGCCCTGACTTTCCTACGTTTATTACCATCAAGTAATCAGATGTGTCTGTTTGGTTCTCCTGTTTTTCATATCTGTGATTTAGGCATCTGCTCTGTAAAGAATATAGAGTTACATCACAAATGAAAGTTGCAAACCAGACAGCAGTGCATAGGAAGGAAGAGTTTTTCTCTCTTGAAATCCCTTTTGGGTCCCTTCCCAATGCTTATTAATACACTTGTCTGGTTTTTATTAAATATTCCTGCCTAGTTTCTCCAAAGCTATGAGCCCTCAGATTAGCCTTGATATTCAGGCAAAATTTATAAGGTCAAAGATTGGGTATGTTAACAGCAGATGCCCACATTGAGGGCCAGAGCTAATGGAAAAGACATTTCTTAATGGAGGTATGTAATTTCAGTGCTGTATACTGGATGGCTCATCCAATGGCAATTTTTAAATGAAGTGTAAAGACTGAATAATTTGCATATTTCCAATGTTGTGTTTGGTCCTAATGAATAATAACTAACTATTGAGTCTTCAAAGATGATGGCTTCTCCCTGCTCCTCTCCCGTGTCAGCTGGGTCCTACTAGGAAGCACTTAGCTATATGGAAATATACTGCTTGGCTACATAGACCTAGCAATTATTTATTAAATATCTAACATTCATTGAGTAACTAGTAGATATAAAAGCACTTGATGGGATATCTTTGGTAGGCTGCAAAACCAGCCATGTCCACAGAATATCGTAAGCCAGTGGGAAAGACAGACTAGCAAGCTAATAATAATTATAATAATAATAATAGGCAGAATGAAATGAGTATCCAAGAATGGTATCAGGGAAGTTATATCTGGGCACAAAGGAAAAAGGAGCTGATATTCTCATAAGGGGGAAGAGGAAACTGTTTTTTAGAAGAGCTAGCATCTGAACCGAGGCAGGATTCTAGAAACGAAAGCAGGTTCCTGTAGGCCGTGGGGGTGGCAGGAACAGAGAGCACAGCACAGCTGGGAAGGGCCGCTTATGACATTGTCACTGGCAAGAAGAATTGTGGAATGGCTGGTGACGGGCAGAAGAACTTCAGGCCAATCGTGGAGGGTCCCTAAGGCCCCACTGAAAAACCCCTGGAGGTTTCTGAGCAGGAGAAGGAAATATTCCAAACTGTGTTTGAGAACTGGCTGCAGCAAGGAGGCCACAGAAGGAAATGCTTTATAAGCCTAGATGGCTTGGTTGGAAGAAGGTCTACTAATTGTATTTAACAATAATTATACATCAGGAGTCATACTTTTCACCAAATCGCATTTATTCGGGTCTGCCTCTGCTCGTTGCCATTGTCCATTGAAATTTAAACAACCACTTCGAGTCTCCACAGGGACTGATGCCCAGCACGAGCATAGATGATCCAGTAGATAAAATACAGACATGACTTACCTGCCGATCCAAACTCTGCAAATATTCCTCCACCAAGAATCCTCCCCCCAGCAACCACAGGGCCTTCTATATCCCGGCAAGTCAGGTTTACCCTGACACGACAGAATTCCTTCCAGACCTTTTTCTGCTAAAACCAGCTTCTGCTTTGATTGTTTTCCTCTAAAAGACGGAGTAAAAAGATGTTGAGTCTCTGGAAGGAGAGACCCAGCCCCTTCTGGGTCTGTGGATTATTGACATGCCTGACCACTGGAGAACTAAGGATGCTCGTCCATTCACTATGCTTTTTCTGAAAATCGAGCAGAAATCTAGAGACATGCAGAGCTGGTCCCCAGAGCATGTCTTCAGAGGTTTCAAGGGGCATGGAGCCTTCCAAGGTATCCAAAAGAAGGAAATCCTGATACCAGAGGTTTCACAATGGGATTAATTAATTTAAAGGCCACACAGTTAATTTGTTGTTGCATCGAGAATCCCATAAATGTTTCCCTGGTGCTTAACTTGAATTTGCTCTGTCTTTCGAAGTATGAGACACTTGGGCCAGATGTCATTGCTCCTTCCTGTGTTGGGGATTCTTTATAAACTTGGTTCTCTGCTCTTCAAAGAAAGAGGGTTTTTTGAAAAGCCAGGCCATTTATTTTCACAGGTGAGTTAAAAACCTTGGCTCTCTTGGACCGGGAAAGGGTCCCCATGTACAGCCTGATTGCCAGGGCCACTGACGGAGGTGGTAGGTTCTGCCAGTCCGACATCCACCTGATCCTGGAGGACGTGAATGATAACCCACCTGTGTTTTCTTCCGACCACTACAACGCCTGTGTCTATGAGAACACAGCCACCAAGGCTCTGTTGACCAGAGTTCAAGCTGTGGATCCTGACGTTGGTAAGTCACAGTTGCATTGGTGGAATGCCTCCATGTTTCATGCACTTGGTGTATCTTCACCTTTCCTTTGGTGTCACCAGCCCACCTGGGTTCCTTGGCATTAAACCAATGACCACGTGTCAGCTCTTCTGCTGATACACTTCACGTGTGCGCAAGAACTCTGCAAGGTGTGCTCCCCCGTTTCCAGCATCTAAAGAAGTGATGCTTTGAATTTCCTTGCCTTTTAACAAAGAGTTTAGGATTTGTTTGCTTTTTTAACCTTTAGAATAAAAATAATAGCTTTCTTATTTGCCCATTCCTCCTGAACACAGTTAAAATGCTGTGTCGTGTGGCCAGGAGAATTCATTTCCATTTCTATAAAGAATTGCATCATATGCTTCAGCTGACATATGACGATCCCGATTTATGGGAGAGCCCCATAGTGCAAAGAACAATTACTAAATGGGCTGCTGGTCCAATGTCAATTTTTTTTAACTGCCGCTTTCCAATAGTCTTTTGGTCACATAGATCCTGATGTTACTAGGCAGAGCAAGGGTGGTGGAAGTAAGAAGAAATTTGAAGTGAAAGTTGCTAATAAAGTTTGTGTTCAAATCCACTTTGCATAATGAGACGGTGAGTTCGAGAAGACTGGAGTTAATTGCTAGGTAGTCCTTTGGAGAACGCATAAGTTATCGAGGTGACTGCATGATGGAATGTAAATACAAAAGGGCATATAGAGAGCCTCTTGCTTGTGCATTTTAAGAGCTGTAAATCAGAGGACAAGAGAATGATGGGGTGTGTCTGCTATGCTGAACAGGCCTTTATAGAATTCAGTGTCTTATTGCTTAATTCTGAATTGAAAGAAAAATTATTGGACTAATGGAAAAGTAAATACACGATAATTAGTTGAAAACAAGCATAGAGCCCAGGGTCTCTGCATATTTCCCCTTCAAGAAATTAGTGGCTACTTCAAATTATTGCTCTTATCTCATTAACATAATTTTCCAGACTAAGAACCAACCCTTTAAAAGTCTGCATATTATGTAAAGCTTGGTAAAAAATGGTGAGCAGGAAAAGACTCGTTTGTGATTTATAATTATGGAGTACCTACAGATACTCTTTTTTTTTCTCTTTGTAACTGTATTTCAAGTTCCTTCCAAAACAAGGCCCCAGGAGCACCCAGGTTCATGTATGTCCCTCACCTTGCTCCATCGCTGTATTGTACAAATAATTTTTTTTAAAGGAACATTAGAAAACATTCTCTGGGCTTGTAGGAGGAGACTTCTGGGGAAAACATAAATGGAAATTATGAAAATAAATCTTTTAATACTTTAAATTTGAGAATGTGTAGTTGAACCATAGATGAAATGTTAAGATTGATTTTTTTCATATCAATTGTTATATTAAAATCCTAATTTTTAAAAATTGAAATTTTTCTACTCATTTCCTTCATGAAGGAGTTGGGTCAGCTCTGTCTCCCAGAGATTGAAGACAGAAGGAGCCTGATTAGTGCATACGTAGCATGACCAGTGGACAGTGGGGGGATGTTACGGGCTCCCAGATGTGGCTTGTGGTGAAGAACATACAGTTAGCTCCATCCTCCTTTTTACTTCTTCTGAGTCAGCCATCCAGGTTGGGAGTTGGGGCAGAAGGGATGACTAGACTCTGGGCCTTTAGCTGGGAAGAGATGATAAAGCCTTGAAAGGACCAAAACCAGAATAATGATCTCATCAGCACCTGCTTTGCTCACTTGCACTCATTAGCCAAAGGCTCCCGTTCAGCTCTTCGGGTAAACCCTGAGGTTGTGAGCGCTGCTCGTATAATAAACTTTCCCCAGCCGTTGTGTCTGTCTCAGAAAAATTCTAGCATAGCAACCTGGTTTCTATTTCTCAGTTTTCATACAACTCATTGAGCTATAAAAAAATAAAAGAACTGAGATAGCTAAGAAGAACAAATGAACACGTGAGAATGCAGACTAGCCACCTGACCATGCCTCGGCCACCAGGCTGAGGAAGTGGGTGCGCCGGTCCCGGCCAGAGCCTGCCGGGGGATTCCAACAACAGAGGCATCAGTCTCCGCTCTCATCAAGCCAATGTCCTCCAAGTCCCTGGGCATCAGTGACTCGTGTGGCCTCGGCCATTTTCTTTAGCAGCCCGATCAGAACACTTCCTTTCTCAGTCTGTCGTGAGGGACCACAGAGGAGCCTGAGCTGCATACTGAGATTACCAGCTCATCAAGTGCACAGTTCATCTCGGGGCCAAACTGAACCTCTGACCCGAAGCCGAGTTTGCACATTCATCATGAGACTGAATCCAGCCCTCTCGTGTCTTTAGTTTGGCTTAATAGTGTTCTACAAAGTTTGACTCCATTGTCAATAAACGTCAGGAGATTTTTATTCAAAATTCCAGTTTCTGGCATATTATCAAAACAGCAACAGCCCTCGGAAGACTTCAGGTACACAGCTCCACAGTGGCAGGAGCTGTAGGAGAAGGAGCTACAGCGCCTTCTCCTACACTCACCCACTCACCCACTCTATTTCCAGCCACTTACATTATTTATGTTACTGCCTGACCCCTTTGGGACAAGAAAATAGCTGATTAAAAAAAAAAACAAAAAAACCTTTTATTTTGAAATAGTAAGAGGTTCACAGGTCGTTGCCAAAAAAAAAAAAAAAAAAAATGTAAAGAAAGTCACATGTACCTTTCACCCAGCACTTTCCCCCAGTGAGGACATCTTGTGTAACGTAGTACACTATCTGATTTGGTGTGTGTGTGTGCATGTGTGTGTAGTTCTGTACAGTTTTATCACTTGTGTGGCTTCATGTAACCACCATCACAGGGTTCCCCCCCTCACCCTTTCATCACCACACCCACCTCCTCCTGGTGCTTCCTTCCCAATCTCTAACCCCCCAGCAACCACTAATCTCTCTATATATAATTTTATTATTGCAAAAACATTATTTAAAAGTAATTATATAGTTTATCATTTTCTGAGATTGGCTTTTTTTCATGAAACAAAGATCCATCCCAGTTGTCCATTCCCTTGAGATTCGCCCCAATTGGTTTTTGGTCCAAGGAAAGAACATTGGCTCCATCTGTGTAGATGATGGGACTGTTTGGTTCATGAAACTTCTTTTGTTCAGTATATTCTTTTACCTGAATTTATAAATTACTTCATCACCATTTAGCTACATCATATACCAAGTCACTGTAAATTACAGAGAAAAGACAAGAGTATATTCCTCTGAAATCTGATTCTATAACTTCATGAATTCAAAGCTCTTATATAGACTTGCTAAACTTTCATAGCCTGATTTTCTAATTTGAAAAAATATTACTACTTTTACTACCAAACACCTCTTTGCTATGCTGAATTCATTATTCATAATACAACCAGACTAATGTTAGAATAATTGCCTACGTTAGGAACAAAATCAAAACAGAGGAGGACAAGATAAATTCAATACCCATTTTATGAGCTCTAAGAAATAGTATGGCAACTGTCTAGATTTTAACATCAAAGCCTTAGTCTTCCTGTGAAACAGAAATATCCTCAATCCCATAAACTAATGGCATGCCTTTATGACCTAACATGCTTAAAAATGTGATCATTTGAGTAAAGATTAGGGGACCTTTTGTACTACCTCCTTGGGGTTGATATCTCACTATTCAGTCTACCTCATATAGACAGGATTTGTGTCCAGCTTCCTAATTTTGAGGGTTTTCTAAGCTAGCAAAGGAAACATGCAGTGATGAAGATCAGAGCTAAAGCCTGTGACCATTTTAGGCAAAGTTATATGAAAATAAAATGTAAACATGCTCTGCAAAATATGCTATAGCTCATGATTTATTGAGAGGACAATTTCCAACATATTTGAGATGCAAGAAGACATATTTTTCCTCTTATGGACCGGGGACATAAAACAAAGAAATGTTCTAATAAGCAACTCACTTACTTCTTTCTTATCAACTATTTCCTGCAAGGTTTGGAACATCTTTCAGGGATTTCAGAGAAACCTGGGGACTCATAACACACATTACAATTATTTTCCATTCAATTTAACAGAAATTTAGTGAGTAGTTATGTAGAAGATACTACAGAAGGAAACGCAAGATTCTCCAAGATGAGGAATATGCAGTGCCAGGCCTCAGGTCATATGCAGGAATGAAGAACATGAATCAGGAGCACACATACCTTTAACAAAAGGCAGAGCTCCCAGAGTGAATAAGATTTCAACAGGCAGAGGTAGGAAGGCATTAAGAAGACAGGAACCATAAGGATAAGCTTGTAAAGCTGGAACATGTGGACCCAACTCAATAATTGGGAGAGTATCATGTTATCCGGGATGGAAAGAAGTAAATGAGATGAGAAGAGTCATCTGGGCCTGACTGTGGTGGCTCAAACAGGCCAGGATTATGTACTTAAACCAATCAGTGGAAAAGAGCCACTGAGTACTTTTGAGAAAAGAACTCATCAATTCTGGATTTGGGAAATGCTAATCTGACAGAAGCCTCTAAAATGAAGGTGAGGAAAGCTCTCAGGAGGGTACTGAAAAAGATCACAAGGGCCAAAATTAGAGTTGTAGCTTTGGGATTTAAAAAGTAGGAGCATGGCTATCGCCCAAAGTGACTCCTGTGAGGTAGGAGAAAAGAGGGAGGGGTGGAAGGGGAGCAGCCCTGCCCACCAGCACACCAGCAGAGGCCATGGCTGGACCTCTCAGCTAGCCACACCAGTGCACCCACAGCTGTCATGGCCCAGCTACACAGTCCACATAGGGCACACCCCTGTAGTACCTGATTTAGGACACCAGCAGGGACCCTCTACATAAGGCCACTCCTTCAAGACTGGGAGACACAGCAGATCCATCTAACACAAAAACAAACACAGAGAGGGGTGCCTGGATGGCTCAGTTGGTTAATCATCTGCTTTCTGCTTGGGTCATGATCTTGGGGTCCTGGGATCAAGCCCCACATTAGGCTCCCTGCTTAGCAGGGAGTCT
This sequence comes from Mellivora capensis, assembly GCA_004024625.1. Taxonomy (NCBI): domain Eukaryota; kingdom Metazoa; phylum Chordata; class Mammalia; order Carnivora; family Mustelidae; genus Mellivora; species Mellivora capensis. The sequence continues at coordinate 199,658 of PISX010000135.1, read as the reverse complement.
ACTTCTCCCATTCTCTCTGCCTCCACCCCCCTTGCTCATGTTCTTTCTCTCTCTCAAATAAATAAAATCTTTTAAAAAAAGAGAGAGAGAGAGAGAAGAGAAGAGAAGAAAAGGAACACTGAGAGCCAGACAAAATGACATGGCAGGGAATATGTTCCAAATGAAAAAAAAATTTTAAAGCCTAGAATTAAAAGAACGAGAAATAAGCAATCTACCTGATAAGGAGTTCAAAGTAATGGTCAAAAAATCCTCACTGGACTGAAGAGTGGAAGAACAGAGTGAGAACTTTAAGAAATAGAAAATATAAAAGAGAACCAGTCAGAGTTGAAAAGTATAGTAACTGAAATGAAAAATACTTTAGAGGGAATCAGCAGCAGATTAGATGATGCAGAGGAATTAATTGGTCAGCTACAAGACAGGGTAACAGAAAGCACCCAAACTAAAGAGCCAAAAACAAAGCATTTTAAAGAATGAGGGTAGTTTCAGCGACCTCTGGGACAATATCAAGCATGTTGCATATGACATTTGCATTACAGGGGACTCAGAAGGAGAAGAGACAGAGAAAGGGGTATAAAACTGATTTGAAGAAATAATAGCTAACAACTTCACTAACCCAGGGAAGGAAACAGACATCCAGGTCCAGGAGGCACAAAAAGCCCCAACAAGATGGACCCAAAGAGGTTCACACCATGACACATAATATTTAAAACCAGCAGGGAGTTTGCTTCAAGGGCTTAAAGAAAAGTGAGAGGAATTCACCAAGAAATGAGGAGAAGAAATGCCTCTCCCAGTGAGGGCTGTGTAGGTGGCACATTACATTAAGGAATGAATTAACAGAAAATACAGAAAGTCTCTCTCAGAGTCTTCCAGAATGATGCCTTTCCCTCTAAAGTGAATAGTTTGGTCCTCATATTAACAGTGTACAGGAAAGACACAGAAAAAAGTGATGATCTTGTGGCAGAACTTTCCCATTTTGACCCAAATGTTTGTATTGCCACAGTCCTCAGAATTCTTAATTTCGTGCTGTCATTCACTATAATAATGTAAACTTGCTGTCCATGTTGGGGGTTCCTTTTCTGAGTATTTAATGAGGGAGTTGATATCATGGCTCCTGTGCTGTGCTCTCATGGAGCAGAAACCGGAATGAATTTGGTTTTCCAAAGCCCCAATCTTGTCATAGGAACTGAATGGCTGGCCCCGTATCTTGGAGCATTACTTGTTCCGAGAGGGTAGCTCCTTATGATGGAGCAGAGATTATTTATCGAGTAATGTTCGTAAAAATAACCCATGAGGGTTGTTAAACAGAGATCTTTCTAACCAAACTACATTACATGGATCTCTCCCATTTTTTTTTTAATCTCTTCTGACTCATCCTAGCCTTGTGAATGTGCCACTTACTGAGAGCCATGAAAAGTGATTTGGGAAGAAAAGCCAAGAGAGGAGATAAGTTCTCAGCAAAGTATTGTGGAGTAGGTGCTGGAACTATGACAGAAAAGCATGCTGAGAGCTCTGGGCTAGCAGATTTCTACATCTTCATGGGACAAACTCAAGAGAGTGTCATTCACATCAATCTATAAGGACCTCACTGCATCCTTTGGCTCACATGGCCTTTCCTTGGTGTGTGCAGTAGAGAAAGAAAGAGCTCTCTGTCTTCCTCTTCTTATAGACCACGAATCTTATTAAATCAGGACCCCACCCTTATGACTTCATTTAACTTAATATCTCCTAAAAGCCCCATCTCCAGATACAGTCACTTCAGGATTAGGACATCAACATATGGATTTTGGGGAGACACAATTCTGTGCATAGAACTCTGTCTCTCTCCTTTGAATGACTCACCTTGGGGAAGAGAGCTATGATATTGAGGCACGTCTGTGAGAAGCCCACATGACGAAAGACTGAATCCCTATTGGCAACTAGATGAGGGAGCTTGAAAGTGGACCCTTACCTCCGTTTGAGCCTTCAGATGAAGGTGCAGCCCCACTCAACAGGGAAATGAGAAACCTTGAGCATAGCCAGCCAGCTAAGCCATGCCTGGATCCCTGCCCCCACAGAACTTGTGAGATACTAAATATGTGTTGTTTCATGCTAAGTTGTGAGGTAATTTGGCATGGAGCAATAGAGAATGAGCACTTTAATGCAAGGGTATGAGCCTTCTGAATTCTGTCCACATATCCTTAAGAATCCCCTGCCATACCCATTACCCTCCCACAGGCTCCACTCTGGGAGGAATAAGAACTGTCGTGCAGGGCAGTGGCAATAAAAACAGGGCTGTCCCTCAAGGAGGAGTGGTTCAGCCAAGCTGAGAACTTGTTGCTTTGGTGTGGCATGGTGAGTGGTGATACCACAGCATTGGCTGCTCCTTGTCTCTGTTCTCATGGTTTCCTGGATTTTCTCTGGGGCCGTAGGCATCAGACCCTAGCAGATCTTGAGATATTACACTGGGAAAGGCCCTGAAACAAAATCCATTCAAAACCTTTCTTTTCCCGAGGAAGAAACTGAGACCCCCTAGGTAAAGAGACGTATCCAAGATGACTTTCTTAGTGGCAGAATGGGATCTAAAAGGAGGGTATCCTGACATCTCAGTCCAAGGCTCTTTTCTGTATTCTAGTAATTTCTATCAGATGACTCAAGAGGAATTCAATTCTGATTCAGCCTGTATGCTCTTAAATACCATTTTTCTATGTCTTTCCTAATGCCTTAGAGCCTGTTACCTCTAAGCTGCATAGGTCAGTGATTTAATGTGGTTTTTTCCTTCCCCAAAGCTGTTATTTTCGAAAGTATTAAATCTTTGAAAGTGGCTGAGGGACTATTAAAATTTTCATAAAAATTAAATAATCCCCCTAAACACTTAGAGACATAAGCCATTTCTGGACCATGTTGTGGCTGAAACCCTTTGTCTCTTGGGGATATCAAAAAATATAATGTTATGCTTAAAGCTGTCTCCAGAGAGTCCCAAATGCTGACACATATAATCTTATTATGGCCAAAGAGCCACTGATAGTCTCACCTCAGGTGGAGAAACTGAGGTTTAAAAAGTTTAGGTCACAGAGGGTGGTCCTGAGCAAAGGTTTCCATGGCCCCATAAATCCCTGAATTCTTGAGCTCCCACCACCATCAGAATACCTTCTGCAGTCTCTGTGGCTCAATGGTGGACTGTGGCATCCTATCTCCTCCTTGTCACATTTGCCTGTCACTTTGGGAAACAACATCATACAGTGGCTTTGGGAGGAGACCGGATAAAATATTCCAGTTCCAGCATCTACTAACTGTCTCACCTTAAATAAGCTCCCCGGCCGTTTTGAACCCTACTTCCTCCCTGAAAAAATGGGAGATACGAATTCTTTGTTTTCCCACCAGACCATGAGCTCTTGGAGGGCTGGGACACTGCCTTCTGTGTCACCAGCCCTGCCATGGACCAGCCACCTAATACATACCCCATACCTGTCTGCTGAACTGCCAAGTTGTTGGGCGAACCACGTGAGACATTCCATCATAACTTCTAATGTCATGTCTAGTGCATATGTGGGTTCCTTCTGCCACTCACAGAGCCTCAACACCCTTGTGGAGGAAGCCTCAGATGCAGGAAATTAATCTCTCCGTGTCCGTTGGGAAGAATGTGAGTGCTTTCTGTCACACAGGGCTTAATTTGGGACCATGAAATGACCCTCTATGCCTAAGAAATTAGGATCCCTTCAGTTCATTAGAGCCCTACAAAAACTACCCCCTCCCAAATTCCAGGATCCAACGCCAGAAGAAAAATAACACACAAGAATCAGACAAACATGTTACAGCCCTGACTATGCATTAGAATCCCTTTGGGAGTTTCTAAAAATAAACAGTCAAAAATAAACACAAACAGCTGAGTGCTCCATCTCCAAAATCTGATTCAGAAAGTCTGAGAGAGGGCTCGGTAAGCACTTTTTTTTCCTCATTTTGACTGTAATGCCTTCTTGGTTTAGAAGACTTTGCCTTTGTCACATATAAGTTGTTATCATTATTATGTTTTTTTTTAAATCCCGTTTCTTCCAGGGGTGCCTGGGTGGCTCAGTCCATTAAGCATCCAACTCTTGATTTCAGCTCAGGATCATGGGAACATGAAATCAGATTGAGCCCTGTGTCGGGAGCCTGTGCATGGAGCCTGCTTGGAGCCTGCTTGAGATTCTCTCTTTCTCCTTCTCCCTCTGCCCCTCTACCCACCCCCACTTGCAGGCATGCTCTCTCTCTCTAAGAAAGGAAGAAAGAAAGAAAGAAAGAAAGAAAGAAAGAAAGAAAGAAAGAAAGAAAGAAAGAATAACAAAATAAAATAAAATCCAGTTTCTTTCAAACAGGGAATCTAAACCAATGAGATAGCTAATTCCTTCCAGAAAGGAATATATTACTGAAGGGCTTTAGCACCACTCCCTATAGTCAGGGAATTCAGATTTCTAACGTTGATGGTAGTGATTCATTGCCACTGACTCACCCATTCACACAGGGCTTCACTCCTGGGTGCCATGAGGTTGGGTAACAGCTTCTGAGCTCCTCCGCGGGTCAGTTCTGACCCAGGGTGCAGGGATTCAGAGTATGGGTTTACAGGAGTGCTGGAGTCCTGGGGAATTTCCACCTACTGCTGGGCATTTTGTGCAGACACCACGGACCCCCTACACCCCCACTTTTCCTGCCTCTTCAGGGTATGTTGAGGCTCAGTGGAGTGTGCTCATCAGCTTTGCATCAGCACACTCACTACCATTTCACCTGTGAAGCCTCCTTGACAGACCCCATGATGTTGTCCGTCATCTGTGGGAGCTCCTTAAATAACTTCTCACAGATTACAAAAAGCTTCCCACTCGGACAGCCTCTTCATCCCACTCCTCCTGTCTTCCTTCTCTCTCAGCTAATTCATCCACTCACTTATGCCCAGCTTTCCATTTCCTCTAGCTCTGTTTATCATAGCTATGGTAATTTGCTAGTGGTTCTGAAAACAGACAGCTTTAGCTCCTGCCCTTCTAAACTTCTCATTTAACAATACTGAGCCCTTTGCCCTTCTGCGAGCACCCAGTATCATCATTCTTGACTTCACGTGTGTGTGCGTCACTGAAATGCTCCTTCTTCTCATCACTTTTCCACTTTGGTACTCCTGAAAACTCCTATCTTTCCTTCATGACTCAACTGAGTTGTTTTCTTCCTTGGGAAATGTCTATTGGCCATCCCTCTCCAACAATCAACTAGATCCATGATTGTCTCCTGACAGATGGGAGACATTGAAGGGCTGTGATTCTTCTGTGCACTCCTAGTGTCTACCCTGAGGCAGGAGTTCTGTGAGGATTTATTGGATGGAAGTGACTTATTGGAGAGATGAATGATTGATCTGGTGGTCATACATAACGACCCTCTTAGGAAACATTTTTAGTATTATTGCATGGAACATAGAAGTTCTATGTTCTGTGTTTGCATAGAACATAGGAGTTCTATGCACCAATAAAGTCAGAGTTTCAAGTACTTTGATGAATTCATATTCCTACACTTGGCTCTCCTGGGCTTAGGAAAGTGCCAAGCCATAGATGGTTGAGAGGGTTTATGTCTAGATGAATTGCAGCTCTTGAGGATCATGGAAGATAGTGTCACTCACCAGCGGGGCTGGCTATATGGGAGTGCAGCCTTAGCAGATGTATAGGCCCTTTATTTAGAAGGACACCATGTTGGTTTATCACTCTGCTGGGGCTCTGCTGAACTTTACAACTTTTTTTAAAACAATGGGGCCTTGCATTTTTATCTTTCATGGAACCTCTCAATTATGTTGCCAGTGCTGCCCGGCAGAGCTGGTACCAGCCCAACTGGTGAGTCCCCAGGAAGTCTGTGGTATTGTCAGGATCTCTCCAACTCTGACTGGGGCTGCCTTCTGTCCTTTTTGATGATTTTGGGAATTCCTGACCGCAGAGTTGATATCTCGCCTGGGGGAATTCTCCAGTGTCAGTCATCACCCGATGAAAAACTTATAAAAGGCACTTAAAACGGAAATAATCAAGAGAGTCTATTTAAAGTCTAACTTGAAAAGTAATTGCAATTCTCTGGACCTCTTAATGGCAACTTTCTTTTATTTTCTATCATCTGAATGCCTATTTTAAAAGATATAAAAAAGTGGTCAGTTTCAGCTCTTTTGCTATAATGGGATTTTACTTGCCTCCCACAAACAATGAGAGGAGATTTGAGGGTAACCATTTTCTACTACTTAATTTAAGGATACAAAACAGTGTATCACTTGAAATAACTTAATAATGAAATCTTGACCAAAAAACATTTTCTAAGTAAAGTCAGTGTGTTTAGGGGCACAAGAAAAAAAAATGAGGAATGGAAATCCCCAGAAAAAGAATGCTTATACAATATATAAGTATCCTTTTCTACAAGTACTTCAAATAACATGTATGTTGAGAACTGAACTGGCCTGGAAAATAACTCGGAAATTTGACTGTTTTCCAAAATTGGTAGTAAATTTTCCATACATGATTTTTATAATAGTCCTTTTACTTGCTAGAAACATGATCTGTGTCCACTATAAAACCTAGAAAGATAGGCAGAAGGAAAAACCAGTCAATTCTAACCACTGCTGCTGTTTGGATGAAGTCTCTTCCACCTTTTTTCTTTACAAAAATGGACTCAAAAACTAGATTTTTTTTTGTAACCTCCTCTTTTCACTGGCTCAGAAACATAGTTCTGTGTCGCTCTATATCCTTCACGCTTTTGTATGGTGATGTATGTAGTAGTCTGTTATATGGATGTACTGTAACTTATTCAGCCGGTCCTCATTCTTAGACAATTGGGTAGTTGCCAATTTTATTCACAAATGCAAATATCCATTTGGCAATAGTTTCTGTATATATATGTGAACGTATTACGTACATCTTTAAAGATTTTATTTATTTTAGAGAGAGAGGGTGTGTGTGTGTGTGTGTGTGCACGTGAGCAAGTACAAGGGAGGGGCAGAGGGGGAGAGAGAGAGAACCTCAAGCAGACTCAACTCCCCACTGAGTGTCAAGCCCGACGCAGGGCTCGATCTCACGACCCTAAGATCTAAGAGTTGGATGCTTAATCAGCTGAGCCACCCAGTCCATTTTTAATATCAAATCTTCGCAACTTCTCTCTGATGCAGCCTTTTGGGACTCTTCTGTTCTTTAACACAAACACTTTCTGGTGTGTGCCGTGTGCTTCCCGCCTCCCTGTGCTGTGTTAGTTCATACTCTTGCTTTGGTCCCCCAGTTGCTCCTTCTGTAATTCAGTGTTCCTTGCTTTCTGACTGTGTGCGGGGCCCTAGACTCAGCATTGAGATACAGAAATCACAAGACACAGTCCTTTTGCCTAAAAGCTACATTAATCAAGTGGGAGAGAGGACATAACTGATGATACTGTAAAAATCCTGTTAAGGGAGCGCAGAGAAAGAAGTAACTGGGGAAATGAAGGAAGCTGTCCCGAGGAAACCTTACAGAGAGTATGCAGAATGTTGATAAGAGAAGGAGGGGAAGAGAGTGTTCTGAATAAAAGGACAAGCATGAGCAGAGGCCTGGAAGGGTAAGTGTGCATGGAGTCTTCAGGGGCAGCCAGGGGAGATAGCACACAGTGGAAGGGGCAAGAGATGACGCTCAAAGGGTGGGCTGGGGCCGGAGGGCAAAGGATTGGAAAGCCATCCTCAAACATCTCTACCTCTGACTATAAGAAGTGAGCAGTCAGGGAGCCTGGGTGTCTTAGTCGGTTAAGCATCTGCCTTTGGCTCAGATCACGATCCCGGGGCCTATGAGCGAGCCCCGCATCGGACTCCCTGCTCAGTGGGGAGCCTGCTTCTCCCTCTCCTCCCTGCTTGTGCTCTCCTTCGCAATCTCTCTCTTTCTCAAATACGTAAATAAAATCTGTAAGTTTAAAAAAAGGAGAAAAAAAGAGGAAGTGAGCAGTCAGTGACTATCTTGAGCAGCTGAGGCAAAACTGGATCGAGAGTTTTAAGCGCTGACCTCTGGTTAAGTTTGGCCGCAAGGGGAAGGAAAGTCTGAGGTAGTTTGCCATCAGGAGTCTCTGGCTACAGTCTAAGTGAGACTAGAGAGGAGCATCACCTGGTGACAAGACCTGCCACAGACCATCAAGAGTTGTTTCCAAGGCAGACTCAAAAGAACCTGCCATTCCAATTCAGAGGGGAGAAGGACATTGAGGGAAGGCATGCAGGAAACTCCAAACCCTCTATTTTATTTTATTTTTTTTTTAAGATTTTATTTATTTATTTGACACACAAAAAAAGATCACAAGTATGCAGAGAGGCAGGTAGAGAGAGGAGGAAGCAGGCTCCCTGCTGAGCAGAGAGCCCGATTTGGAGCTCGAACCCAGGACCCTGAGATCATGACCTGAGCAGAAGGCAGAGGCTTTAACCCACTGAGCCACCCAGGTGCCGCCATAAACCTTCTAGTTTAAATAATTCCTCATCAATTGTTAAACTCCTAGGTTTAGAGATGGTGTCCTTTGGGCTCCCCTTCCCCTCAGCTGTACCCAGTCTAGTCAAATAGGTGGCACTTGGCAGAACCTGATGAATGCAAGGGTCATGTCCAATGTCTGCTGTGAGAAAGACAGAACCCTTGCCCGTCTCAGAAGTAACTACTGTCTTTTAAGGATAAGGCTGACAAAAAAGAATGCAATGACGTACTCAAGAACCAAAGCCTTGTTTATCATTTTTCTTGAAGGGATAATCCTTCCAGCTTAAATAAGAGTGTGCCTTAGTCACCAAGCCTGGGCCATAAAGACTGTGAAAACTAAATATACTTGTGAGATTTCTGGCACTGATGAATAGGCATTAACGAAAGCAGGAAAAGTGCTGGTTCAAAACCAACGTATTAGATTGCCTGCAGTGTGGGATCGGGGAACTGACCAAAATGGAACATGAAGGAACTCTCAAGGGTGATTGAAATGTTCTAGATGCCAATGAGAGCCATGGTTCCATGGGGGTAAACATTTGTCAGAATTTATGGCTGGACACTTAAAATGTGTTCCTGTGGCGATACACAAATTATGATGCCTCAGGATAACAATAAAGTTGATGAAAAAAAAATAAGCTATGAGAACCAAAATTTAGAAGGTTATTAGAGTCTGATTGTTGAAATTGTTTCAGATCATTTCTTCCCCAGATATCTATTCCATTGGAATTCAAATTCCTTTATTTTTTTTATTTATTTTTTTAAAGATTTTATTTATTCATTTGACAGTCAGATCACAAGTAGGCAGAGAGGCAGGCAGAGAGAGAGGTAGAAGCAGGCTCCCCGCAGAGCAGAGAGCCCGATGCGGGGCTCGATCCCAGGACCTGGGATCATGACCTGAGCCAAAGGCAGAGGCTTTAACCCACTGAGCCACCCAGGCGCCCCTCAAATTCCTTTATTAAAATCCAGTCTAGAGGTGCCTGAGTGACCCAGTCATTAAGCATCTGCCTTTGGCTCAGGTCATGATCCCGGGGTCCTGGGATGGAGCCCACATGGGCTCCCTGCTTGGCGGGAAGCCTGCTTCTCCCTCTCCACTCCCCCTGCTTATATTCTCTCTCTCATTTTGTGTGTGTCTCTCTCTGTCAAATAAATAAATAGCATTTTTTTTTTAAAAAGCCAGTTTATAAGAATTGAGCAGAGCCCCCATTTTTACTGGGCTTCCTAAAGACCAGATGCTGTGCGTTTTGCTGGGGGTATGAATGTCACAGACAAGGTCCTGACAGAGTCATAACAGCTTCTGATTGAAAACCCCAAAGCAAGCATGACAGGGCTCTTGCAGTTTCCTTAAGCTTAAAGAGCTTGATGTTAGAAGGGAGGGCAAAAAACATTTTTTCCACGTTACAACAATCTCAATGTACCTGCTGCGTCGCCATTCAGTTTTGGTGCTGATTCTAACACCTTTAACAATCTCAAACATAAAGCTGAGCTCTTCTGACACTGGGTTAGATCCCTGGGAATGATCCTACAGTGAGCGTTATTTCTCACTGAAGTGATAAAGCCTTGCTCAAAGACGTATATGTGAACTCTGAACACAACTGAGTGGTAAGAATGGCTGTGCTAAGTTTTCTTCCCATCCAGAATATTCCAGTAGCTCATCATGATGAGGGTTACTTTGTACTTCAGTGATGAAGCCCATGTATGCCCATGCCTGCAACTTAATGAGCACTTTGAGAGTGGGGGATGATCTTTTGGAAATATAAATGAAACTAGCTCTATTGGTTTAATCTGGACACGAAGAATGGTCTAGAAGGTCGTCCTGGGCCTCAACTGACCTGGGTTCTGTCATTTTAAAAATGAAGAGACCTGAGACCCAGGGAAGAAGTTAAGTGACCTGTCCAAGTGCGCTTGGATAGTTTGGGCAAACCGTGGGCCAGAGGCAAGATCTCCTTCCAGAACTGGACCCCTTTATCTGAAAGCATTCACAACTTTGACTTTTATGTGCTGTCCCATGCCCAAAAGATCTATCATTCCATTTGGCTGAGTTGAGAGGAACCTAACCTTCATTTAGAAACCTTCCAAGGAAGGGAATATAGATGCCCTTGGCCACCCCCCCACACACACACACAGTCTCACAGCATTCCCAGACTGGGAATTTTTAGAGGCTATTTCTTCCCTCCAAGCCCACTCCACAAAATGCCACTGCCTCTGACTTCCTTTGAGCAAATTGGGATTTTAATCACTCTCTTTTTACTTGGTTTTTATCCTCTGAAGACCTGCCTGCTCCATTTGCCACAGTTAAGGCGAAGAAACTTCACTTACAGAGAAAGGCGTACTTCTCTCAGTAGCCCGTCATTTCAGCATTTTGAGAAGCTAAGTAGCTCCATCCTCATTAAATTAGGCTCAAATTGGAGAAGAGAGTTACATACTTAAAAACACAGACACAAAATGATGGATTAATGTTATACCTTAATATAACACATGGTGTCATGTAGTAAGAGCATTAGACCAATTAGCAAGCAAGTTTTCTACTCAGGTTCATCTTTTCTGCTGGGGAACATAGCAAAGGATGGTGGTTTGAAGGATGGCATTTATCATACGCCCTTGGATAGTAAGTTAACTCTTTAGTGACATGACCTGCATATCATTTAGCAAAGATAGCTCCCATCACATGGTAACACAGCAAAGATCCAAGGACTATGCCTCCAAATTGGCATTTACCTATCTGACTTTATTTCTAGAAATCATCGAAATCCATTGCAATTCCCAAATGGGAATTTTAATATATTCCAAAAATATATTCTCATTTCTTGAGAGCTACCAAATCATAAGTGATACCATTAAGCAAGTTTGTTGGTTTGAGGTGTTTTTTCCCTCCCCCTTTTCTGGTCTCCCTTCCGTATCAGTGTGATTGGTAACAGAAAGGAGAAGGAAACAATAAATCTCCCAGTTCCTCCTGGTGTGAATGCCCAAGGTACTGTCAAAAGCAAAATGTATGGGAAGTGGTGGGGAGGGTTTGGGTCAGCAGCTTGGCGGGGGTAGGGGGAGGGAAAGGGAGGGTTTTCTGCTGTGGTAAAGCAGAAAAAACCTGTCACCGAATTTAAATTAACAGAATCTGCCTGTAGGGGAGCCGTGGTCTTTGTGTGCTAATTAATGTCAGCCTTGTAAAAGGAGCTCCAGCAACAGGGCGGCTACCCAGCTAGCCCGCTGAGCAGTAAGCTCAGAGAACACAGCATCTCCTGCTTGGGGATGGGAGCAAAGCCCAGCTCCTCTGAAAAGGGCTAGAAGAGAAAGTGGCAGACGGGGAACATACGTAATAATTTTCATTAGATTTCAGCTGTCTGTCCCAGGAAAGGAAACCCAAGGCAGCCTTGAGAGGCACCTTCCCTTCAGGCCCTGCTGCCACAGGGAGCAGCCATGTGTGGCTCCAACCCCTTCCTCTCCTCACTCAGCTCATCCTGAGCACCCCTGCTGTCAGAACAGTGAGTCACAAATTCCCTTCTTCCTGAACCATCTCCAGGCCTGAAGGGGCATCATGTCTGGAAGCAGATCTCTGGAAATCCTCAAGGGACTTTGCCTAGGGAACCCAGGACTTTGTCCCTTGTGCTTACCTAAAAATGCTAGTGGCAGCGGGCAAATCCGTCATTCCTTGGTTTATGCCTCAGAGAAGTGGGTCTTGTAGTTGTCAGCAGACCCTCAGATGAAAGACCCTGCGTGAATTTCCTGCTCCATCTTGTCGTTGGTAAGAGCCGTTGGTCTTCCAGACGCTGGGCGTGGAAGTCAGATCCACAGGCCGCGTGTGGGATTTGAAAAGCCGTGTGGTATATTTATGTCCATTGCCGATGTGTTTCCAAAAATCTGTGCTTGTGACTTTGAGAAGTTTCCTGAGAGCAGCTAATCAGTCCAGGCCACCTCTGGGTCACATAACCAGCTCTGACACCCAGGCAGCGTTCTTGGGACCCTGGGTATATTCATCCCAAGAACTGTTGAAGAATTTAATCTTGAAGCCACCCTGCAAAGGGTCAGAAAACATCCCTGAAACCTCTGCTCTGGGGCTTTATGTCAAGGGGCAGCAAGAGAAGAGGAAAGCTTTCTTGTTTTTAATCCCTGCACCAATAAAATCAGAAGTTGATGTTTATATATCACAGGGTAGTTGTTTTGAAAGAGAAATAAAAGTAAATGGTGAAACTTTGGAAAAAAATGGACTTTCTGGAATGGAACCAAGAACAAGCTCTCTCAGTGTTGACCTTTTGGTGAAAGCCACATGCTGCAATTTATGTCATTCCCTCCAGATATATGATTTTATTGGTTTGCTGGGAATTTTGACTTAAGGGAAATTACGCATGGGGGGGTAAAGTGTTTAACTCTTATTACTGCCAAATGCCTGACCACATAGTGAGGTGTTATAGTGGAAAACAACACAGGCGGAGGCCCTCCCCTCTAAAAGCTTACATTCTAGGAGTCCATGATTCGCAAGAGACATTTTCAGTTGGCCATTCTAGCTAAAGACCCTTGATTCATGGCTGTCTTCATTAAGAGCATTTAGAATCATGCTGGGTGGTTTAGATGGTTAAGCATCTGTCGTCAGCTCAGGTCATGATCCCTAGGTCCTGGGATGGAGCCCCATGTCTGATCCCCAGCTCAGCAGGGAGTCTGCATCTCGCTCTCCTGCTGCCTCTCCCCCTGCTTGTGTTCTCTGTGTGTGTCTCTCTCTCTTAAATGAATAAATATTTTAAAATCTTTTTTAAAAAGCATTTAGGATCAAAATAATGCTTTTCAGCCTACAAAGTTATTACATTTTGCCTCTTACAAATCTTAACACCTGCTGAATTTGGGGTGCATAAACTATTTTGAAATGCTAAGGTCCTCTGGTGAAAAGAGTTAAATCCGTCTCCAGAACCAGAGCTCACTCGGATCATCATTCACTAATTTGTTGGTTGTTGGTAGACATGTCCTGACTGATATGTTCTAGCTTTTGTGTATATTAAGGTAAAATGGTATTTTGGTTAAGTAAGCCCCTTCCTTTAAATCACAGAGCTGCAGGTCACCTTCTGAGCAGATATTCTCCCTTCTTTGATGGAGTACTCCAGGCTCCCTGGCCACTGGATTTCTTTTTTCTCCTTACATTCCTTTATGGCCTCACCTATTCTCATGGCTCTGCACAACACCTGAATGCTGGCAGCCACCCCTTCATAGCTCGCGTGGACCTCTCCTCTGATCTCCAGCCTCCTGCACTAGCTCCCTACTTGAATCTCCACTTATGTATAAGATACCCCTCTTGAATTTAATCTGTCCAAAATGGGGGCTCCTGGCCTGTCGTCCTTGTCCTCCTGCCGTCCCCTCCTACCCCGCCGATGGCAGCTCCCTCTTTTCAGCTGCTCAGGCCCAAACCTGAGTCATCCCAGGATCTTCTCTTCCTCTCACACCCCGTATCCTGCCAGCGCCACCATCAGAAATCAGTCTTATCATCTACGTGTTCAGAACAGGCTGGCACCGACCGCTTCTCATCATCTCAGAGGCCTGAGCGAGCCACCGCTGTCACATGCCTGAGCTCCCATAGGAGTCAACCAGCTGTCTCGGCTCACTCGCTGGATGCTTATCCTGCTCTTTGCAGCCAGCAGCCTGAGTGATCCTGTTAAAATCTGAGTCCCATGTCATGACCACCACCTCAGAGACCTGAGCTGGCTTCCCACCTCAGCACCACAACCCCACGCCTTCTGCTTCTAGCCTACTCTCACCCAGAAACCATCTTCTATTCTTTCTTCCTGACTGTGGTCACACGGGCCTTCTCGACGGTGCCCTCAAACACACCAAAGGGGCTTCCACATCTGCCCTCGTGGGTCCCTCTGCCTGACCTCTTTCCCGCCCTACCAACAACTGTGCTGTTCACTCCTTCCCTTCCTTTGGGTGTTTATTCAAATGTCAAGGCCTTCCATGACCACCTAATTTAAAGTGACCACCCTCCCCTCCACCTCCCACACTCTCTCACTGCAGTATTCCCATCACCCCTTACGGCTTTATTTTTCCTTCTTTTTACCCCCTAATATACCATTTATTTTACTCTTTATTGCTTGTTAATTTCTTCTTTACTCCCACTAAGTGTAATAATTTCCTTAAGAAATGTTCGACTGTTGTCCATTGCTAAAATCTCTAGCACCTAGAGTAGTGCCTGATCGATTCCACACACACACATTTGTTGAAGGAATGGATGAATTTGTATTTCTCTTTCTGTGGCACATCGTTACCCATATATCTACTGACATCTTAGACTTTTTCTTTAAAAATATGTGGGGTTCTTTAATATGCGAAGAATACGCGACTACTTATATTTCTTGCCAATATTTTACATTTCCTTACCATTTAATTTAATTGCATATTTTTTAAACTGTTGTAGGACCACAGCTGTTGGTTTCTGTCAGTACAGATCTTTGAGCGGCCCCCTAAGTCAGCGCAGCCATAAAATTCTAGTGCAGAGCGTCAAGCCACGCTCTCGTCACTCACCTTCTCGCGTCTCCCGCAGGCATCAACAGGAAGGTGGTGTACTCCCTGGCTGACTCTGCCAACGGGTTCTTCTCCATCGACAGCTCGTCGGGCATCATCATCCTGGAGCAGCCGCTGGACCGAGAGCAGCAGCCCTCCTACAACATCAGCGTCCAGGCCACCGACCAGAGCCCCGGCCAGGCTCTGTCCTCTCTTGCCACGGTCACCATCACTGTCCTGGACATTAACGACAACCCGCCTGTGTTCGAGAGGAGGGACTACCTAGTCAGTGTGCCTGAGGACACCTCCCCGGGCACCCAAGTGCTTGCTGTTTTTGCCACCAGCAAAGATATCGGCACGAATGCTGAGATTACATATCTCATCCGGTCTGGGAATGAACAAGGGCGATTTCGAATCAACCCAAAGACAGGTAGGTACAGGGCAACCTGCTTAGAACTCTCAGCTTCAGTATATCTTGCTTCTCTTAGCCTTCTAACTGAACTCTGGGTGGACTCTTTTTCCTCCTCCTCCTTCCCTCCCACCAAAAGCACATCTTCTCATGGCTGGGCCTGCATGCTGATGTGAGAGACCCTTCTGGTACCTGCTTCTGGGGATGCCCACTGCCAAGTGTTAAAGCCCCTATCTGTGGGCTCACTCAGCGAACACTTGACCTCTAGGTGGGCTCTGGGAATGTCTCGGAGGAAGGGTCGGGAGCAGCAATGTGGCTCATAGATGGGGGACAGGAAGTAGTATTTGCATACCAAGCATAAGGGTTTGTTTCTTTCCTGTCTTTTCTGTTTTTGCTTTGTTTCATATTTTGATGTTTTATCTGGATCATTGTGTTTATGTGTGTACAAGTGCTCCTAGAATCTAGGAACACTTGTCCCCGTCCACGCTCAGGCTTCCACTCTCTGGTCACTCACCAAAGCAGACGCTGAAAAGTGGTATGTGTGTGCATGGTGACACGCAGACCTCATCAGCTCAGCACCCTGGTCAGCTGGAACCAGCCCTGTGTTTGAGTCCCGCCCACGACTCCCAGTCAGAAGACTCCCAGGCCTCACCACATGCTTTGCAAACTCAGGGACAGTGTCTCATCACCTAGGGAAAATATGTCTAGAAAGATATCAAGAGAACAGAAAGAGAATCCTATGGCTTTCTTTTTATTAGGGAGTTAACTATTGGGGGCACTTCGGGTCATAAAGATAGTGATAAAGATAGTAATCCAAGAAACAAGTTTGGGTATTCTTTGAAGAGTACATATAACTTTCCACTATGTATTTGTAATGTTTGTATTAATGTTTTCAAAGCACTTTCATAGATATTCTCATTTGTTTACCTATTCCCCTATAAATAATCATAGTCAAAGCAGGCCCATTTTTCAGATAGGAAAGGTAAGTCTCTCCCACTTCCCATCTGTTGGACACAAGGAAAATGTACTTGTTGAGCAAGGTGGCAAAGGTGGCAAAAATTCTCCTTTGAATGATTCAATTAACATGATCAGAAAACTATCATAATTAGCAACATTTACTTAACATGGTGAATACGCCAGATTCCTATTAAATTGTTAGTTATTTCTCTGCTTTTCCGTGTGAGGAAAACAGAGCTTCAAAGAGGTTAAGTAAGTTCTCCAGCGCCCACTGGGAGCCAGTGGAGGAGCCACTATTTGAGTCCAGATCTTCCTGATTCTGGAATACACACTCTCATTCCATTAGGCCCTACTCTGCTGGGTGGGGGTGGTGCAAAAAAGGGAAGGAGATACAGTCCCTGCCCTTAGGTTTAGGAAGGTGGAAATATTGATGGAAGAATTGCATTAGCAGCTTCTCCCAGCAGTAACTATGGACGCTACTTCAAATAAAAATGTATGGGATTTCCCTCATTTAAATACGTGTTAGACTTGGTCTGTCTAGTTGCAGTC
Organism: Mellivora capensis; assembly: GCA_004024625.1. NCBI lineage: Eukaryota > Metazoa > Chordata > Mammalia > Carnivora > Mustelidae > Mellivora > Mellivora capensis. The sequence continues at coordinate 182,840 of PISX010000135.1, read as the reverse complement.
ATTGTATATGAACACCGTGGGGAAATGGTTAAGTGCTGTTTAAATTTGGCACTGGATAACAAGACTGGAATACAAAACAAAGCACTAAGAGTGGTAATTGCTAAGAAAACTTAATTATGGGGGAAAGAGGCTTTTGTTATAGGTATGACTTTGGTTTCTCACCTTAAATAGAAGGGCAAGTTTATCAGCTAGGGAAGGTGACTGTTTGGAGATGTGAATAGATGTGACTTACTGACCTTGGTCCTAATGATTGTTTTCCAGTAGGCAGAGAGGTGAATGCCCTTGAGAACAGCTCTGCAGGCAGGACTGTAACCAGTTTCCAGTTGCGGAATGCAGGATTGGGTCACCACACCAGAAGGGGGTATGGTGGGAGGGAGAGGCACTCTCAGAGCCCCTCCAAGGGGTGGCACCTCGACAGGGACTTTCACCTGTTCTACTGGCTTAATTTGAATTGCACTATGACATGGACACCACGTCCTGCAGTTGTGGACGCTAAACTCACATTTACTGTTTGACCACTAATCCCAGGTATTTGCTCTTCTTTAGGTCACTGCACCTTGAGCTGTCTGAGCTCTTTGCCCTCTTTGTGCTGTAGTAGCTTTAGATAAGCACATCATAACTTGGCACGACACGTTAGCGGTTAATTGAATTCAGTGAAGTCTGCAGGGGGGAGGGGGTGGTCATGAAATCGCAGCCCCACATCTCAGCTCATTCTCTGTCTGCCTGGGTCCAATTAAGGGATCATCGGGAGACGCTTATCAGGGAAGCTTGTTTCTGTGCCCTTCTCCCCAGCGGCATAGAGGCGAATAATGCCAGACAGTTTAGGGCTGCTTGGGAGAAGTTCAGAAACTATTGTAAAAACCGTCAAGGACTTTATTTCTCCAGCGTTGCGTCTGATGGAGAGCTGTGTTTTAACTGACAGCATTAATGAGACTCTGAAATGCCTTCCGCGGGGCATTAAATAAACAGATTCCTGAATATCTACAATTCCTGGCTGGAGATGATGTTATAAATATTCCCATGATTATGGAACTGCTGACCAGTGTTTTTGTTCCTAATCGAATCTAAAAATTTCCCATTTTTCTTCAAAGGGGGTATTTCTGTCTCTGAGGTCCTGGACTATGAATTATGCAAAAAGTTTTTCCTGGTGGTGGAAGCCAAAGACGGGGGCACACCGGCCCTCAGTGCGGTGGCCACCGTCAGCATCAACCTCACGGATGTGAACGACAACCCTCCCAGGTTCAGCCAGGATGTCTACAGCGCTGTCATCAGTGAAGACGCCTTGATCGGTGACTCTGTCATTTTGGTAGGTGCCAGTGGGCGGTCCAGATGCCTGGGACTCATGATTCCAAATAGAGTGGAAAAGTGAGCAAAAGCTATCTTGGGTTCTCGTCACACATTCTGTTTTCAGGGTCTTTTTGTCCCCAAGAACTCTAGTCGGTCACCAATCTTTCAGCTGTTCCTTCTTTTGTACATTGGAAGGGTCTGATAAATTCGTTTATAGCAAGGTGTAAGTGACCACTAATTACTTTCTTCCTTGGAGTGTATGTTTTCCAAGAAAACAAAACAGACCATGGAATACATTTGCAATGATAGCTGTCACCAGTTTCTGACCTTAGATAATAAGTTATTAGGTGGCTAAGGATAAAATAAATTCATCCCCCACCAACCAGCACATGCACACACACACACACGCACACATGCATGCACAAAGAGTAAGCAGCTTATATAGGAGCAAGATTAAGACTTATTGGCCACTCTTAAAGGAACTCTTTCTGGAAGGAGTTTTTTTCTAATACCAGTAAGAGCAAGCCATGTGTTAGGAGAACATGAGTCCTCTCAGACTTACAAATTACGTGTTGGAAACCATCAGTCCCACGCTTACCATCATCACCATCCCTACTGGACGAGTCCCTTCCATCTATCACTATCTCTGGCTCCTGCAGTACCATTGGTGGACTGCCCAGGCCCTCTCTCCTTCCTGGCTGTGAAGAGACTACTTGCACACACAGAAATCCCAATATCCCCAAAATGGAGCAGCAGACAATGGGGCAGGTGTGTTTGCCATGTGGGAAAGGGAATTCTCTTTGGGCTTCCTTAACATGGTAATGCATAGATTTAGGGAATGTCTGACTCCATGGCGGAGACCATTGTTTTGCAGAATTGGAGAAAAAAAAAATCACCCAACTATCCGTATCAGTTAGCTTTGGCTCTATCCTTCCCTGCTCAAGGCCTGAGGAAATTCATGCCTAATAAGCATCAAATGGCAGACAGACAGAAATCACTGGAAAGAAAATGGTGGCTCCAGTAATGGCACCTCACTCCTTCAGCCAAGCCATCAGCTCTTCCAGTGGGGGATGATCATTGGCACATGAGCACAGTGCCTAAGAAAACTGTCCCAGGTATGCCCGTTTGTAAGACCTGGGACCCTTAGAATAAGCCTTTTCTCTGTCTCTTATGTCATGGTTTTGTTGTTGTTGTTGTTTTGTTTTTGTTTTTTGTTTGTTTTTTGTGTTTTTTTTTGTTGGTTTTTTGTTGTTCTTGTTGTTATTTTTTTTGCTTATGTCCCATGAAGCTAGTAGCAGAAGACACAGATAGCCAGCCCAACGGAAAGATTCGTTTTTCTATTGTGAACGGAGATCGGGACAACGAATTTGCCGTGGAGCCTGTCTTAGGACTTGTAAAGGTTAAGAAGAAATTAGACCGGGAACGGGTAAGCTAGTCTGGGCCAGCTCCCCTCACATCCACCCCCATCCCTTCACTGGAATTCAGCTTAGGCTCCCTGAGGACAATGTAGGAAGATTCTCCACCCAGATAATGACAGTAAATAGAATGGGCTGAAGTGCAGCATAACATATTGGGGTTAAGTCTTGGAAAGAATTTTCTGCCAATAGATACAGGCAGTTTCTTATTTATGGGTGTTTTAAAGAAAGAGCAAAGGTGTGTCTTTCTGGATGCTTTGAATTTCAGTCCTTCCTAGAGTGAGAAGGCAAGAAAATACCTTCAGCATTGGGATCCTGTGGTCCTGGTCTCATCGGCAGCTTTAGGCCTAGGTGAGCAGTTACAAAAGGAGCATCTGAAGGTATTTAGGTCAGAAAGAATGATCCAGAAATTTCCTCCTCTGCCAAGGTTAAACTAAGTTTCTAAACATTGTGTGTTTTGACCAAAAATATATGTCTTCGGAGTGAAATTAAATATGGGAAAAGATGTCACTAAAAAGAAAAAAACTTCCCTACGTGGCAGGTACCCATAACTCCTGAAGGATCAGAAGAGAAATAATGTCTGGGTGACAACTATTATGTTTGAAACAAAGGCCGAGAGCTGTAGTTCTAATCAGGGGTGGTTTGGCCCCTCCAGGCGACCCTTGGCAATGTATGGGGACAGTTTTGGTCGTCCCAAATGGGCAGCAAGGGACATTGGCTTCTAGTGGGTAGAGACCGGGCGTGCTGCTGAACATCCTACAAAAGAACAAGCCAGGCCCCGACAGCCAAGAATTACCTCGGGCCCACACATCAGAGTGCCGAGGTTGAGAAACCCCAATCTAGAGAACCAAGAGAGAAGGTGCCGATTTCCAGCAGCCCGCGGCCGAGCCTGCAGCTCCTCTGAGTGTGGGCAGCAGGACGAAAAGGCTGCCCTTCCTCACTGTCGGCCCTTTGTGCCCTGGCAGGTGTCTGGATACTCCCTGCTTGTCCAGGCGGTAGACAGCGGCATTCCCGCGATGTCATCCACAGCCACTGTCAACATTGACATTTCCGACGTGAACGATAACGGCCCAGTCTTCACGCCTGCTAACTATACCGCTGTGATCCAGGTGAGCAAATCTGGGCCTGACGCACTCAGCCCTCTTCCTCTGCTATGGCTTACTCATCATTTTTTCCACTTTTATTTTCTTTTTTCCTATCCACTCATCCCGTTACGAGCCTGGGATGAAAAGAGCCTGTCTCTACCACAGCAGCTGACTGAGAACCATTGATGAGCGCTGTTGCCCATGGCGTCCTTCCAGGTGTGGGGCACTTTGCAGGCACCACCTCTCCCTACCACAGCCCAGTCAGTGAAGTGGGAGGGAGCAGCAGCCCAACCCCCACTTGACAGCGAGGGAGCTGAGGGCCCAAGAGGTTCAGTAGCTCCCCCAAGATCCTGCAGCTCGTTAAGTGTCAGAGTCGGGATTTGAACTCTGGTCAGTCCTCTGCAGAAACCACCCTCTTTTCACCCCCACAGCAGGCTGCCTTTCCGCCACTCCATGCTGTCCTGGCAGCAGAGGGAGATTGCTCCAAACTGTCTCCTCTCTCCAAGACAGATCAGGCATCAGGAAAGAGCTGCTACTCATTAAAATCAATCTTCCAGAAGCAATTTGTGCTTAGCACTTTAAATCCACCTGCTCCTTAAAATCACGCTGCAGGATGGAGTGGCTTCCTGCTGGTCATCTGCTGGGCGGGGTGGGGGTGTGTGTGCAGAGATGCCTCTTCTTCCCATGCATTTTTTAATTCAAAAGTTGTTTCGTGAGCCCAGTGCTAGGGGCAGAGCTACCCCTTCTTTCCAGCTCCAGGAGGGTCAGGGGATCCAGTCTGGGAATGCCGTGAGCAGGAAGGACCTAGAGGCAATGGGGATTGATATGCATGTTGTGGGGGGGCCTCAGAGAGTCCGGAAAACCAGCCCTTGCCTCATCCAGTTTGGCCTCAGAATCACCTCCCACGGGGTTTGCAGGCTTTGTGGGTAGAAGGTGAGATGAGAGTGAGCCAGGGCCTGAGGGGCCTCTTTGGAATAACATCAAGACTGTGAGTCTGGCCCTCCACGGCCGGCTCCCAAGATGTCCAGGACTCAGGCCCGAGAAGGGAGGCGCGCCCCTCTGCTTCTCGCCTCCCACTTCGTCAGCGAAATCTGATTCCTTCTCTGGTGGTATTTCGGTCTTCCTCTCCTCTCTGATGCCCTTTCCAGCAGTCTTGCTTTCTTCTCCCTCTCCGGCTTCTACCAAGCTTCCCCCTGGGGTCCGCCCCTTCCTGCATTTCCCCTCCTCGAACACGGCTCTCCTCCCAGTCTGCCTCCCACAGTGGCACTGTCCACCTCGCACAGCCTCTGCACACTCGCCCCGAAACAGAATGGGCTTTGCCTACTCAACATTCGGGTTTATGACACCCATCGATCAGCTTGACAGACTGTTTCAACACGCACCATGGGAAGTCAGCAGTGAAAGAAACAAGAATCTCAGCCATGAGCCGTGACCGTGGCTCGCAGCAGCGCCGAGGCCTGTCTGCGCTTTCTCTCCCCCTTCCTTCTCAGATGCTGACCCCTGGGGCACACATTCTCTCCCTCTCCCTCTCTCTCCACTGGAGGAAATGGCCTTTATAAAGTGAGCAAACAAATCAATAAATCTGCTGTTTTGTGTGGTGCTGAGTGTGTTGTCACCATGAAATAGTAAATCTACCCTGGGCTGAGGCCGTGCGGTGGCGGAAACCAAGGGAATCTGATGTCTAGTCCTCGATGACCAAAAGGCCACTTGAGAGAAGGAGCAAAATAAGAGTCTTTGAAGTCCATTTCTCTTTCTCCGTCAAGGAATGTTCCTCCCTTTTTTCCAATCCAGGATAATTCCCTTATTCCAACACATGGTTTTCATAAGACGAACTCAGCGCATAGAGCTTGAGTGTGCCTGCCCAAGCATGACTCCTGTCCACACGGCAGTGTATCACGGTCTCCATCTCTGTGACCCAAACTTATTTAATGCTGATCAATGTCATCAGCAGGCCTGACTAATGAAACAGACTTCAGGCCCAAAGCTGTGGTCTTGCTGAAGTCTAAACAGAGGGGGGCCAGAAAACCAATGCCTAAGCTACAGAGAAACTTAATTTGGTGTTACCGGAGTGAGGAGAACCTTCAACTCTCAGAGGCGTGACAAAGAGCCTTTGTTTCTATTCTGGGGGACAGGCAAGAGGTGGTTCTACGAACTAATGCTTGAATGATAACATGAGGGTTTCCAAAAATTCTGATGACTTTAAGGATTTTTTTTCTCTTCATTCTTAGCCTAGGAAACAATCCACCCCCTTTCTCTTTCCTCAAGGAACATGGCAAAACTGTGTTCTGGGGGTGAGGCGTAAAGGCCCATTTCCCACCTGGCATATATATGCCTTTGTGTGTTTACTGGGAAGTTGCCAGGATGTCTCCCTACCCTCTTCCCAGAAAGTTCAATGTTGTGACACTGTGTCATAGTGTTGGGCCTCAGCATGATCTCCTGGTGACAGGTGTGACGAAGGGCCTTTCCATTCTGAAAGGCTGATGTTTTCTTGGCCTGAGAGGGTTTACGACCAACCACAAAAGGCTAGTGGGCACCCTGTAGTCGAGAGCCATTGAGGTGAACTCAGGGCCTTTCCAACCTGTGAAGGACAAGATGGAGCCGGCGCCAGTCTGGGAGGTCCTCGTACGCATACCGGCAGCCCCTCAACTCACGGGGCAGTCGTAGGGAGGCAGCCAAGGATGCCGAACATGATGCTTACAGACGCCAGCATGTTTTCAGAAGACAAGATAATATCACAGGGAATCCCTTCTGCTGAAAGCCCTGTTTTCTAACCAGTAATGATGGGGCTTTTTTCAGTGTAAAGAGAAGTGTAATTTTATCTTCCTTTTTAATATCCTCTTTTATGCAGGAAAATAAGCCGGTAGGCACCAGCATCTTGCAGCTGGTGGTGACAGACAGAGACTCCTTTCACAACGGGCCTCCCTTCTCCTTCTCAATTTTGTCGGGAAATGAAGAGGAGGAATTCGTCTTGGACTCGCACGGGATCCTGCGGTCCGCCGTGGTCTTCCAGCACACGGGGTCTTCAGAGTACGTGCTGTGTGTCCAGGTATGGCCCCGTCCTCTGTCCACATTAGGCCCCTGCTCCCTTGTGCTGGTTTCTGTGCCCGTTGGATAGGTTTTCTTTGTTGAGCGAGTCAACATAATTCATTACCGTGCAGGAATGTTCCCCTTTTAATCTCAAATTCAATTTCACACCAATAAAAGCAGCTTCTTTGTGTGAAATTGAACAGGAAGGAAGGGAAGCATCAGTGTTCAGAAGGGACATTCCCCTAGCCTGTGCCAGGCAGATAGTTGCTGGACCGAAATCTGCATTCTCCAAGTTCCTGGCATTCTAACTGACCCTCAGAGATGACTCGTTGGTCAAGGCTTGCTGCTCTATACCCAGTAGAAGTTGCCACACACTCCACCTGTCAAAGCTACCTAATGTGATTGAGGCATATCATGGCCTCTGCTTCTGAGAGACCTTTGTTTGGTGAGTTGTCCCAGGGAGACAGGAGGGGTCAAGTCGGATGGCCATGGTCTCCCAACATGTCAGCTTCCTCAAGATCAGTGGCCTGTGTAAAATGAAATAGGACGAAGAGGCAAAAGTGGCCGGTATGGAAAGGGTGTGGCCAGGAGCAAGAAGTGAGTTCCCAGGAATGAAGTTTGCCTATACGAAGATTTGGGTCCCTTCCGTGAAACCAAGTGATTTTTTTTAATTCACAGTTACCACAGAGGGCAACCCAAAGTCATTATTAATGGCAGCAATAATAACAATAATAATTATATTTGGATGGCATTTCGTTGTGTTCATTATTTCTTAGGGTAAGTTATAGCTTACTCTGGTCCAAGAAACCTTCCAGATTAATGACTTTTGGCTCTGAGCATGTCTGTGAATGCTCCAGTTGCTTCCCACTCCTCCAACAATACTATGTAAATAATTTTACATCACAGTAGAGGTACCAAGAGCAAGGAGAGATGTTTCGTGCCTTCTCACAGAAGCTAGTACGGTTCCTTGCCTACACTTTCAGACTGGTAGAGAGTAGATTCTGCATCTCAGACTTTGGGAGCACCACGGAGAGCTTTCTCGTCCTTGTCCCTAAGGTGAAACTATCTCCAGGTGCTGAGTTTCTACCTTCCTAAGGTCCCTGGGTGCACCAGTTACATTCCCTTTGTCCTTGCCTCGCTGTATCCTGTCCCGGCCTGCATGCTCGCTGTTGCAGGAGCCAAAGGTGAGAAATCACTCCTCTTCCTGCAATGCACATCTTCGGCAATTTCGCCGAATGAGAGCAGGGGATGGAGACAGGAGCAAACACGGGTAAAGGAATAAACGTCTTCTTGGTAAGTTTGATTGGTTTTCAAACAATTCTGCTCTCTGAGTTTCTTGCCTTTCTCCCTCTTGGCTGTTTTAGGCAAAAGACTCAGGCAAACCCCAGCAGGTCTCCCACTCCTACATCCGCGTACGGGTCATCGAGGAAAGTATCCACAAGCCCACGGCCATCCCGCTGGAGATTTACATCGTCACCATGGAGGACGACTTTCCTGGTGGGGTCATTGGGAAGATCCATGCCACAGACCAAGACATGTATGACGTGCTCACGTTTGCCCTGAAATCGGAGCAGAAGAGCTTATTCAAAGTGAACAGTCACGACGGGAAGATCATCGCCCTGGGGGGCCTGGACAGCGGCAAGTACGTGCTGAACGTGTCCGTGAGCGACGGCCGCTTCCAGGTGCCTGTCGACGTGGTCGTGCACGTGGAGCAGCTGGTGCATGAGATGCTGCAGAACACCGTCACCATCCGCTTTGAGAACGTGTCCCCCGAGGACTTCGTGGGGCTGCACATGCACGGCTTCCGCCGTACCCTGCGCAACGCCGTCCTCACGCAGAAGCAGGACAGTCTGCGCATCATCAGCATCCAGCCCGTGGCGGGGACCACCCAGCTGGACATGCTCTTCGCCGTGGAGATGCACAGCAGTGAGTTCTACAAGCCGGCCTACCTGATCCAGAAGCTGTCCAACGCCCGGCGGCACCTGGAGAACGTCATGCGCATCTCGGCCATCCTGGAGAAAAACTGCTCGGGGCTGGACTGTCAGGAGCAGCACTGCGAGCAGGGCTTGTCCCTGGATTCCCACGCGCTCATGACCTACAGCACGGCGCGCATCAGCTTCGTGTGCCCACGTTTCTATAGAAATGTGCGCTGCACCTGTAACGGTGAGTGTGATTTGGAGCCCCCCACTTCCCGTGCTCCTGCACCTCTGCCGGTCTGCATAGACCCGGCTGCCCTTCAGATAAGCATGCATTCGCTCATTCGCTCATTCAGCAAAATGTTTACTGACCACCTATGGTGGACCAAGCCACCGTGAGAGATGCCCGGCCAGGGGGGCAAGACGAGGGAATCCCCTCCTCCTGGGGAGCAAACAGCTCACTGAGCAGCACAGACCAGCAGACTAGCAGGGGCCCAGGTGCTAAGTATTGCTAGGGGAAGTACAAAATCCTGCAGGAGGACCCATCGAGGAGGAAGGTGTCCTGATGGGTTGGGAGAAAGGATAAGTGGGAATCAGACACATGGGAACGGGTAGGGGAGGGAGAACATTCCAGGCCAGGGGCAGCTTGGATGAGGAAGCTTCAGGGCAGGAGAGAAGCCTACAGCAGGGGAGTGACAGAGATGTTCTGTTACTGGAAGTGGGGGCATGATGACAGATGAGACCTGTGAGCAGGCCCAGGGTCCACACAGGGGCCATTAGCCAGGATAAACATGGTAGAAATTGTTCCAAGGCAGGAGGCGCCGTGGTAGCCTGATGTGAGGTGAAGAAGTGACAGGATCAGAGCTGTCTTTCACAAGAAGCGTGCTGGTTGCAGAGAGGAATGAATTAGCTGGGCCCAGGCAAAAGGCAGGTCAACAAGTTAGGAAGCCATGGCTGACGGTAAGGGCAGTTCAATTTGCTTCGGTGAAAAACGGGCCACACAGAGAGGAGCACAGCCAAGGGAGGGATTCAGCCCTCAAAGCAGAGGAAATGGAATGGCTCAAGTTTGTTGATGTAACTAGAGTCCCTGAACCTTGACCTTTCCCAATCAGAGGCCATAGCTGCCCAGAGTCCCTTGCCCACGGTGGTCAGTGAGAAGTATTGCTCTCTGCCTCTTATCCTCTCTGACACGTGGAGCATAAATTCACTGCCCTCTTCCAAGAAAATTGCACCCGGAGTTTTTCTAGCCAGCGTGAACTTGACCCAAAAGGACCGTGGCCAGAAGAGAGGCCATTTGTAAAACATCCCTTTAGGTAAATTGGGGACAGGCAGGGCCCCTGGCCTCTTTCCCTTATAGAAAGTTCTTGGTTGCGGCTTGAAAAACAAGACCATCAGAGCACAGGTCCTGAGATCACAGCTCCTGCCAAGAGACGTTTCGACAGCCTCCCGGCAGCACAGAAAGGGCTCGCCACTCACCCTGTGGTACCGGGTGAATTCTGTGTTTGCATTAGGTAGGTGCAGTGCTGTCTGACCTGTTGAATATGTAGATTAGCTCCAAAGTAACTCAAAGAGGCCGGCTGGAAGTGGTGCATTTCTGGTAGGTGCTACCAACATGCAGGATTTATGAGCGCCAGCTGTCCGGGCTTTACCTAGACTTCCTTTGTAGGCAAACTGATTTATGCACCAAAGCTCTGCTGGGGACTTCCTGCAGTGATTCACGGCAGGGTTCAAAAGAGGTTCACTACAGGACGGGGCAGACCCTGCGGGAGAAACTAAACCAGCTAATTAATCCTTGTGCTCTGAGAACTCATTTCAGCCAGTAGAAGTCTGTGATGGCAGCAATGTTCGAGGCTCTAAAGCTTCAACGTGGAAAAGACCCTGTCCCTGCCCTTAGGAGTTGGCCACTGGGAGGTCAGCTTGCAAGTGCTTATTTGCAATAATAAGGTTAAAATACATGCCAGGGAGGAGAAAGGACAGGATCCCTGCTCTCGCCAGAGGGAAGCGCTTTGTGACATTTCTATACCATGGACGGTCTGTGTCCTGGGTCTTGAGGGATGAGTATGAGTTCATTAGGAAGAGCCAGAGGAGGCCCAACTGGGCAGAATTTCTTGAAAGAAGGAACTCAGAAGGGTGATTTTTTTGTTGGAGAGAGGGAGGTTTTTCATGAGACACTAATATTTTTTTTAAGATTTTATTTATTTATTTATTTCACGCAGAGAGAGAGAAAGATATGAAGAGAGAACGAAAGCAGGGGCAGAGGGAGAGGGAGAAGTAGGCTCTCTGCAGAGCAAGGAGCCCGATTCGGGGCTCGATCCCAGGACCCTGGGATCATGACCTGAGCCGAAGGCAGATGTGTAACGCCTGAGCCACCCAGGAGCCCTGAGATACTAATGTTTATAATGCAGTTAGTTTCGAAGTGAGGTCCCTGCCCAGGACTTCTATTCTGCGGTCCCCATAAACCTTTCTACTCCCAGTAAATCCAGAAGGCTGGAAGCTTTTTTTTTTTTTTTTTAATTTATTTATTTGAGAGAGAGTGCAAACAGAGGGAGCAGCAGAGCGAGAAACAGACTCCCGGTGGAGCTAAGAGCCCTATGCAGGGCTTGATCCCAGGACCCTGAGATGATGACCTGAGCCAAAGGCAGAGGCTTACCTGACTGAGCCACCCAGGTCCCCATTCCAGAAGCTTTTGTGGTTCAACCCCCAAACATCCCACAAAGAGGCCTTCTTGGTTTGAAAAGAGCATTTCCTCAAAGAAGGCTGTACATGTAGATTTGGACTCATCTTGGGGTCTCTTCTCACCTTTAAGTCACTCTTGTAATTAAGCTGTAAAATCAAATACTGGATTTTCATAGTAAAAAGACATGGAAAGGTTACCCGGCCCAGACCCATCTTCCGCAGGTGATGTACCATCCTCTCCGTTGGATGGAATGTGGTAGCTCCATGCCCTGCCCAGGGCTGTGTGGCTGGTGGGGGTGGCTTGTGGATTCAATCCAGTCTCTTCTTGGGCCCCTCTTTTATTACCTGCATCTTAAGAACAGTGGCTCTTCTCTTCCCCATGTGAATCACACCCCCAGTGCTGTGTGCTTTGTAGAATACTCAGATGGCCCCGTTTTCACTGGCAGACCACTGACCAGCATGGGTCTTAACAGAAACACCCACCGCCAGGGTCTCAGGTGCAGACTAGGAATCTATATACGTAGCCCTGGGTGATTCTAACGTTGGTAGTCAGGAAAGCAAACTTGGGGGAATCCCATAGCCAGATAAAATAGGAAAGATTTTCTGCAAGTTTGGGGACAAACTCTTAGAAACAGAAATAGCTCTCACTTCTTCTCAGGTGTCCTCTAATAGAAATACAGTGAGGAACTATTAAGGAAAACACTAGGCATTTTAGACATTTTCTCGTTTATTGGATGGGGAGGTAATTGAATTCAGTAAATTCCCCCTCTTAAAACACACAGACACACATGCACATATGTGTGCACACATATGCACAACTAGTATTCACTGCTCCTTGGTTTACCCTGGGAGCTGGGCAGATACAGTAAATGGACTTTTCCACCACTTGGTGGAATAATTACGATGATAAGTAGAGGTAGCTGCCTATTTTGGTCTGTGTTGCAGTATTTATAGAGATCTGGCCTCGATATGTTCCTCCCCACTTCCACCTCCTCTTTCTCTCCTGCACAGTTTTTTGGGTCCAATTAACAAAATTAGCATCATGAACCAAAATGCTGAGTGGCTTTGACTAAATGGAAGCAGACTTGAATTTTAGTGCCAAATAGGCTCATTAAATTCCAGCCACCATCGAGCATCATGTTTGAACTGAACTTCAAGGGACACAAAGTTCTGATGTCACTGGATGACTCCTGGTGAACTTTACAAGTTCAGTGAACATCAGCACTTCAGGAAGAAAGCCTGAAGGGAATGATGGGTGCCCTGTGGGCTGTCCCTGATGGTCTGTCCCCTCACTGTCCCAGAGGGCTGTGCCAGTTGTCCATTTTTTAAAAATGTCATTGACTTTTCAAAAGTCCAGTATAGGCATGCCTGGGTGGCTCAGTTGGTTAAGCATCTGCCTTCAGCTCAGGTCATGATCCCAGGGTCCTGGGATCAAGTCCCACATTGGGCTCCTTGCTCAGTGGGGAGCCTGCTTCTCCCTCTGCCTTTGCCTACTTGTGGTCTCTGGCTCTTTCTCTCTGACAAATAAATATATAAATTCTTTAAAAAGAAAAAACAGAAGTCTGAATAAAAATCTATCAAAAAGGAGACAGTTGTCCAGGAGAATGGACTCCCTAGGAGACCACTGGAACTTAAGACCAGGGTGTTGATGGCGGTGACAGCCAGAGCTCTGAATAAGGTAAAGGGAGCATTGGCCATGGGGGAAGCGTGGCAGTGGCCAGGCTGAGTACGAGCAGCAGCAGTCCTGCTCTCAACCATGGCCTATGGCGCTGTCACAAAAGATTGTTCAGGGAGGGGAGGGCCACACTGGAGCACATCACTGAGTATGATGCCCACTGAGCTAGATCTGAAAGGATGCCTTTCAGAATCATGCACGTGCTCCAGGCCGAGGAGCATGAGAGCCAAGGCATGGAGGGGAGAAGCAGCGACAAGTGTAACAACTGACATTTATTGAGTGGTGACCAGTGACTGTGCTGTTTTTCCAACATACATAATTGCATTTAACCTTTCTAATAACCATAAAGGCAGGGTATCATTAACCTTCCTCAAAAATTAAGGAGACTAAGACTTGGGAAGATCAGCGGACTTGCTTAAATTCACAGAGCTATGCCATTGGCTGCACCATGATTTGTAGCGGGCAGCCTCAAACATGGCTCCCTACTACTTCTGCAACCATTTGAAAGGACCTTCAAGGTTTCCATTCCAACCTCCCACCCACGACAGACATCCCGTTAACTACATTCCTGACACGGCAATTCAGCCAGCCTCACAACCTCACAATATGGACCCGAGATGACCTTCTCTCTTCTAGTACACCCAAATCCACCTCCTTCTCATATCACCCAGCTCATCCATTAGAGCCATCCAGAATCTGACCTAACTCCTCCTGTACAAGCTGCCCTCCAGATATTAAAGGGCAGTGGTTGTGACCCCTTGAATCTTCTTTTCCTAGGCAAACTGCAGAAGTTCCTTTGCTCCTTGGCTGCAAACAGAAGTTATAAACAGTTGTAGGTGGTATAGTTAGGGCAGAGAAGAGGCACAAAGAAGGGAGTCCTCAGTCCTATTGGAGGAGTCCACGAAAGGCATTGGTAGCAGTGAAGCTTGTCCTACTGGGTCTTTGCCAGACAGGGGATGCAGTGAAAAGAAGGGCCCAGAAATTTGGGGCATCCGTTCATTTGCTCATTCACTCAGCAGTGACATGAAGACTTCGCCAGGCAGGATGCTGGAGGAATAGGGATAAGTGAGGCTGCTGTGGTTCCCATCCTCATGAAGCATGAACCAGCATCATGCCCTGGACAAATGGCAAGGATGGTGAAGAGTCAAGATAGTCCAGTACAGGGGACAGGCAAATGGAGTCTGTGATAGACAGTCATGGTATTGCACTTCTTTTTTTTTTTTTTTTAAGATTTTATTTATTTGAGGAGAGAGAGAGAGCGCCTGAGAGGAAGAGGGATCATGAGCAAGGGGAGGGGTAGTGGGGAAAAAAAAGACTTCCCACTCAGGGAGCCTAATGCAGGACTCAATCCCAGAACCCTGGGATCATGACTCAAGTCGAAGGCAGACACTTAACCAACTGAGCCCATCAGGGGCTCCTTAATGCATTTCTAATAAGCACCATAAAATAAAAGGATGAAGACTTCTCTGAGGCAGTATGACACGTTAAACTTAGCCTTGGTGAGTTTTTAAAAAGCAGAGAAAAATCCGAGATTGGGTTTGCCTTGGGCTGGGGTTTGTTAAGGCTAGCGCTCAGAGAAGAAAGCCAACAGTCCCCAACCCAGTGGTTTCAAATAACCTTCAGTGTAGTTTCTGAATCTTAACCTGCAAACCGGGACATTTCCATTTTACATTCATAACAGCTGTGTCTCCGCAGTTCCCGCATCTCCCACACACCCAAGTCCCCGAATGCCAGGAGAGGGTTAGAGGTGTCTACGCTGGTGGTGACACCAGCTTCCCAGAGTGTGGATCTTCCCTTATATATTCCACCCACACACAATTGCCCCAGAGAGGATGTCTTAAATGAAATTTAAGCGAAATCATCTGGAAAATACGGCTGAGCCAAGCAAACACCATTCCAGATGATTCTGTGCTTGTGGGAGAACCCTAAGAGACCACTTCAAACCCAAGAGACCTCTGGAGAATATGAAGTTTGAAAACTTCATGCAGGCCAAGAATTAAGAGGAGAGCTTACTGACTTGTGCAGCATTTGCTAAGACACGGCATCTTGGCCAAGTGTGTGAATTCAGGGCATAGGATATTTACCCTTAGTTTTTGGAACCAAAGTATAATGAGGCAGAAACGTACATCAGGAGGTTGAATTAGCTCAAAGTGTTGGTGACAGTAATGACTGGTGGATACTGATGTATTTGCTCAAGGCATAGACTTTATCCTGGGGGCTGTGAGAATTCTGGGGAGACAAGGGGAAGAGCCATAAATATGGCAGCGAGAACCTCCAAGACCCCCAGAGAATCATGATTCTCTGGGCAGTTTCCAAAGCTCTGAAGCTTCTGCTCCAGGGAATTAAACATTGTCAGCTCTGTGAAAAGTGACCTAAATTTCCACCTGAGCAACGCTTTAGAACATGGAAATCTTCTTTTGGACAATAGCAACATCCTCTTCACCTTTCTCCAAGGTCTATCCAAGGCTTCATACAAGGCCACCTCTGCCTTAGACAAGGTGGCCAAGGGTCTGACCCCCACAGTGGCCTGGGACGCTGACTAATAAAATGCTCCAGGCCTTAGCTTGTACCTCCCAGGCACACAGTATTTCATATCATCTATCAATTTACAAATCATGAATTTGACCCAAAGAAGACAGCAAGAGAAAGAGGACATTTGAGTTCAGGTTTCTGCCATGGGGCTGAATCCAACTAGCATCTCCAGTTTTGAGACCTTGTACTAATTTGTTTTTACTTTAAGTTTTTCCCTTTAAAAAGTTGCCTTCATGGGATGCCTGGGTGGTTCAGTCAGTTAAGCATCTGCTTTCAGCTAAAGTCATGATCCCAGGGTCATGATCCCAAGGCCCTGGGATCGAGGCCTGCATCAGACTCCCTGCTCAGCGAGGAGCCTGCTTCTCCCTCTGCCTCTGCTGATCCCCCTGCTTGTGTCGGCGGTCTCTCTCTCTCTGTCTCCTACACACACACAAACACATAAATAATAAATAAAATCTTTAAAAAATAGAATAAAAATTGCCTTCACATACACATACATTTTACACCCATTTAATCCTCACAACTCTATGAACAATTATTAGCTTCATTTTTCAGAAAAGGAGATCGAGACTCTCAGAAGTCAAGGGACCTGTTCAGAGCCACACAGTGAATAAATGGCATAATTGGTCAGAGCCAAGATCCAGGCCTGCTGCTTGTCACTGCAGGTCCTGTCCTGTTACACTATGCTGACTTCTTGAGGGGACCTGGGCGTGGGGAGCAGAGAGTTCTCTGTCTGCTTCATGTTCTCAGAGTTGCTAAACAGCCCATCCTTCGATCCTGCTGCCGCAAACCGGCATCAGTTGGTTTGGTAAAGCGGCCCCCTTCTCCCTTCACACTCACTCTGGCACCAAACTGATGGATGCCTGGGGATGCAGAACGTGTAGGTCTAGAGAGCTCCCCAACCCCAGCTGTCACTGATCACAGCGCAAGTTAATTACACCTGGATTATTTAATGATAGTGAATAAGATAAACTTCCTCCCAGAGGCCAATGGGACCTGACACTCCTGTCTCATAACTATTACTATGATAAGGCGCCGTGTGCTACCAGAAAGAGGGACTTTCAGACTCACAATAGTGTCTATACTTCCATGAGAGGGGAATGAAATAGACATGGGATTTCTAAAAACAAGTTAACCCATCAGCATCCATGTAAAGCATACTGGGTTCCGTGTTGCTGGAGAAGGTAGAGCTTTGGCTGGAAAGAGGCTTATTATCCCCGGGAAATTGTTCCCAGGACCCAAATATCTGGGTATACCTGAAGTCGAGGGACACGTGACAGTGTTCAGCATTGGTGTACAAAGGTCAAGTCCCTCTGACAACATACATGTCAGAAAGGACCCAATGCCTTATCCTAATTGATAGGGAGGGAAGAACTACAATATTGTACATGGGGAATATTCAGTTTGGGGAGAACTGTTTTTGTAGCCAGAAGTCTCTATTTGGAATAGACCTCCTTTTGCACACGTGCTCACATCTGTCCCCAGCTAAGGAGGACATTACGTTTTACACCAACCTTCAGACTTCTAATCTGCCTTCCTGCTCTTTTGAGCCACAGGAAAGTAGACCAACTGTGAGCAGAGGGAGCTGACAGCAGCAGCTGGAGTCCGAATGTTTACGACTGCTCCCGGCCCGGGCTAGGACTTGGCAGGGGGGAGGCCCCGGAGGATTTTTAATGCATCAGGAGATAGTTCACTTGCCAAGAACTGTCCCCTTTGCCTTAAAAAGCCCATTAAAAAAAGAGAAAGAAAAAGAGCCTGTTGAAGTCAATGGCTGCTAGAATGAATAGATATATACTTACTATGTATCTAATACGTATATTAATGTTATTACTTTTTAAATGCACATATTATAATACTTTAATGCAATATTTTTACATATCCTCCAGCTAGAGTTTTTATAATGGGCATTGAATCTTCCATAATCCATTAATTTAGTGGATGTAATTATATGGGTTCCACAGTTATAACATGAGAGAAAAGAAAAAGCTGTGAGTTTGAACCCCAGCTGCTGGTCTGAGTGGCTTTGGCTTTACCCCAAGATAAGAGAGATGGTGACAGAGTAAGAAGCCTGTGCCAGCTACCAGGGCAGAGCTGGTGGTAAGAGAAGAGGCAAAAAAAAATGTGGATAAAAGGGAGAATTACTCAAATCCTGTTTTAATATGAAATATTTTCTTTAGTTTTTATTATATATGCTTATAGCTGTTTGTTTGTTTGTTTGTTTGTTTTAATCTCACCATAATTCCTGCAGGAGAAAATAGCTTTCCTGTCATGGGTCTGAAGTCATCTAGCCCTCTCTTCCCCCTCTGAAATAATGGCTTTTAAATGGGACTTTTGATAATTCATGGTTTCTTAGCAGTGGAGACTTGCACTAGAGCAGAAGTGGGGTCTATGCTTCTGTGTCTCAGAAACATAGAAATGTAGAGAAAGCTATCCGTAGGCGGGCAAAAGTAGGACATGGAAAAAGTCATGTCCATGGAATGGGAAGAAATGGATTTCTTAACTACATAAATTACTGTTTCTGTGTCCAACTGGAAGGCGATGCCCAGGTAGTTCAGAATTACATCTATTGGATGAGATCCATTTTGTGATTCATCTATGCACATGGCCGCCTCCATGTGGCCAAGGTTAGCGTTGGGCTGAGGTAGCATCTTTGAGCATATACTACCGAGTCCACATTTAGGAGCCACCTGGAAGTGCGCAAGGCCATCCAAAACTGAAATGAAGCCATGTATGGGGACAGCAAAGAGTCAGCTGGCAGAGTTATGAACTCTTCATGAATGAGCATTAACACGCAAGCAGTCAAGCCACTGGCCACGGCTGGCTCATTCCCATGGAACACAGCCCCTTTTTCCTCAAAGGATCTCATTC
The DNA here is from genome assembly GCA_004024625.1 of Mellivora capensis. NCBI lineage: Eukaryota > Metazoa > Chordata > Mammalia > Carnivora > Mustelidae > Mellivora > Mellivora capensis. Next base: position 164,359 of record PISX010000135.1, on the reverse strand, counting down.
TTCAAGCCTGAATTTTAAAACGCTCCCTTCTTTGGTGAGGACCTCTGACATTCTCCCAGGAAACACAGTTGTCCCTTCTCTGGTTGCACTCCCAGACTTCTATCAAGGCAGTTACCTTATTGCATTGCCTTCATGTGTTTGCTGGTTGTTTCCTGGAGGGAGGAAGAGATGGCGTTGTTTCCTTTCATCTTTGTATGTCCAGGCTTCAGGCACCTGGGTGGCTCAGTTGGGTAAGTGTTGGCCTTCAGCTCAGGTCATGTTCTCAGGGTCCTGGGACTGAGCCCTGTGGCAGGCTCTGCTACTCTCTCTCTCTCTTTCTCTTTCTTCCAAAGAAAGAAATAAATAATCTACATGTCCAGGCTTCTCACTTCTTTGGCCCTAAAAAAAATTATTTGCTGAATGAATGCACCAAAAATCATTTTAAAACTGGTTATCCAAAGCCCTTTGAAGCAGATCATAAGGTGGTAGAACAGCTGTTTGAAGCTGCATAAATATTGATAAATACATGGCAGGAGTAAAGATTTCTTGGGACGAAAATAGGAAGATGTATTTTGGGGCACTTATGTCTTTTAGAACCATTTGTAGAGATCATTCCAAATTTTCAGTTGCAAATCCCTTCATCTTCTCAGACTTTGTAAGCTGTATCATTGCCAGGAGTATCTTTTATGGCTGAACTCTAAACTGGTGGAAAATAGGATTTATGAATTCTGAGTTTGCTGGAGCTACTTATACTGCTCTTCTCGAGGATTACAGTTTTTAAATGTTTATATGTAGTTAGCATTAAATGTCTGCTTTCTCCTGGACAAAGAAATGACTGTATAAGGGGACAATATGCTTAATGACGAGGAGGGAGGAGGATGGACGGAAGTTTGGGTCACATCCTCCCAAGGAAGAAAGCTGCTGAGGTCCAGGCATTCGTGGTTCATAGAGAAGGTGCTGCTTTAGGCCACTGCTAACTTCCAAGCAATTTTTCGTTCCTGTCTCCTTTCCTACCGTCCTTTTACCGCCTAAACTCTCACTACATGGAAAGCGATCTACTCACGTTTGAAATATCCGAGACTTCTGAAACGTGCCCTTCCTCCGATGGACTCCGCATTTATCCTCACCACAGTTCAGAAATGACTCAACTTGGGTCCTGGATTTTGCCTTCATCGGCTAATCTGCTTTCCAGGCTTTTCTTTCTAAGGGATTAACCTTCCATCTCACTGTGCTGTGAGCATCGAACAGGTAGCAAGAAAACGTGCTTTTGCCAGCGATAATTCGACCGTTTTTGATAGACGGTGGGGCACCTTTATCGCAAATCGATACAAGAGCAGGTAGCAGAAGGGATTAGGAAACAATGGGAATTGTGTTTGCCGATTTAGAATTAGTCATACTTTTCTTTAGAAACATCTTTTTCTCTCCCCTCTGAAAACAATAGCCAACATCCTCTGAAGCGTCCCCTGAAGTTTTTCAGGGCAGGAAAGAAAAACAGTGTACAGGACAACTGGGAACTCCAGCTATGCATTTGGGCAGTTCCCCGTGAGCAGAACCCTGATCTAATAAATACAGCCAGAGCCCGCGCAGTGTGCCTTTTTCTCAGCTGACGTTCGTCCAGTTACAACCTTAGTATATCTGAACCGAAAAGGAAGAGTTCCATTTATTCTTCGAGGCCAACCTACTACAGGCTGGCGGTGAGCTTTTGGCCAATGCAGGGACGTTGGATGGGCACTCACGGCAGGTGAAGCCCATTCGGGTGCTCTCGCTTCTGGGTGGCCTCTTTGTCTCTTAGCCCAGAGCCTGTAGAGCTCAGCTCTGGAACCATCGCAGTATCGATTGCCTAGGATGTGAGGTAATTCCCTCTGTACTGATCATGTGTGTTCCCTTTTGTCACAGGAGGACTGTGCCCGGGGTCCAACGATCCTTGCATGGAGAAGCCATGTCCGGGGGACATGCAGTGTGTTGGTTACGAAGCCAGCAGGAGACCGTACCTCTGCCAGTGTCCACCAGGGAAGCTCGGAGAGTGCTCAGGTGCAGAAGGGGTGGAATTATTAAATCTGAAGCACTTGCCCTTGAGTAAATGACTCTGCCCTAGCTCTTCAGGCAAGCATTTCTGTCTGCATGCGACATTCACTGTCAGGATGGCCCCCAGCTACCATCCGCCCTCACTGTACTTGGGATTTAGTCCAGCTTCCACTTGTGCTCAGGAAACACGCAATGACCGTGGACTTCTTGTGTAACAAGAAGACCACAACATGTGTTTCCGATGGTGTCGCACAGATGTTAAGAGTGTAAAATGGAAAATAGAAGGCTGTGGGTTACGCAGAGGGTCAGAGTATCCATGGCACAGCCTTTGATGGTCAGATGGCTGCAGAGCCAGAGCCCCAAAGCGGAGCTCGCCAGAAGGTACAGTTGACCCAGTGCAGTTGACCTCCCATAGGGTAAGCCCAGCCTAGATCACCAAGGGAGCGGACTCTCTGCTCTGTGTTCCTGAAAGGGCAGGTGCTCACCTCTGTGTCCTAAAGGAAAAAAAAAAAAAGAAGAGAGAAGGAAAGAAAGAAACGTATTTATGTTATTTTGATCCAAATATCCTGTTTCTGATCCTCCCTCAATCCCAATACTTCAGTTGATTTGCATATTCCCTATCACATCTAAACTCTAGCAGTATTCATTTTTGGTACCAGTAGGACTCTTTTTGGTAGAAAGTCTATGTAAAATACAGTTACACTGATACCCTTCTTGGAATCCAAGAAATGTTTATGAAGTGGTGATTATAATAGCACTTAGACGGGGAATACAAAACAGAGATGCCTGCCATATGCAAGGCATTTTCCTAAGCATTGGGCTCTAAAAGTTCAGTATCTTCAAAGAGAAAGAACTGTTCTCAAGCATGGGAGCCAAAGCTCTTTCATAGGTGAGGTCAGGAACAGAGCTGCCCACAAAGTGAAGAGATCACCGGCATACTTGCCTTTGAAGTCCTCTAGGGCTCAGAGTTGAAAGATACTTAGGCTGGCCCCATCCCTACACATACCCTGGGCACACAGCAGGTGGGTATGTAGGGGTGACAAGAAAGCCAGCACGTCTCCTGACTTCAGATGTCACTTTCTGCCCATCTCCCTTCTCTTTTCTATGTAGAAAACTTGTGATTGTCCATGATTTTCATCCATTGGATGTATTTTCACACTTGCCAACTCTCACCCCAGCAAGACAGCTTTTCAGCATCATTTTGCTCGTTAGAACATAAGGTTGAAGTCAGTACAAAAGAGGGTGAACTCAGAATGGGATGACGTGGGTAGGACTTCGGATTCTGGAAAGGCTAGCCTTGAAATTCACGGTCAAAAAGTAGAACCGTAATGACACGTGAGCAAGACATGAACTTCCTTCTTCCAGCATTAGCACAGATGACATCAGTTGGCTCTTTGGCATTAAGACACTTGGGAAGGTGGCTGCTCTTTGCAAATGGCCTTATCTTTCCCTTGTTTCATGGAATGACAAGTTTTTGAGTGTCTGAGTGACTGGTGGCGGACAGGAAGGGCATTATCTATTAACAGTGCTAATTTTAGAAAGTGGGCATTGAGACTCTAAGAGAAACCAGGTTATAAAATTCACCAAGTTTCCCTTGGCATGAGACCACTGGGATTGTTTTTTTGGTAGCTGATGAATTAATTTTCTTTTTCACTTCAGAATTGGGCTGTGACCTGAAGTGGAGAGAACCCGTTTTTAATCAAAAGCGGCTTCTCCTCAATGCCTTCATTAACTTCCCACGGTCTTTCATCAACTTGCTTGGTGGTTATTGGGTGATCTCTTGTGTCTCTGACCGTTTCTGGATGTTGCCAGTATATATGTCTTCTCCTAATGGTCTTCTCAGGGCACACTTCTCTCAGCTTTGCTGGAAACAGTTACATCAAATACCGGCTGTCTGAAAATAGCAAAGAAGAGGACTTCCGGCTCGCTCTGCGTCTGCGCACCCTGCAAAGCAACGGGATTATAATGTACACCAGAGCAAATCCCTGCATAATTCTGAAGGTAATTAAAATGGGTTATCTTTTCCTGCAGTCAGTTCTCATGTTAATATTTTGGCTCTCGGACTGGGGCCTGAAATCTTTTTTGTCTTTTAAGTTCTGAAGACCAGAAACTGGCTGGAGGGCAAAGAGGAGCAGCCGCAGTCCTGGGAAGTGTTCCAACACCCCATTTCCTTTTTATACGTTTGTCTTCAGAATAGGCTCTTCGGATATTGGGGCATCTCTCTCTAGAGTGGTTTCAAGGGCTGCCCTCCTTGGAGCTGTAATCATGCCACAGTTCATTAGAATGCACTTCCTAATCAATTCCACGGCAGGGGTGGTCCTTTAAAAAGATTGGCTGTGTCCTCTTCTCCTGCACGGGCCTATCCCCCACTGACCCTGAAGGTGACTTCTGTTCTTACTCGGGGAGGAAGTTGGAGATCTAGGGTGGAGGAGGTTCCCTGTGTCCTGTCGTGGCCCCCAGTTGTCCACTGCAATCCTTGCCAATCTCAGAAACGCTCCAAAGCAGCCAGATCTCCCTGAGAGCAAGTCTCTGGCATTTGTACGCGGCTCAGAGCTTCTGGTGCCTTCGTGAAACCAAGGACGACACGAATACTAACGATGTTGTGCCCCTCATTTGTTTTTTATGACAAAGTTAACAGGATACATTTATGACACACAGTCAGCCCCATCTGATCAAGTTGAAAACAGAGATTCAGAAAGGTTAAGTTGGTTACCCGGGGTCGGCCAGCTCATCAATGCCCGGGCCCCGACCTGCATTTCAGTCTCCCTCACTGTATATGCTGCTCTCCCGCCTGATCCCCCCCGGCTCTCAGTCTTGCTGCTACCATCATTTCATCAGAAGTCACATTCTGGGCATCTGCCCACCCAAGGAAGCCTTCCAGCACAGGAGGAGAAGGGAAAAGAAGGAGGGCAATGTTTAATCTGATGCTGTTCTCCCATCCTCGCAAGGTCCCTGTACCAGTCCGTTGTGTGTTCAGAGGCCGACGCAGTCTGGCGGGTAGGAAGTGCCCATACAAGTGGAAATGGCCGGCAATTTTTTCCTTCCTAGGGTTCCACCACTGGGCTTAATCGGGATCACGGTGGGCCTTTAGAGCTTCTGTCCTTTGATCGTTTGCTTGGTCACATCCAAGTCGATGAGGTGTCCCAGGCTTTCATCCCAGAGGGAGAAAGAATGTAGGACAATAAATGCCTGTGGCTTCTCCTATCATACCGACTTTTGTTCACCTGCTTCTGGTATTGCAGGGCGCTGCATAGTGGCCAGAGGGAGGGAGCGGGCAGTTTGGGTCTAAAACTTTTGTGGGGGATTCTCCCACTACCCGCACTCTTTGGACTCAGAGAATCCTTTGAGCTCTTGGAAAGCCAACAGGAGAAGCTCTCGAGGCACAATTTTAGCAAACAGTGAATTCAAATTCAATATTTGTGGTGGAGGAAGACAGAGGCAAAGACCCAAGTCCTGTCTTTTGAACCTCCTGGCCCCGAAGCTGCCTGCCTTGGGTTGGCAGATCACTTTCTAAATAGCCCTGGGAGGTGGAGTTTGCTATACTTGCTGGGGAAGGGCTCTGGCCCTTCAGAGCTTCTTGCTCCTAGAGCTCAGCTGAAGTGCCGCCGGCTGCCATCCCCTCCTTCAAGCTCTTAACAGGACCTCTGGTTTGCAGACCTTCCTTACGAGGCAGACACTTCCTACTAGCAGATCTCTTCTAGAGCACTGAATCTGAGAGCGAACAAAACCACTGGGCCTGAATGGCCAGATCTTAAAAAAGGAGCTTGTCATTTGACACTTTGCTGGCAAAGGTCTAAAATGTGCAGGTCCCTGGGGACGGGAAAGAAGAATAATTAAACCTTTCGAGCAGCTCTGGCTCCTAAGGTATATTGTATTTCACGAAACAAGCGTGTTTCTGAGAGTTGTGTAAATTGAATCTCTGTAAATGGAATTCTAATAAACGGTGGATGGTGGCTATTTGAAGGAGCCCTTCCATTAATCCCTTTGTCATGTGAATAATCACCCCCAATCTGTCTGTTCGGTACGTTTGCTTTTCATATGTTGAGTTTGCCTAAAGCAGGACACAGCTGTACTGAACTATAGCAGATATTCTCCTACAGTTGCCAGGAATATCCACTTAGGGGACTTGAATCTGTTTGCTTAACATTTCCAGCCTCATGCAAGATTTAATTTCATTGGCTTTAGGTACAGTATGTGCCTTGTACTCAGGTTCAACAACTATACTGAAATGCTTTAAGTTGCACCTCGTGGTTGTTTATACTTTCCCAGTTAGAGCCCGTTCTCTAAAAAGTACTTGAGACAATCCATGGAGGTGTAGGGCACCCCTTGAAGACCGTCGAAGAATTGCGCGGGACCTCAAGGGTTAAAAATGCTCGTGGACAAGGAGCACCACTGTCTCTTAATAGCAGTGAAGGTGCTCATTCTTCTTTTGGCCATTGATACCTTGTCTTCTTCCAGAACAGATCCCAGGCTTACCATCAACACCAAAATGCAGTAAGATCAGAGCACCATTAAGAAGAAAAAAAAAGGTTAAGTAAGACCCAGCCAATCAAGTGGGGAAGAGCAGAATATCCTCATTAAAAAATCTAGGCCAAGGGTTGCTATATCAGTTGAACACAAACCATGAGTGAATTTTCAGGCAGCCCAAACAAGAATAAAAATAGGTTCTCTGCCTGTTCTCAAACCTGTATAAGAAACCTGTCAGATCACCAGGAGAGATTTACAGCTTTTTCCCCTGTATCTGTCTTTTGGGTCCAATATTATAGTGAAAGCACAAGAAGTCCTTGCTTGTTAATCTAGAAATGTCATCATTTCATCTTGTGCGGAAGTTCTAGATGACACATGGTTTCATTTCGATGATTCTCCTATACAGCTAACTCAAAACCCCAGGAATAAAAGGAAGATGGTCAGGGAAAGCTCATTTGGTTTATAAAACAGCCCACTTGGAATGGCCGGATCTTCCCAACATAGAAAAGTAACAAGAAAGCCCACACAGGATTCCAGAGTTTCCAGGACCTGTGTAAGAGTATCACTAAGAAGTGAGTTAACTGAAAACAATTACAGGATGATAATAATAAGATACCTATAAGTTTACAAAGTACTTCACAAAATACATGCATGTGCCTCCTGTGCCTAGATAGGAGCCCATCCTTTTTTGCCTGTGAAGAAACAGGTTCAGAGAGGGTGGGCTTACCCAAACATAACCAGTCAGGAGTGGCTCTGACCCTCTGACCAGGGCAAGCAGGTCAGGAGTACTGCAGGTGTTTATCAAAAGAAGAGTTTGGGAGGGCTGCGATGATCATTTATTTATTCATATAAGTTTTTTTATGTTCACTTAGCCCGCATCATTAGTTTTTGATGTAGCATTCAAGATTCATCAGTTGCATGTAACACCCAGTGCTCATAACCACCAGTGCCCTCCTTAGTACCCATCACCCCATCCTCCCCCACCCCTCCCTTCTGTAACCCTCGGTTTGTTTCCCCAGAGTCCAGAGTCTCTCATGGTTTGTCTCCCTCTCTGATTTCTTCCCACTCGGTTTTCCCTCCTTTCCCCTGTGGTCCTCCTCGTTCTTCCTTATGTTCCACATATGAGTGAAAACATATGATGAGGTATTTTTTTAAAGATTTGATTTACTTATTTGAGAGAGCAAGAGAGGGCATGAGTGCGGGTAGGGGCAGAGGGAGAGGGAGAAGCAGACTCCCCACTGAGCAGGGAGCCTGATGCAGGGCTCGATGCCAGGACCTTGAGATCATGACCTGAGCAAAAGGCAGACCCTTAACCAACTGAGCCACTCAGGCACACCCTTAAGGCATATTTTTTGAGCCAGATAACCATCGATGACAGCCTTGAAAACAGGTTTTTCAAAGAGTTCCCTTTACAAAGAATAGTTCCTAACCCTCTCACAAGTTTGGGGCATCAGTGCATTTGCTGGAGCCACACACCAAAGATTCGAAGCAGTAAGACTTTGTGCCATGATTTATACTTTTTCACTCAAAATCCTGCTTTTCTACAAAATGACTTAGAGCTCTGATATCTTGTCTTCCAAGCCCCAAGCCACTCAAGATCCAGGTTAAAAACCCATCGCTGATTTCAGACAAAACTGAGGACCTAAATATCTTATAACATTAGAGTCCTGCTCAGAATTATGCATTTCATTGACCGAATTGCCTACCTGCTTCCCCCAACCCAGCACATCATTTCAGATCATTGCTGCAGACTTTTTTTTTTTTTTAACACGTTCACCTGCAATACAATTTCTATTAAAATAGCTTGCTGTCTGGCTTGAGAAGGCTCTGTCCTCTTAAAAGAGAGATCCTTTCAAATGAGGTCTACCCTATTCTGGAGAGAGAGAAAAACTAAATATGATCAGAGCGTGAGTTTCCAGTGTGAACAGACTCAGACGTGAAAGTCTTCCCTCCCTGGCGTAATAGGCTTGTGACGTAGGAAAAGATGAACTTTTGCAAAGTTACCTCTGACATCAGCACCCTGGCGTGTCACCTAAACAAGGCTTATAATTCCAAATGCCTAGAATTTTGAGGATACTAATCACTCTTGTTTTCCAAGGGCATCAGGCTTCCCAATCATTCAGCAGATTGCTGCTGTTACTTTTCTCAGCAGAAAAGAAACTGAACCGTACTCTCTGTTCCTATGGGATCATTCTATGTCCCTTAGTTACAGAACTTCTATGTATGTGAGTACATTAGAGCTACATTGGCTCTCCTGGATGAATTGGCAACTTGGTTATTATCCCAAGAGTTAGGGAGTGGGATGGAGAAGGGAATGGACCGAGGAAATCTGTTAATGGAATACATCATCTTACAAAACCATCGATGAATCGCAGCTTCACCACCAGATCTTCCTTGGTAGTCTGGGGACACCCCTTTGTAGCCACAGAGTGTAACAGCAGATGGACTGTGCCAGAGGAAGGAAGTCCCCAACGTCACATTTGATCATTTTATTACTTACATTGAAATAAAAATATGGATATTACCCAGGAGTTTTTCCTCAGCAAGTCTACTGGTATGATTTACAATATCCATTCAGTCCATTTTGTGGAACCAAAAAATGACCGAGGCAACAGCGTAGATCACATAGGAAAGCTCTCGAAAAAAACACACAAATATTTGCCTCCGGTCTCTTTATGTGTATACACTTGCATTTCAGAGTGGAGTATGTGTGCACCGCGTACCAGGTAGCTAACCATTCTGCAGGGGGCACGGGCTCCTTGGAAAATGAGCCATAGCAATGATCTCTGCTCACCACGTAAGGGCTCCCAAGCCCAGACAGGTCAACCAGTTATCTCCAGGTCACCTGGGTGCGACACGACAAATCCTGAGTGAGAGTCCTCATTCATACTTCCCAGGGCTCTGCCTGGTTCGCAGAGCCCCCTGCCTTCCATATACGCACGTTCCCAAGGCATCACTTTATACGCAGGAAGAGAAGGGGCTAGAGAATCCACAGAGGCAGGAATGTGAGTCCCTGAGAATTCGTTGTCTGTGGAACACACTAAAGCACAGGGAGAGAAATACTTCATTCGTGAGCATGAGCGATACTGTGAAAACTCCCCCATCAGGCTATCCTAAATCAAGCACATGTTGGAAAGAGCGGGTTGGTCTGTTTCTATGAATTCATTTGGCATGTATACCTCCTTCGCTCTTTGAGATCTGGAAGGTCTGCCTTCCCTTCACTTGCCCAAGTCTGTGTTCTCTGCCCACATCCTGGCACAAGAATACTGAGGTCAGCAGATCCTAAATGAAGGCCTGTCAGCCTTGCATGACTCAGATGTTGGCCCCCACAAAACCCCTCACTGGGTCACACAAAAAGACCTGCAAAGTACCTTTTGTTTCTTCACAGTCTCTAGCTGCAGGTCGTTTCATGGCCCAGTATTGGTTTGTTGGCAGGACTGGGATCCAGCATCATTCCCTGGATTCTCAAGCCACTTTGCGTTTCTAGGATATGCAGAGGGGAGGGTGGACCCCAGGGGATTCAAAGGCCAGTCTGTCTCCTCAGCAACAGTTGAACCTGGGTCTCCGTGGAGGACCGGTCCCTGGCCAACAGGTCCTGGCCCACCGCCATTACTCAACAGTACACACTTTCTGAGTTTAATGTCCCCCTGTAGTTTGTTAGCCTCCTGGAACGGACTTGGATGCCCTCCTTCCACCAGTGCAATCAAAGTAGGCAGGTCTCTGTTGTAGCTGACCCTGGACCGGGGGCTGGGAGCATCGATGAGGCGTGAACAGTTACCCAGAAAAACCCTTCTGGGGGACCAGATGTCATTAAACATACATTGCTATATTCTAAGCAAATGGCCAAGCCCTGAACACTTTGTGGGATAATCTTAACCTAAATGATGGGCAGCCATCCTAACGAACCGTTTGTTTGTTTGTTTGTTTTTTAAGATTTTATTTATTTATTTAACAGAGAGAGAGCACAAGCAGAGGGAGCAGCGGGCAGAGGGAGAGGGAGAAACAGGCTCCACTGATTAGGGAGCCCGATGCAGGACTCAATCCCAGGACCCCAGGATCATGACCCAAACCGAAGGCAGCCGCCTAATCAACTGAGCCACCCAGGCATCCCCTAAAGAACCGTTTTAAGAATATACGAGTGTTTAATATAGAAGCATTTAAAAATCTTAACTATATATGAAGCCGGGAAGTAGGAGATATTTTATTTCTGCCTGGCCTCTTTTTCTCCCTTCTAGCACCTTCACACAGATTTGCTTGTGGAGTACCTAGTTATTTCAGTGTTTATCTGACTTATGGCGATCTCTCCCGCAAAGAAACATAAGCCCCTGAGGTCAGAGATAGTAACTCTTTTTGATCAGAGTGGTCTCCATAGCACCTGGAACACTGCTTAGGACATAGTAGATGTTCAATAAATATTTGTAAATAAATACTGAGTTCACAGAAATCATTCCTGTGGTGGTAATAACAAAGAAGGGTGCAGAGAATCAACAGACCCCTCAACAATATATTGCTGTGACCTCTTAAAGGGCACAGATCCAAAGAATAGGAACATTCTTAAATTTAATGGCAGATCTATGCAGATGTGCTGGTGTTACTCCTTGCAAGATCTGGGACATTTCAGGCATGCGTAGGGCACATCATGGGGAGAGATCGAACCACCGCAGACTTAGGACTGGCCCAAAGCAACCTCCATCCTAGAGGCTTCCCGTGGACAGGGTGGGAACGGGGGTGTCCAGGAGTCTGTTGTCAGATGCATACTGAAAAGCGCCTGGTGCTCGTTCCCCGACACAGATCGTGGACGGCAAGCTGTGGTTCCAGCTGGACTGCGGCAATGGCCCGGGGATCCTGGGCATCTCCGGCAGAGCGGTCAATGATGGGAGCTGGCACTCCGTCTTCCTGGAGCTCAACCGCAATTTCACAAGCCTGTCCCTGGACGACAGCTATGTGGAGCGGCGCAGGGCACCCCTCTACTTCCAGACGCTGAGCACAGAGAGCACCATCTACTTTGGGGCACTGGTGCAGGCGGATAACATCCGCAGCCTGACGGACGCACGGGTCACGCAGGTGCTGAGCGGCTTCCAGGGCTGCCTGGACTCGGTGGTGCTGAACAACAACGAGCTTCCGCTACAGAACAAGCGCAGCAGCTTCGCGGAGGTGGTGGGCCTGACCGAACTGAAGCTGGGCTGCGTGCTCTACCCGGATGCCTGCGAGCGCAGCCCATGCCAGCATGGGGGCAGCTGCGCCAGCCTGCCCTCTGGAGGTGAGTGCACCGCTCCTGCGCCAGGCAGGGGTGGGGAGTTGGGGATGGTTGGGGGATGGGGTAGATAAGGTAGGGGCAGTGGGGGTGGGGGAGCCAGACGGGCCCCATTGACCTGCGAGGGATTGGCTGTTGCAGGCTTCCCCCACTCAAGTGCTCTCCCACTCAGACACTGGCCGGGCTTCCTTTAGGAAGGTCTGGGAGCTTGAGAAGTGTCCAGGGTCCCTTGTCCTTTCGCGGCAAGCTACAGGCGCAGGGCGGTGACCTCAGGGGTCCAGAGATGCTGTCACGGGGGCCTCGCCCCCTGTCCCCCCACACCCTTCCAGGCCTGGGGAGGAATAGGACCCTCCTTGAGGTATCCGCCCTCTTGAACCACCTGGGTGTCTCTGCAGGATGATTGGTGACAGAGTCCGAATCGTAACATCCCCACGCAATCCTTTGTCACCCAGACATCAAACTCCACTAAAAGCCAAAAGGAGGGGGGAGTTAAAGCCCCCACTCCAGGAATGGAAAGAGAGTGGAGATGCTTTGGAGAACACTTTTAAAACCTGCGCATTAAAAATAAATCCAGTGACTGCTCTGTAAAGGGGTAGAGGGTCGGGACTAAAGAGAGAGCAATTTACAGGGAATCTCAGGACAGATAAACAGTGAGGGTACGAGGCTCTACGGCAATAAATTTTTTCCCCAAACATATATCGTGAGGAAGAAAGAACAGGAGAGACGACAAAAGCGGAGGAAGGGAATGGAGGGCTTCTACTGTTTGAGGGAAAGGCCACGATCATCTAAGTCCTGGGAGTCTGGAAGTAAAAGAATCCCTGACTTCCCCCAGATGCGGTTCCTGCGCTGACGTAAACTAGGTCAGGCACTCCTCTGGTTGAAGCCTCTGCTGCCTCGCAACAGCCCAGCCGCTGATCACACTGGAGCCCCTTTGCAGAGTCTCTCAGCAGTAGTGTGATTAGCAAATTTAAACCTTCCTCACAAATCACTTAGAGATTCTGCTGTGCACATTACCATCTAATGTTCGTGAAGCCCAACTCCGAATTTAGAGTCCATTTTATTATTAGAATGTTATAAACTGTCCATGAAATGATACACTGCCGAAATACAGACACCAAAGTTATTTAGACTTGCATATGTTGCCTCCACAATGAGGGCCAAGTGCCCTGGGGGGAAATTTCTGCCATCTCGATTTAAGAAATCTATTTGCTGTTTTTACTGTCTCAGCAGTATATGTAAATAAAGGGTTGTTATGGTGCCATAATTCCCAACTGATGGGCAGTAACTATACTTCAGTGGTTCTATAAACCAGCCCATTATGACAAGTCATGGCCAGTTTTTCACCAGGCAGAACAATTCTGCTAGTGTGAACCATCCACAATATATAAAAGGAGCATATAATTAAATTGGTTTGAAACAGAACACCACTCCATGTCAAATGCCTGGTGCATAGCCACAAATTGTAACATACTTTCAGCGATGGCAGGACGGTATTTTTGCTGGTAAAGCTATGGGCTTCCACCATGGGTTATCTTTAAAATAATAGTAACGATAATAATCAACCTATTAAGGAAAAAGACAGGGAATCTTGCTCTGTGACATGCATTTTAGTGTTTTTTAATTGCCTGAAATCCATGAACTAAGTATTCAGTGCAGGTATGTTCATAAGTGAACGTGACTCATATCAACGTGGCAATTTTCCTCTACTTTTTATTTTAATCTCATATGGTTTAACCACATTTTAGCACTGAGGACCCCCATGCTATATGCTTTTCACACGGCCTCAAGAACTTGCTTTCCTCTCCCCAAAGGCCTACCCTGGCCTGGTTGCGTTCTCTCTCCTTTTCTTCTTTGTCCCCTGATCCCCACTTTGCCGTCTGTTTGGGTTTGGGACTGGGATTCCACAACAGGTGCCCTTTCTTCCAAGGCGATAGAGACTTCCATCAGCTCAAATGTCTCCTTTGTGCCTGGAGGCTCATGTTTTCCTAAAACAAAGTATCTTTCCTCATCTCCATCTATATGACTCTCTTCTTTCAAGCCTACTTTCTCTTGAGTTGAGGAGGCCCAGTGATTCTTACCTCAGCGACCCCCCATGTCCTGATCCCCAACCTGGGGGTCTCGTGCACAGTAGTACTGAATGTAGGGCCAGCAAACTCCTCACCACCTATCAGGAAATCCAAGAACTGGGTTTCTGTTGCTTCCCTAGGAAATCAAAGGCACAGAATTCCTCCTCTGATACGTGGGGAGGTATCTATCCACCTGCTCCTGGCTATCAAGATTAAGACCTCAGCTTCTAAAAAAAGAGGAGAGGGAATCCATTTTCTTGCCACTATTATCTGTTAATATGAGAAGAATTTTTTTTCTAACGATTTTATTTATTTGACACAGAGAGAGAGACAGCAAGAAAGGGAACACAAGCAGGGGGAGCGGGAAAGGGAGAAGCAGGCTTCCTGCCAAGCAGGGAGCCCAAAGTGGGATTCAATCCCAGGACCCTGGGATCATGACCTGAGCCAAAGGCAAACACTTAACCGATTGAGCCACCCAGGGGACCTATGAGAGGAATTTTTGCTAGGTCCTTATATCTTCTTTGTGAACACCTGAAATTGGGAGAGAAAAGCCAGGAAGGAAATAACCAATAATTTGACCTTTAACTCCTGTCCCTGAAACTATGCAGCTAATTGTAAGGGTATTTAAAAGAATGTAAAAAATCATCCTGGTTGTGAGGGATGGTTTAGAAAGAACAAAAACCTCAGTTGTTAATGGAAGAATATTCGTGCCTTAAAGAATGCCCTCTGGCTGCAGAGGTGTCTAATCACAGAGAGAACGAACTCCCCTTCCCTAGATCAAAGGCTGGGATACAGACAGTATTCAAAAAGGGGGAGAGGGCTAGAGAAAGTAGAGTGAGATGCTTCCAGTGTGACTCCATGCAAGGGAGGATGCTGATGACAAAAGTTAATTGACTCAGCATCTTCCTGCTGTTCCGAACCCTGTGCTGTGTGTCGCTTTAAATTTCCATAACATGTAATTGAGTATAATCACCCCCTTGACCAATGGAGACTGCTGGCGTCTTGGTCATCGGCTCTCCTGGGGACAGGCTTTACTCTCAAACTGTGGCTATCCCAGCTTCCAGAGCATTCAGACTTTTTAAAGCAGCAACCCACAGCAAGAAGCATTCTATTTCAAAGAGGCGGGATTGTGATCTAGCCTCCTCCAAACCCAATCAGACCCTTGGCAGGAAGCAGCCAGGAAGCCGCGTCTGCTCGCTCAGAATGACATGGTCAGCAGATTTGACCAGCGTATAACTCTAGCTGTCCTGAGAACGAGCCGCGGGAACCCCGAGGGAATTAGAGCCCGGAATGCTAACTTGTAATATGAGTGTAAATATGACTCTGTAAATCAACCACAAAAGGAAGGCTCTCTCTTGTGAAAGCCTTGGAATTACATGTATTTCATAAACATGAACTGGAAATAGCAACCACCATGGAGGAGAAATGGCCTCGTCCCACTCTGACCCCTGCATTTCCAGACCCTGTGGGGTAGGGAGCTGCCCACTGAGCACCCACAATCTGGATAAGGAGTCCTCAGTCCCTGCCTCGTCCTGCTCGGCTCAAGCCCATTACTGGAAAAACCTAGTTGAAGCTAAGCTATAATTTGGCAAAGCAATGCAGTGAGCCAGGCAGTCACCACCCCAAAAATAGCCATTCTGTCAGCTCTGCATGAGACCAGAAGCCTAACTCTTAAAGTGAAAACTCGGTAAATTTGTAAATGTTAAGAGTTACCGTGTATTATGCTCTTACTTTGTGCTTGGTACTGTGCTAAGTGCTTGCCTGATAGGCACTTACATGCTGAGACAATTCTTACAATACGCTGGGCTCAGTACTAGTCTTCCCTTCCCCCTCTCCCATTTTACAGATTAAAAACACAGGCCAGAGAGGTTCAGGAACTAGCCCAGTGTCACACAGCTAGTATAGTGGGGAAGCCAGGATTTGATCCAAGTTTGTGAAACCCCCTCCAGCCAGTGCTCTTGGAACCCCTGTCACTTAAAGTGTGTTCTAGGAGACAACAGCATCGGCATCCCTGCAAATACTAGGAATGTATCTTAGATCCCACCCCAAACCCACTGAGTCCAAGTCTTATATTTTAACAAGATCTCTAGGTGATATGCTGATATCTTTCTCTATCTCTGAACTGCCCTGAAACCTAAGAAAACTAGTTCTTTTTTTGTTTTCACATACACATATATGGTGGTTCTCAGTCTCTGAGAAGCACCTGCCTCACCTGAGGACCTTATTAAAATGAAACCTTGTTATAGAAGAGTCTCTCGATTGTTAAGGGAAGAGAAGAATCTCTGTACTAGCCTCCTTCATTCTTTGCCCATGTCAAAGCAACCTTCTGCTAGATCACTGAATCATAGTCGCAAATTGCTAAACTTACTACCAAGAAAAATTCCTCAGTGAAAGTTTGTGGTGGGGGGGAGCAACACCCCAACCTACAAATCGGAATCTCGGAATCTGCAAAGGAGGGGAGTTCAGACATCTCTGTTTTTAACAAGTCTCCAAGGTAGTTTTATGCACATCTGAGCTCGCAAACCAGTGACGTTTGGGAATGCCAATAAACTCTGTTTGCAGGAATGTGAGTTGGTGATTTCCAGGAGAGGTGAGCAGACATTGGATGTTCAGGAAGTGAACATAGGTGTGCGGCCTGCTTTGGTTGTCATTGTTTTAGTGTGAAGCTTGAACTTTGATCCCCAGTCGATCAGGCGTTTGAGGTCCCCCTGAGCTCCCCTCTGAAGAAGAGAGTGAGAGTGTCTACCTACTCCCTCTAAGTAAGTTGCACAGGACAGCAAGTTCTTGGATGTTGCCAAGAGTTGGGCATGGAAGTGTTTTTAGCAACAAAGCTGCCCAAGATACTTTGAGTGATGTTTTAGTGAGTATTTTGCATCCCTAACTGGTAAGGGTCTGGATAAACTCAGGCCTTCAAACTTTTGGTGAATTCTAGAGTCCCATTGCTGTCTCTGGGACCAACAGATTCCATTGTGTGGCCTCCCACCCCTCCCAACCGGCTTAAGGGAATTGAATAGGGTTCCTGTATGAGTTCAGTCCACTGGCCCACTGAGCAAAGTGGGACAGAGAAGGGAGGAACCAGACTCCCAGTCGATATACTGTGAACATCATTTTTTTGTAAAAATTTTTTGTAAAAATATTTTATTTTTGAGCAATTTCTTCACCCAAAGTGGTCCTCCAACTCAGAACCTGGAGATCAAGTCTCACGTGCTCTACTGACTGAGCCAGCCAGGAACACTTACTGTGGACACACTTTGCCTGAGCTTTGCAGCTTATGGGGAAATTTTTTTTTTTTTTCTGAGGCACCTTGTTTTTGGTACTTTGGAAAAAACCTCATGGTAACAGCATTAATCATATAGATACTGCTATAAAACAAACAAACACCCAAACTCTCAAAACCCAAAAGCAGTCAGGGTGTGTGCAAACACAAAAGAACATGCTGGAACGTGAGAATTTATTGTGTGCCTAATGTTGTTAACACATTACGTGTTTCCAGATCCTCAAAGAAAAATACTAGAAGCTCAGCCCAATATACAATGGTTGAAATGTAAGCAAGCTGTCCTAGGGAAAGTTACAGGTCTCACTTTCAAAGGTCATTCTGCACCCTTCGTGGTAAAAGACAGGAAGTAATGACAGAGGCCATGTTCTACAGCCAAGCCCCCTCCCCACTTGTGATTAGCATCTCATAATGGGCCCACTGAATTAAGTATGAGTTTTCTCATGCTTATTGAGATTCACACAGACTAGATGTTTCAGGATTTCCCAAGATTTAGCCTAAAAGTCAGAGTAAGGAATCCCATGGCTTTCAGTCTTTTGGTTGATGGGCAACACAGAAACGCAGCTGATTTCAGAATCCATGGTAATTACAATAATTATAACAACAAAGCACCTAATGTGTGTGTACTACATTGTAGCTGATGAATCCAAAAGCCTTATTATCCTCCATGAAGTGCGTATTAGTGAGATTAAATTACCAGATAAAAATAGGGAGCTTCCTGGAGGCCAGGCAGCTCAGCTGTGACCATAGCTGGCTGGTGGGTAACAGCCAGAACTTAAAAGGACCCAGGAGCTCCCTAACCCCTTACGGCTGCCTCTCCAGATCACGTGAGCTCTTAGAGTCTTTAGATGAAATCCATAATCCAGCAACGTAGTGGTTGATACTGACTTCAGATCCCAAATGCCAGCTCACATTTGTCATTACGTCCACCTTTGTGTACCAGGCAGATGTCACCTTATCAAGGCAGCCATACCTGATTGGAATCATGTCACCTAGACCAGGGAGCAAGGCCAAGGGTTGAGGCCATTACCTGGATGAATCAGCTTGGAGAACAACTAATAAGTCAAAGGAGTCAGATAGAAATGATCTTGACTATTTGCTTACCCAGACCACAGTCACTCTGTAATTGCTTAAGCTGTTTCTATTTTTTGCATTTAATAGGTTTTGCAGTTTTCTTTGAACGAGGAAAGGAGGGGGCATTTTAAGTTGGTCTGGGTGCTGATTTCAAAGCCATCTGCATCTGCTGTAACTAGAGGATTGTAAACAAGAGCACAGCTTTGAGGCAAGGCTTAAAAATACACTTCTCACTTTGCCAGGATTCCGGGCAAAAGAAGCTATAACAGTATTATTTTTTTGTAACATGTATCCAATGCTAAGAATATGATTTGTCTTTTTTGAACCTGGGAACTGCTTTAAGCGGTGTCTGCCACTTATGGACTATGTAACTTCAGGCAAACCGTCTTACTTAAGCCTCAGTTCCCTTATTTCTGAAATAACTGTAATAATAGTACTTACAACATAGGGTCATTTTCTCTCTTTTTTTTTTTAAGATTTTATTTATTTATTTGACAGACAGAGATCACAAGTAGGTGGAGAGGCAGGCAGAGAGAGAGAGGAGGAAGCAGGCTCCCTGCTGAGCAGAGAGCTCAATGCAGGGCTAGATCCCAGGACCCTGGGATCATGACCTGAGCCGAAGGCAGAGGCTTTAACCCACTAAGCCAACCAGGTGCCCCACATAGGGTCATTTTCAAGAATTAAATTAGTTGACGCGTAAAATGTTCTTTACGTTTTTCTAGTGCATAATAAGCTGTTGTTCTTTTTTAAAATTTCTTGAAAGATTTATTTATTTTAGAGAGACAGGGAGAGCCCAAGCGGGAGGGGCAGAGGGAGAGGGAGAAAGAATGTGAAGCAGATTTGCGGGAAACCCAAAACAAGGGTCCATCTTACGACCTTGAGATCATAACCTGAGCTGAAACCAAGAGTCAACTGTTTAACCGACTGTGCCACCCAGGCACCCCTAAGCTGTTGTTCTTGCTAATAATTTCCTTATTTGGCTTTTTCCCCTAACCCTGAAAAGAAAAACTACTCTTTTTAATAAGACTTGGATAATATCCACTGCATTTTATTTTTCTTTCACATTTGCAAAGTGTTAAAATATTATTTGTGGTCAAATAATGCCTGGATAGTTCTTAAAATTCCATTTCCTTGATTTGTAGGAGTTGTTTTTTTTTTTAAGATTTTATTTATTTGAGAGAGAAAGAGCATGAGCCCAAGTGCACAAGCAGGGGAGGGGCAGAAGGAGAGGAAAGAGCAGACTCCCTGCTGAACAAGGAGCCTGACATGGGGCTTGATCCCAAGACTCCAGGATCATGACTTGAGCCGAAGGCAGATGCTTAACCAACTGAGCCACCTAGACGCCCCGCCCCCGCCCTTGATTTGTATTTTAGACCTACATATGGTAATTCTTGGGAAGAGCAGAAACTTTATGATGCCAGTATCTTACTATTTAATGATTATTTGGCTCCCAGAGGGGTGTCTGATGTCCATCTTCCTTATCTCCCTGGAGCATTGTGGAGTCTAAGTACAATCCCTTCCTCATTCCTAGCTAGTGATAAGTTTCCACTCCTGATGAGTTTCAATGCCAATATCATCTTGTAGAAATGTTTGAGAATCTGAAAGCCTGGATTCAAGCTCAAGCTCAATCACTTACTGGTTATATGTACTCGAACGAACCACTAACCTCTCCAGCCCCCATGGAGTTGAAATGTTAATGGGGCTTTTCATTTTTCCTTCCTAGGGTTATTGTGGTCCTTCATAAGATGACTCAGAGTAATTTTAAACCACTATAGCATTAGGTCCCTTAGTATCACTGTGGCAGACTTATTGATATTCTAAAATTACTACTAATAGGCCCAGGCCAGAAGAATGAGATCATAAGGAAAACTTTGTGATAACAGTGACTCTTGATCTAGAAACCTCTTTCACAATAGATCTCACTCTTCTTTCATTTAAAGAAAAATCTGACCACTTTAAAATAAGATCCAGTCACTTTCCCCTCTCATTGTGTTAACATAAAAACTCCAAATTCAAGGCTCTACAAGCATTATTTTTTTCCAAACATTCTCTGCCTCCTTTGCCCCATGGTTTTGAGATCGTGCGAGCTTCCTTCTGTCTTTGGATAAGCAGAGAATCTAGAAAGGGACTGTAATGTAGTACAGTTGTTAAAAATACAGTTCAGGGGATATTGAATAGTATGGGGACTCTGGAGTCAGATCCACACCAGCTTCACGATCGTGAACAAGTAATCAACTTCTCTGTACCCTAGTTTCCTCATCTAGAAAGTGGGAAGAAAAATGGTACCTCCGATACAGGCTTCTTTTCAAAATTAGATGAGTTAATAGGTGCGAAGTGCTTAGAACTGTTTTTGGCACAGAATAAACGTCATACAGGCGTCAGCTGCCGTCATCGTCATTGACGTCATCATCTTCAGATGTAAAGCAGAGACTCCCTCTGTCAGGTGTGGTTTGTTCCAGCCTAGATCCAATGTTCCTGTTCTGTACTCATCCAACACCCTGTGCCTGCTCTCGTGGTGGTTTTGTAGCTGCCTTTATGTGTGTAGATGGTGTATTTTTATCTTTGTCTCCCCAGTGCCTGCCTTAGTCCCTCTTGCAGGGTGTGCTAGGAACCAGCTCTCTAGAAATCGAAGCCCCAGTTCATAGTGTTTGTTGATTTCTGTAATGTAGATACTCCCACCGTGACCCATGTCAGGCTACCAAGGGTATTACAACGGGCCTGCCAAATTCCCGACCATTTAGCAGTCCGTTTTCACGACGCTGTGAGCGGGCTCCAGCCAACCACTGCCTGTGGCTTAGGCACTCAGTCAGTGAATAGGTTAATCAGTCAGACTGGCAGCCGCATCCAGTAACACTAGCTAGCCCACAAAAGATAATGAAAATGACAAAATGCAGAAGGAAATGTGTGGGGGTAAAATAGTGCACTAGAGGTATTGCCTCATTTTAAATTCTGATTTTCCAAGGCACCAAGACATCAAATCAAAGAAATCGAACCCATGACCTTAGTTAGAATTCAGTTTCCATATAGTAATTCAAATGTCCCTTATTTCCAGACAGGACTTCCTTGTGCCTCCCTTCCCCCCACGTCTTCTGCTGTGGCTTTATTTGGGGAATTGTCAGAAGCTTGCCAGTAGGAGCTGGAGAGGGGGTAGTTTTACCCGCCCCGATCCACCTTGCCTTAGATTGCCCCTTTGGCTTCCCTCCCACCTCATCACTGATGTTCCTTTAAGTTCTCTCCTGTGGTTGTGGAGTCCCTCCCTTTAGTCAAGAAGGGAGTCTAATTCATCCTCTCAATTTACTCTACCTCTAAATGGCATGCTTTTCTGGCCAAGGACTAGCCAGGTGACACAAAGACACATTTTTCCCAGTTCTGTTTTCATCAATCCTATTTGACTCCATTAGGGCGAGCAGCTTCCCAAATTGGGGGAAAAAAAAAAAAAACCCCTCCAAGTCAGCATAATTTAAAGCAAGCATACCTCAGACTCCTGCAGCCTGTCCACAGACATCAGGCCAACCACCTTTGGACACAGTTTGCATCAACAATGTTCTTTCCTTAAGAGTTAGTTCCCTGGTGTTTCACTGTTGTTGCATTCAAGAGCACCATGTCTCTCTCTTCGAGCCTCAGTCTCTGGCCCTTTGTGCTTCTTGGCACCGGGGAGGATGGGACCACACGGCCCCCTCCTTTTGTGAATGTAAAGAGTTCTCTCTTGCCTCCTGCACCTGCCTCCCAAAGGCAAGTCTTTCTCGGAACGCAGGAACACCCACACGGTCATAAGGTACCCCTATATGTGAGAGATCTCTGTATTGTGGGTTGAGTACACATAAACGAGCACATACACTATTTCAATCCAGAGATTTTTAACTATGTTATGCCTATAGGAATCAATCTATAGGAGCACCTGGCCGGCTCAGCAGGAAGACCATGTGACTCGATCTCCAAGATCATGAGTTTGAGCCCCCTGTTTGGTGTAGAGATTACTAAAATCAATCAATCAATCAATAAATAAATAAATAAACTTTAAAAAATCGATCTATAAAATCTCAACCTCAGTCACTGGGGAACAGAGATTAGCCCAAGAACCCTTCAACTGAGAGTGAGAATGGTTATTTACAGCATTTACAAAAGATCTTAGAAATGAGGAAAGTCTCATTGGTCACTTCCAGGTAATGTGGCAGCTCTCCATCACAATCCCACCACCACATGAGTAAGGGCATTTTCATAAGCCAGAAGCCCTGAGGAGTAAGGGGACTTGAAAAGGAGACAGCATCAACCGAGGGTGAAGGTGGGAGGCAAAGGGACAGGTGGTAAGGAAGAGAGAAGTAAAGCTTCAAGAGGCTGAAATGTTGACCAGTAGAAGGGAGTCTGGGAACTGAACCCCCAAAAGGCTCAGGAACTGGAGGCATTAGTCATTTCTAGAAAGGTAAGAGATGTGGAGAAGTGCTTAAAATAAGAATTGGTCAAAAACCTGTTTGAAAGGCAGTCAGAACCCTAGACTCCCACCTTCTCTCTGTGCAGCCAGGTAACCACGCCCCCCATGCCCTGGCAGAGCCTGAAGGTGATGGTGGATTGCAGGGGTAAGAAGACAGGATCCAGGGAGGGCCGGGTCTGTCCTGCACTTGGTCAGAACTGGGGTGGGTAGAAGTGAATCTCGTGTGTTCACTGGATGCTGAGACCCACAGCCATCCCTCCTCTCCCACCATCCAATCCCCCGAATGTTAGAAACCAGGCCTTCACTCTCCCTCTGGGCAGGTGATAAGGGTCATAAGTGGGGAAATTTACCAACCCAGTGGTACTGAGACAGTATCACAGTTGACAAACCCCACTCATGTGCTCAGAGCTTCCCATCAGATTTCTAATTTCCTACCGTCCCACTCTGCGATCTGAGCTGATTAGGAAGGATTGCCAGGCAAGGTAGAAAATCCTCTAATTTGGAAGATAAAGAATGTAGTAAGCTTCTCCAGAGAAGCAGAACCAATAGGATGGTTAGATAGATGATAGACAGATAGATAGATAGGTTTTAAGGAATTGACTCATACAATTGTGAGGTTGGCAAATCACCTATTTATGGGGTAGGCCAAGAGGCTGGAAATTCCGGGAAGAACTGATTTTGTAGTCTTGAATTTGAAATTAGAATTTCAGGGCAGGCCAGCAGGTTAGAAACTCAGGCAAAATTTCTGTTGCAGCAGAATTCCTCCTTCTTAAAGCAGCCAAATGAATGAATAAGGTCTAGCCCATATCGTGGAGGGCAATCTGCTTTGCTTCAAGTCAGCTGACTGTAAGTGTTA
This sequence comes from Mellivora capensis, assembly GCA_004024625.1. NCBI lineage: Eukaryota > Metazoa > Chordata > Mammalia > Carnivora > Mustelidae > Mellivora > Mellivora capensis. The sequence continues at coordinate 140,935 of PISX010000135.1, read as the reverse complement.
ATCATATCCGCAGACACCCTCACCTGGACTGGTGTTTGTCCAACAGTTGGACACCAGCCCTGGTCCAACTGACACATAAAATTCACCATTGCAGAGACAACAGAAACAGCAAAGAAACAGAGAAAAAACAACCTGGAGAAAACTATGCAGGGAGAAAACTTCATAAAAATATTAATATCCTCAAGAGATAAGATATTGTAACCACAAAACATGAGCAGGATGCTATTGTGCTATTGTTTAAACACACACACACACACACACACACACACACACACGAAACTTGAGTGAACAAAAAAAGAGCTCCTGGAAAATGAAAATCTCAGTAAGAGTTTCAGATGATGAGAATCTCAGAAAGCACAGAAAAAAAAAAAAAACCCCACGGAGATGTAATATAAGAAAAATAATTAGAGGAAGGTCCAGGAGATCTGAGATACAAATCATAAAACTTCCATAAAGACAGAACAGGGGAAACAACGGAATGGAAATCATCAATGAAATAATTAAATTTTCTGAAGAAGTTAAAGAACAAGAATTTCCAGAGTGCCCACGGCCGATTGAAATAAACCCACACTTGGGACGCCTGGGTGGCTCAGTTGGTTAAGCAGCTGCCTTCGGCTCAGGTCATGATCCCAGCGTCCTGGGATCGAGTCCCACATCGGGCTCCTTGCTCGGCAGGGAGCCTGCTTCTCCCCCTGCCTCTGCCTGCCACTCTGTCTGCCTGTGCTCGCTCTCTCGCACTCTCTCTCTGACAAATAAATAAAATTTTAAAAAAGAAAGAAAGAAACCCACACTATAGCAAATCATGGTGAAATCAGAAAATTGGGGGCCAAGAGAAGATCCTCCACATTGCTGTAGAGGAAAAGAAACCAGGTCCCGTACAAACTTCAGGAACCAAAAGGCCTTGGATTTCTCGAAGGCCACATGGAAGGAATTGTTCAGAATTCTGGGCACAGCCTACCAAAGAGGGGTGAGGGTGAAGTAAAGACATATCCAGCTATGCACGGTCTCACAACATTGACCTGCAAACCCCTTCTCAGCTACGGTAGGATGGATCCTAAGGAAACAGAGTAAGCCAAGGAATTAGGAAGATAGGGGATACCAAAAACACTCGATCCAGCCCAGGAGAGCTGAGAGGGCGATCCCAGCGACAGCAGCCTCAGAGGCTGTCCGTCAGAAGGCCTCAGAGGAAAGACTTCTCCAGCGTATGAAGATGCAGAGCACCAGGCCAAACAGCGAAACCCAGAGAGAACTAGTCCGTGGAGAGTTCGGTGTTGAAGGAGCAATAAGCGCAGCTGGCCCTTGGAGAACGTGAAAGTTAGGGACGCCGATCCCCTGCACAGCCAGAATCTGTGTATACCTTTTGACTCCCCAAAACTTAACCCCTGAATATAGCCCACGATTGACGTGAGGGCTTACTGATGACACAGCAGCCAATGAAAACACATCGTGGATGCTCTACGTATCATATACTGTATTCCGCCCAACAGAGTAAGCTAGAGAAAAGAAAATTTTATTAAGGAAATCATAGGGAAGAGAAAAGACATTTGCAGTACTGAACTGTGAAAAGTTCGTGCATAAGTGAGCAGGGGTGGTTCAAACCCATGTTGTTCAAAGGTCAGCTTTCCTGTTCAGTGGCATGTAGGGCTGTTGTTGTACTAAGTGGGATTTCGAGAACCATCGGACTCTTTACTGTGTGCATTACACCTTTAATAGGAAAAGGAATTTTAATTTTTGTAAGTGGGCAAAAGAAAACCCTTACTAATTATTCGTCCCTTCCGTCTCTGAGAGGTAAATAATGCCACTGTCCTCTTAGAATCTTACCTTCTCTGACACTTACTATTCCTGGTGGTAAGGATGCTACCCCCCATTTCCTCCTGATGGGTTCATGAGCAGAAGTAGAGAAAGTGGACAAAGATGTGAAAATCAGGGACCAAATACAGGAGCTGGGTGAAGGCTGGGATTCTTCCATTTCCCCGTGCATCTGTGAAACTGAGGCTCATTTGAGTCAATATATATCCGCATGTTACCTGTCCTCCCCTTGCCTCCTTTCCAGGCGGGAATTGCAGTTCTTGGCTAAGCAGAGAAGGGGCATGGGGTTGGGAGAGGTGTTCAGGAGAGGAGCTAGCATGGTACCTAGGGTAAAGTGCTCCTCCCTGGAAGCATCCTGCCTTTTATGAAGGAGTGTGCTGGGGAAAGCGCTCCCCATCTTAGCCTCTGCTCTTTGAGTCTGTTCCTTGGGTGTCTCTTACCAGTCTCACTCTCATTTAGGCCTGTGGTTAATTAGGTGCATTTTTGTGGACTAATGGGGGATCCAAAGCGTTACTTGGCATCTTTGTGGCAAATGAGTCCCAAGTTCAAAATAACCAATACGATAATCATCTTTGGAATCTGGGCCCCGCCAAAGATTTGGTTTAGGAGGAGTCGGGAGGGGGGCGTGATGGCCAAGTCCCTGCACTCCAACCATTGCCAATGGCACTGTGGCTCATGAGGACCTCTGTCTCTCTAGGCTATCAGTGTACCTGTCTCTCACAGTTCACCGGAAGAAACTGTGAGTCGGAGATCACAGCTTGCTTCCCAAACCCCTGCCAGAACGGAGGCTCCTGTGACCCCATAGGGAACTCTTTCATCTGCAATTGCAAAGCTGGGCTCACTGGAGTCACGTAAGTGAGATTGTGCAAACAAGCCTTCCTCTCCTCTGCTTCTTGTTGCTAAGAAAGCCAAACAGTAAACAATTAAAGGAGATAAAAGACTTACCTACCACTAGTAGGACAGGCATAAGGTTAATATCTTTACAAAAAGAGGGCTTACAAATTATATAACTGTTAGCGGGGATTATTTCTGTGTAATGGGGTTGTTAGTAATTTATGCTTTTTTAACTTTATGCGTCTCTACTTGCAAATTTTTACATAATTACTATGTTTTCTGTAGTTAGGAAAACAGTTCTTTTAAAGAAAATCATCTATGACCCCTTATATTTCCAGTATAATTCTGAGGCAGACATACTACCCATTTCCCCAGAACTCATTAACTGGACTCTACCGCCTAATGTTTTATGATCATTCCGAGATACTAGAGCCTACCTTTCCTTTGCAAACCCTTTCTCCCCCAAGAAATGAGGGAAATTAAAGTGTGAGCCAAACGGAAAGGGAATGTTTTAAGCTCTTAGTAAAATGCCACTTCCAACCATCCTTGATCGTTTGAGAAGTATATATATGTAATCTGAAGCAAGTGATATTCTAATTACAGATCAGTCTTATGTATTCATTAAAGCAAATCTCCCGAGGACTTTACCAGGAAATACTTAGCGGACTTTGAATGGTTGGATGTAATTTAAAGTAATAAAGCTGCATTTATTTTTAAATACTCTGTGATTCTAATTTCCAAATGACCTGGCCTCAATCTGTTCAAATTAGGGACGTTTGACTACATTTTAAGAGGTGGATTACCAAAGATACAAGTGATCATGCCTTTTAAAAGAACACACCGAAGCAATTGCTGAAGTGAAGAGAAAAGTGAAGGAGTAAGGCCTATGTTCTCATGTAATGTTAAACTAACAAAGAAAAGGACTGAAATGTTTGCCTTATAATTATACTCAATGGGAGTCACAGATTGCTTTAAAGAGAATAAAGCTGATTTAATTATTTTTCATTAGAATGCTTTAATCATTTTTTCCTGGTCATCTGCATTAGTATTAACCTTTATGGTAAGCACATCTGTAAGATGTATAGATCTTTAGCCCTCTACCTGTCCACTTTCTCTGTTATGCACCCTACACACACACACACACACACACACACACATTCCCAGAGGGACCAAAAATTACTGGAACTGTTGAGGAAAATATCAGAACCAAGGATTTCTTCCTCTTGGAAAAGTCTGTATAAGTTATACAGGTTCACTGCTTTTCCTCTGCAGTTCAATCTTCTAAGATCTTCTAAGCTTCTAAGCTTCTAAGCTCCGAGAACTAAAAGGGTTGAGGATAAGTTAGTGGCAAACTAATTTGGTGGCAAAACCGGCCAAAACTGCTCCAAGACTATTTCTAGTCTTTATTTCTCTGATTTAGTGTAAATGTCCATATATTTTGTCATGGAGGCACGGTATAGTTTCATTCTGGGGTCCTATGGCAGCACCAGTTCGAGCAGTGGGGTGGGTGTGTTACAGAACGGGAAAGACATGTACTGCATGACATTTCTCAAATTGCAAAAATTTAAACCCTGAAGCGCATCCGGCCCCTAGGATTCGGAGACCAGTCCCTGTCCAACAGCATCTGTTCTTTCTCCTCCTCCCGCCCGACGGCTTTGCCCTCCTCCCGTCTGGAGGGGGTCAGACTATCTGGGAGCGATCTGTCGGTTGGGAGAAGTACCTTAACTCACCAGGACAACTCGCGCCACCTGCCGAGGTGCCCAGCACCTCCCTCCCCCGCCAACACGCACACACGCACACCATCACTCTAACTTCGTCTCGCTTCACGTGACTTTGGGCCGCCGTGAACAGCGCTGCGTGCCCCGCTGAGAGGGGTTTTGTGTTTTGTCCCAAAGGTGCGAGGAGGACGTCAACGAGTGCGAGCGGGAGGAGTGTGAGAACGGGGGCTCCTGCGTCAACGTGTTCGGCTCCTTCGTGTGCAACTGCACGCCAGGCTACGTGGGCCAGTACTGCGGGCTACGGCCCGTGGTCGTGCCCAACATCCAGGCCGGCCACTCGTACGTGGGCAAGGAGGAGCTCATCGGCATCGCCGTGGTCCTCTTCGTCATCTTCATCCTGGTCATCCTCTTCATCGTCTTCCGCAAGAAGGTCTTCCGCAAGAACTACTCGCGCAACAACATCACGCTGGTGCAGGACCCCGCCACGGCCGCCCTGCTCAACAAGAGCAACGGCATCCCGTTCCGGAACCTGCGCGGCAGTGGGGACGGGCGCAACGTCTACCAGGAGGTAGGGCCCCCGCAGGTGCCCGTGCGCCCCATGGCCTACACGCCGTGCTTCCAGAGCGACTCCAGGAGCAACCTGGATAAGATCGTGGACGGGCTGGGGGGCGAGCACCAGGAGATGACCACGTTCCACCCGGAGTCCCCGCGCATCCTGACGGCCAGGCGTGGTGTAGTCGTGTGCAGCGTGGCCCCCAACCTGCCTGCCGTGTCGCCCTGCCGCTCGGACTGCGATTCCATCCGGAAGAATGGCTGGGACTCAGGAACCGACAGTGAGTAGGAGGCCCTCGTGGGTCTGCTTGTGCCTTTAGTGTCGCTGGGAAGCTGTGGTGTGCCTGGCACTCGGGAAGGAAATCGGGGAAAGGAGAGAGAACCCGCCTGGGCAGGGCACTCCCTTTGACATGTTCCGGCACTGAGTGTCCAGAAAAACCGCTCTGGTTCTTATCCCTCTTTGACAGATGGGGAAAAGGAGGCTCCGGGAGCATGCATGTGTCCAAGGCCACAGAGCTAGGAAGAGGCAGCAGAACCCGTGGGCCAATCCGGAGCTGCCAGGTCTAAAAACCCATGGTATACTCACACTAGCATGCCATTGGTGGTAATGCAAGCAGTGTGGGAACAGCAGTGATATACAGAAAACGTGTTCCAGAAGGTCAGAAGAAGAGAGTATTTCTAGACTTAAGGTGAAGACTTGAGAGGAGCAGAGAGAAAACTGAGTTGGACCAGGGTGGATTAAAGGCAGAGGGGAAAGGCAGAGGGACCCACACAATTGGAAGACCAGCCATTCTGTTTGGCTGGAATGCAGCATCCATGAAATAAGAGGATGAACCTCAAGGTAGGAAAATTCCAGTCCAGATAGTGCTATTTCCCTCTCCTTCAGGCCTCATTGGTCAATATTCTAGCCAGAGAGCCATAGGTGCAAAGGCTCTGTGGTGGGAAAGGCCTTGACATGTTGAGGAACAGAAAGGAGGTCAAGGTAGTTGGAGATTGGTGAGCAAAAAAGCGACATGAGTGCAGGTTTTCAAGCAGGGAAGCAGCATGATCAAATTTACAGTTTTGAAAGATGGCCCTGACTGACCCATGGAGAACGGACTAGAAAGGACCAAAGAGGAGGGAAAGCAGAGACTAGTTAGCTATCTTGCATGAACATCTAATGAACATCTAAATGAGCAATGGTGTTTGATTTCCCTGTCCTAACACGGTGAGGATGAAGCTAAGGCAAGCTCTGTTATAACCTGTGGCTTTTCATCAGGCCATATGGCTTTATATTTCAGCAGCAGATTTGCCCTTGTAGCAGGAGTTTCCAAAGGCTGGGTTCTAGTACTATGATACATGTTGGGATAGAGGGTTGGGGGAACACTGTTTTCAAGTGATGCTGGAGAGCCTGTGAGCAGAGGAGGTGAAGGGCATCTTTGGGGAGAAAGGGGGAATTCCTGCTGTGTCTTCAAGCATAAGTTAGATCTTGGTAGGAAACTATTGGAGAGGGCCTTCCAGAAGCAGGAAGCAGCTTGATGAGGGTAGGGGGCACATGAGGGTTACCTGACAGGTTCTCTTGTTCAGGAGAAAGAGGAGGCTAGAGATGAAAGTTTAGACATCATCTGGATGCACAATGATTGAATCTTGAGGAAGGGGGGCAGTGATGAGCTCACTGAGGGAGCAAGAATAAAGATGGCCAGACTGGACCTCCAAAAGAACTTGGAGATGTCCACATGTGGGAGATGGGCAGAAGGCAGAGGCCAAGAAGGGAGGCAAACAGTTGCCAACAAAGAGAGCAGGGACAGAGGACATGGTAGCTGTGCAGAAGCCAAGACTGTCGATAAGGTTAGCAGGGTTGAGTACTGTAAAATGGTCCAGAAGGACACAGACTTAAGAAAAAAGCAACAACAGCAGTGTGCTTGACACCTAGAAGATCGTTGGTCATCTGAAGAATGTTTCAGGGGGTTGTCAAGAGAGAATCCAGAGTGTAAACATTAAGGACAAAGAGCTTTGGGGAGACAATAGAAGCAGCAGGTGAACATTTGCCATATGTTGGATCTTCTTAAATCCTTCCAGGGGCCCATGTGGGCACCCAATTGAAGGAGCAGATGGGTGAGATAGCAGCTTAAGAACAAATAGCTAGAAGAAGGAGTGATGAGGACTACAACCTGGCCCATCACGGTCCACAGCCTGTGCTCTTACCAACACTCCTGTTGGGAGCTTTAGCAGGAGGGAGAGGGATAAATTGGGAGAGGACCCCAATGACAGAGGAGGGTCTCTGTTCTTTTCTGGGGCCACCCAACCATACTATCTGCGGAGTCTGTCTTCCTATAGACACTCCTGTAAGTCATTGCCCTTGGATTTTCACTACAAATGCATTCCCTGTCAAATGACTTCACTAAAGCCTTGCCAATCCACCAGCTCTTGGAAAGGCTCTTTTTTATTTAACAATGAAGAAAGAGAGGGTGGAATAAATGAGGTGGAGGAAGGAGTTTTATGCACAGCATTCACCGGGATGGATCATTTGTTGTTCCCTTCCTGGTGTTTGGCGCTAAGCCCGGCCATTACCTGGTGCTTTCCTGAGACACATCTTGGTATTTGGGGCAGCATGGCTGTTGGGAGGTGAACTCCTCTCGGGCGTCTCTCTCCGCTTAGATCAATTGTTTATCCAGCTCCTGGTCCTGCTGTGCTTTTGGCATCTGACAGCGGATGTGGAGTCTCAGTACCCAATATTAACCTCACCCTTTGTGAAGGAAACAGTGATTTCCACCGTCACAAAGGGGAACAACTGCTCCCTTAATCACCAGTCCCTGTCTCTTCTTCCCATCATGTTTCGTGATGATTTGAAGCTTCTCCTGGTGATCCTTCTCCTCCACACGCTTCCTAATGTGGCAGCTTTATTTCCAAAATTTACCTCAGGCCAAAACTCACATTTCCCCCAAAAGTATTGTTATGTTTTTATTGAGTAGATTTCCTTCTTTGTTAAGCAAGGCAGAGTTAGCTGGCAAGACAATCTCTAGGCAACTAATTCATTTTTTTACTTGACGACTTCAAGATATGGCTTGTTTTTATTGCTTTCTTTAGTCCATCAAATAAGAAAATATTCATGTAGAGGGTGTGTGTGTGTGTGTGTGTGTGTGTGTTGTTCAGGCTGTCTCTGGATAGCCAAAAGGGGGAAGTGGGCAGATGAGAAGTGGGCACACTGTCATTCCCAAAAGTGGTGTGACGCTGCCCTCTAGGAGGCAAGATGGAGAACTCCACTCGCTCCCCAGAGATGAAAGTTGGGATGAATGTAATGGCATTCTTACCTATAAAATATTTATACCCTTATTTTATAAGTAGTCTCATTTAACCTGGTGTTGACACCATGTCGGTTCATGTAAATGATTTAAGTGAACTCTGACTGGCAAAGAGCAGCCCAGCCGCTTCATCTTGCCTTCACTCTTCACGTAGTCACCTCGCTTTGAGGAGGGAACAGCTCCTTTCGGCTGTCAGCGATCTGGAAGCTCATTTACCACGGGTTAAGGGTTTCGAATCCATAATGTAAATCACTTGATTGACAGACCTTTGCCCCCAGTGGCACAATCAATTTTCTATTGTGGAGCGAAATTATTTTCTCGAAGCAAATGGAAGATCTCGGAGAAGTGAACTCTGGGGGCAGGTGGGCTAGACGGGCTAGCACAAGGTAACCGGTGTCATTTCTGCTTTCTCTCTGGCTGTCTGCAAAGACAAAGGGGTCGATGATCCCGGAGAAGTGACCTGCTTCGCAGGGAGTAATAAAGGCAGCAACTCTGAGGTTCAGTCCCTGAGCTCCTTCCAGTCGGATTCTGGCGACGACAATGGTAAGCCCTCCGTAGTAGCTGTGTTCCCCTGTGGCTTTGCCCCCTGTGCTGACAGTGGGTAGGGAGGAGGGTGAGGTGATCAATTCTGTTTCTGGGCCTGATCATAGACTTCAGAGCATGTTCACCAGCTTTTTGGGCTGGTCCCGTTGTGGGGTGTCACGGGGCACCTCCTGTGCTGCAGGAGCACCTGTTCTGGGTAGGCCAGGGATCCTTGTCAGAGGTGGACTAAGTTCCGTGACCTCCAAGAATGCATCTGCTTTGATTTTTTCCTGCTGGAACCACCTCATCCCAAATGATCCTCTCTAGGAAACTGTGATTTCTTTCTTTTTTTTTTCTTTTTTTTTTTTTCTTTTACAACTGGTGATCTGGTCACCCTTCACTGTGTATCCAACCTCCCCGCATCATTAGAAATTCCTTTAGCAGTAAGACCTCCTTCCCATAGAACCTCCTGCCCCTAGAAGTGATGTTGTCATTCAGCTAAAGTCCCCTTATAAGCAGCCGGGGTCATGGGCCTTTGGAGTCTCTATGAAAACTGTGACTGTCAATCTGCTCCTTAGAAAAATGGACATTCCATATGGTCCCCTGGACCTCATTGACACTCCAAAGCTGCCATCAGCTCTTGTGAACTTATCTTTATGGAGAGGGTCCTAATGCTGGACTGGGTTTTCTGAGCTCAGGAAACTGCTCTGGAAATGGGTTGGTCTCCCCAGGCCAGGAGGTGGGGCAGAAATGGTCACAAAACAGTGAAAGTTTACTATATGGAGTGAATTAAGACTAATTTCCAGTAGTCATCCCCAGAGACAACATTCTCTTAGTCAATACCTTATTTCATTTCCCTCCAGATAAGCCATTGGCAAAAATTGAATATGTATCAATTAACGTAATCACACAACCCATAAATGCATGCCACGTTTCTCCTACATGCTGAACCCTGTGCTGAGTATTTTGAGCCCAGAAGTATAAAAGGAAAAGATGTAGTCTTTGCACCCCAGGTAAATAGAGGAAAAGGGGAGCTCCAAGGCCATAGATGCAATCATGGAAGTAAAATAGTCTATTTTCACCACCCTCGTCCCCCAATCTCTTCCACCCCAATACTCGGCATTCCAGAGAGGTACAGAGCCTGCTTGTATCTGACTGCTGGGGTAGCAAACCACATAACAGTGGCTTTCTTCTGACCATTCTCAGAAGGTCAAGGTCATACCTCCAGATCTGTCTGCCGTGATGCTTACTCCTTCCCTCATCTCCAACCAAAGAAAAGCTGGTGCTGCTTGGCATTTTGTATAGAAGCAGCCAAGAACAGATAGCTTCCACTTTGGCCAGAGTTCTCGTAATGCTACCTGGCTGACAGTTCTCACGGGCTCTGCTCTGTGCACCCTTAAGCTCACGCATTTGACCCTTCATGCTCAACCTTCTGGATCATTCCTGATGAAAGTGGGTGGTAGTAGGAATTTCCAGCACCTGAATTTTAAGCCTGATTGCCTCTCTGGTAACCTGCTGGTATCGGGTACGAAAGCAAGCCCATATGGAGCACAGAATTCTCCTTCCCAGTGTCTAATGATTTCAGAGGCTGGGCGCTGACTTCTGTCTGTGCTTTACTGGTGGACGCTGGGCCTTGGGTCTGCTCTAGGCCCTCCGTGCCACCACGGGAGCGTGACACCGTCCGTCCTGCAGAACTGGTCCTCCATTTCTGGCTTTGGTTTAGAGCGGCACGGTTGACCGACACATAATTATCCATGGGGACAGCGAGGTCTTCCCCTGAGAGCCTTTGGGAGTTATTAATGAGAAATTAGCTTGAACTTGATGAGCCACTGCCTTCCTACATTGATTTCACTGGGCCATGAGGTGTGAATTTATGATCCAGCCCTCCCTGTCGATCGTGCCTTTCCGAGGACCGGCTCCGGATTTGCTGCCGTGGCCCTTCCATTCTGAGGGTCCCCGGGACCCCCAGATAAAAGCGAGCACCAGAACACTGCCTAATGGACAGACTGGGGAGGCTTTGGATGTTTGCCTGCTGTGCCTTTGTTGTGGTCATTGTTGTGAAGAGAAGTTCTCTTCTATCCGAAATACGTGACTAACCAGAAACTGTCCTTCCCTTCCCCTCTGTCTGCTTTTCCTGGCCACAAGCGTCCATTGTGACTGTCATTCAGCTTGTCAACAATGTAGTTGACACTATAGAGAATGAAGGTATTTACTTTTTTCTTCCATAGCCTCTCTTGTGTAAAAGAGTTATCATTTTGGAAATTCAGCTTCCTTGTTGCACTGATCCAGGGTTGCTTTTAATCAGTCGGCAACCTCAGGGACACTGGCTGTTTCTCTAGGGGTTGGAGTGAATTTTACCATTCTGCAGGAAAAAAAAATCTGGTTCGTAAGTTGTTAAATAGATGGGGTACTCTTTTTTATAAAAGCCCTTCTAAGAGTACCCAATCAGGTAGAATCCATATTACTAAGAAATTCTTTCTTACATTCAACAAGTAGGTACCGAACTCCTATTATAAGCTGGAAATACTTAAGAAAGCATTCCAAGCTGTAATCTTATGGGGATTGATTTCAATCAGGTAACTTTTATTAGTGACTTAATACAATTAGGGGTGGGTACAGGTGTGATTTATCTTTTTATTCCCCCGAGAACAAGGAAGAGAAACAGGAGCATGTTTTTAAGTCTTCTGAAATGTTCTGTTTTACCCTCTTCATGTGGCCTGGATTATCGGGTTTACCTCTCGCTTTGTATTTGAACAGTGTCTATCATGGACCAAGGACAGAACTACAACCGAGGTGACTCTGCCACGACCCCAGCATAACATTTCACTTCCACGTTTTGAATTGCTGAGTTCGTTCTTCCCCTGTCCCTCTCCCTCCGTCCTTTCCGGGGGTTCTTTGATCTGCATTTTGCATGTTCCAGGTGTCTTGTGTGCTTGGCATTGGAAGCGAAAGTCCCACCAGCATCCCTCCCCTGGCCTCCCCACCGTGTGTGTCCTTCATCCATTTACAGCACATCTCCCTGCCTTCTGGGGACCACAGTAGGGCCCATACCCCTCCTCTCTCCGGGAGCATGCTGCCAGCCTCGCTCTGCATTTAGGATATGGAAAGGAAGAGAGGCTAGCAGGGAGGGGGTTCGGGAACTGGGTTTACTCCGCATGCCCTGGTAGGCCATCCCTTGTGGCACCAGGCACCCTCTCTGAGTCGCCATCGCCTCACTGTCTAGGAAGCCGGAGCATGGCAGGTCCCTGATAGAGCCCTAGAAGGAGCATGCGCGTGACCCCTGAGTCTTAGCGTCTCTGGGATGTTAATTGCATGTCAGGTCCCCGCGTCCGCTCCTTTTCCAAGCCCTGCCCCAGCTCTGGTCTGGAGGAAATTGACTGTCACGACTTTTCTCCCACAGCCTATCACTGGGACACCTCTGACTGGATGCCCGGGGCCCGCCTGTCGGACATAGAGGAAGTGCCCAACTATGAGAACCAGGAGGGAGGGTCGGCCCAGCAAGGCAGCACGCGGGAGCTAGAGAGCGATTACTACCTGGGCGGCTATGACATCGACAGCGAGTACCCTCCCCCGCACGAGGAGGAGTTCCTGAACCAGGACCAGCTGCCACCGCCCCTGCCTGAGGACTTCCCAGACCAGTATGAGGCCCTGCCGCCCTCCCAGCCTGTGTCACTGGCCAGCACACTGAGCCCCGACTGCAGGAGGAGGCCCCAGTTCCACCCCAGCCAGTACCTCCCTCCCCACCCATTCCCCAACGACACGGATTTGGTGGGCCCACCTGCCGCCTGTGAATTTAGTACTTTTGCCGTGGGCATGAACCAGGGCGCAGAGACAGCAGGCCCCACCGACAGCGTGTCTCTATCCTTGCACAATTCCAGAGGCACCTCGTCCTCGGATGTGTCGGCCAGCTGCGGCTTTGACGACTCGGAAGCCGCCATGAGTGACTACGAGAGCGTGGGGGAGCTCAGCCTCGCCAGCCTGCACATTCCCTTCATTGAGACTCAGCACCAGACCCAGGTGTAGACAGCGCACCTGCCCAGGGCCCTCGCCGCAGTCCGTGGCCAAACCGCGGGAAGGAGGTGGGGCTCGCATCTGCACGGCCAGCAGCAGGAAGGAGACAGGGATTTGCCCCCGGGGAACTTCTTCACGAGTCCCGTGGTCACAGGCAAGCTCCTGTCCGGCTGGGTGAAAAGAAAAGCGTCCGAGAGTTTCTTATTGGGGACGGATAGCCTTGCAGTAGGTACCTGCGTTCACGACCAAGCACGGGCACCGAGTTTCTGCAGGGGGAATAAACCCCCTGCTAGGTGATACAGCCCATCTTGTATGGCTTTGTGCAGTATCGGGACCCGGGAAAGGTTACAGCAGCAGAGCGGGCAGTATTAGTACTGGCAACGAGCAAAGACGCGTCGTTGCGTGTCATTTTGAGCCAGTGGGGGGAGGGGATGAAAACAGTAGTTACGATGGTTGGAAAAGTTAGTCTCTTAGGGGAAAGAAAAGAGAAACACATATTATTAAAAAAAAAAACAAACACAAGAAAATGGGCTGAAGCCTTTAAAGTCAACTCTATTTTTTTTAATAAGCTGTCCAGTTTCAGCTATAAAATTAGGTTTGGGTAACATGGTTTGTATGCTTAGTTATTTTTGTTTGCTTGTGTTAAGTGTCCCATATAGTATAGCTGGGCTTTATGATCTCTGAGAAAAGTATCAACGGAAGGAATGTGAGGGGACTTGGGCTTGCTTTTGGGGGTCGGGGAGAAGGTTAACATTGTTCCAACATTAGAAAGAATGTGATTATCTGTTTCTGTGTTTTCCAGTAAATATTCCTGGCCATAGCCACAATTTTAATATTACTGCAGAAATTGGCTTTTGTTCTGAGGACCAGGGAAGAAAAAAAAAAAGTATATTTTGATACACTGTTCTCTACAATGAGAGGAATTAGAGGTGTAAGCAGAATTCAAATTCAGGGGGGGAAGGGAAAAATATACTTTCAAAGTTTTCAGCTGGATAATCACAGTTCTTGATAATGCAGATCGAATCCAAGTGTTACTTTAAATCAGTAGCATCATCACTATAAATGCAATTACGTTTGCAAAAAGAAGAAAGTAGAGTAGTTCTTGTGTATAGATTATAGTAGTGTGTGTGTCTGGGCCTATATACAATTATGTGCTTGCACTCCATAAGGCTGCTCTTGAGGAAAGCGAAAGTGAAGGTTTTAGGATAAGGACCCTGTTGAAAAATCCTGCCAGAGGCAGACCTTCCAATTTCTCTGATCTCTACAATGTTAGAGAAACACCAAATGCCATATTTTGCTCCAGTTCACTTAACTTTATTTTGGTATTGCCATTTATAGTGACTTAAAACTGTGTTTTTGAAGAAATAATATTTTGTTACAGTTTTACAGAATGAAAGATGTGTAATGTTTAATTACACCTCCCCGGGGTTCTCCTCTCTCCTGACGTGTGGGCTTCGGCCAAGAGTTTCCCAAATTGACAGGAGAATCATTCCAGCAGAAATACGGTAACTCCACCCTCGAGGCTGAAACTTACCAAGTTGAGTGACTCTCCTCTTTTGCTCCAATCAGATTATGGCTGCGTGCACAGCGGCCGTGGTAAATAAATGCATATTTGCACTATCTGCTTCATGAGCACATCTCTGTGTCCACGGTTTCTGGTGGCATATGGCATTGGTGTGTCTACTGTTCTGTCCTGGTTCTGTGTCTCATCCACACAGACATATTTTTAGTTGCTTCCATTGTGTTTAGTCCACTGCTTTGTGGGAGTCAGCGTTTCTGAAGCTCGTTGCAAAAACAAGCAAAAAAATTCCTTTTCATTCCAAGTTTCCTGAGTTCAGGATACACCTCACAGACTTCCCAGCTTTTCTTTTCTCCCCGTCTCTTGGTCGGACCTCCTTGTGGAAGCATTATCCGCACTCTGGTCTTGAAATAAATGAAATTTCACTGAGGCTGCTTTTGAGAATAGAGTCTCTGGTATTTTTCTTATGTAAGAAGCACATTTGCAAGAATCACGGCGAAAATGATGAGCTAATGGTCTAGAATAGAATCACTGCTACACTTTTAATAATGCAATGACATAAAAACCATCAAAGTAAAACCAACAATTCATTTCTTGCCCCCAGGAAATATTAGAACGAGATTAATGCCGATGAGTCCCTACTGCTTACACAGCTTCTCCTCGAGGGAGAATACCTGACTGACACGGTAATGAAGGAATAAATAGAACCCTAATGCGGTTGTGAAGTCACCCAAGAAAATTGTGCCTACTCTTCTCGCTCTGACCTATATAAAATACCTCTTTTTTCAGCATATCTTCCCCTGATTTTCTGCAGAAGAGCTCTGCGGCTGAGTGTATACCAGACAAGCATGTGTTATGTTTTAATTCATTACCTTTAAGCACATGGTATCTTTTCACTTGGGGGATAGTTGGTTTTCCCTGTAGGTTACAGAACGGCTTGCAGTCCGGCCAGCACGGAACTGGGTGGGGTCACCACTGATCCAAGGAGCTGGAAGGGTCCTTAAAATCTGCTTGTCTAAACTCCTTCCCCTTTTTATTTTTTATAAAAGAGGAAACATGGCCAGAGAGAGGAAAGGACTTGCCCAAGCTCATGCAGGAAGTGAAATAGCTAAACAGGGACCAGAACCCATCATTTGGCTAATATTTTTTCTATATAACATTGTTCACCACTAAACCTCCAGGGACGTGGTATCTGCCTGCTTCTGCTGGACCGTCCGACATCCCGTATTCCTGCTTTGGAATATGCTAGCAAAGAGAATTCATGGAGATTATTTCTCTGGAAGCCTTTGGATCTCAAGTTTCCTTGTAGCCACCCCCAGTAAGGATGTAGTTTCAGAATTCACACATTTCTTTGGACACTTATCAAAATGCTGCTTTTACCAAATGAATGTTTTCTAAAATGAGGATGGAATGTTAATTACAGAATGGAATTCAGACCAGGCATCAGTTATAGTGAGACTTTGATTACAGTGTTACCTACTGGATGCAGTTCTGTTTTTCTTTTTTTCTCCCCACCTCCTTCCCAGTCCTGCTGTTTGTTCCTCTCCCCTCCCCCCCTCTGCCATGATGAACCACATGGAAAATATGTAAGCCAATAAGTGTCTTGCCTTTTTTTTCGATCATGTATGTGCTACCTCCTAGGAGCCATTTTCCATAGCCTGTTGTGGGCACTTTACCTGTATTACACACATTCTTGTGAGGTAGAGAGTAGCTGGACTGGACCTTTGATGTTTGTCATGTTGCAAGCAGAAGCTATGAGGCTGTGAAAGATGAATAGAGTAGGTGTTCATTTGCTTTCTTCTGCAAGCATTTTGCTGCTGAGTTCCATTCCACGCCAGCTTTCCATTTACTCATGTCCTGCCCATTCGTGAAATGCCGTTGTAGAAGACCGTGGGAAGAGCGGGTCAAGTCTATGCATTTGAGGTTTACCCTATCAGACAGTCAGAAGACCTGGAACAAGCATTTAGGATGCATTCCTGGGACTTAATCTGGGACTGCCGTCGAGAATCCCTAGCACAGCCTGAAAAAGAAGCAGGTAAAAGATAGACACCACTGGCCATCGCCTACTTACTTCCCACACTGTCCCCGTCCCCTTCCCCCACCCGCTACCCCCACTAATGCTGTGTCCACGTCATTAAAGTCAGGGGAACTGAGGGGAGAGATGACCACAGGGAATCATGTGAGACCCAGACAACACTTCCTTGTGAACGAATTCGGGAAGATCTGGTGTTCATTTTGCATGGGCTGCCCGGATAACTGTCTGGTTTCTTCACACTTCTGCCCTCCCAGTGTACAGGTTTTGCTAAAAGTCATTAGGCTTGCGTGTTTTATATTTTTCATTTCCAACCATGAGAAAGGAAGATTTGAAGAGGTGCTGCTTCAGAGTTCTCATTTTGTGTGGTCTGTGAGAAGGCAGTTACGTGTTTAGGCTGGTGTTCGTCCCGCGACATTCAACTGCACATTTTTCTGGTGGAAATCCACAAGGGCTTTGAGCTTCTGGTTGCATAATTCTAGGGTTTAAAGTCACCATTTGTGGGTTTGGCATCAGTTAATACTTAGCCAGCTGGCTAAGAGGTAGGAAAAGTAAGATTTTCTTTCCTTACGTAATAATGAAAAGCAATAATTACAAATATGTAATATTACACAAAGGCCATAATTAGTCTCTTCCAGTGTTGAAGATGCACTAGAGAATCGTACAGTCCATTCAAAGGGTGTTTGGACCCATTGGTATGGACCGTAGCACCCTTTCCGGCAAACAAATACCAGAATTGCTACTACTTGACAGCTTTCTGAGCCCATACTACTGCATTTCAGGAGGTGACACAGGTGTTCAGGAGATGGAAGCACTGTATCAGAGAGACTGTCTTGTAAATTTACCTGTTACAAACAGGCTGGTTTGTAAAAGATGTATGTTTTGGTGTTTAAAATGTTTATAAAATTGTATATAACGGATTCAATTTTCCAGGCTTTTTGTAGATACTGTATTTGATGCCTATCAGGATGCTTTAATTTGGGGGATCGAGTATAATTCTAAGTCACCCATGCTGTTGGTCTGCAAATTTTTAAGGTAATTCCACGCACACACACAAACACACAGGATTTTAGATTTGAAAAGGATGTTTTTTAATCATTTCAAAATGTACTGTAATCTTTTTGGGGTTCTACTGTTTCTGTTTAATTTTCTCCGTTTCCAAGAAAATGTTTGTATTGACATTTTTTTTAAAAAAGTGTGTTTTGCCCAGTTACTAAGTATCTGATTTTTATGACATTTCAGGTTCAGATGAAGTATGTTGTTTCTTTACACACACACACGCGCGCGCGCACGCGTGAACTCCCCTAAACTTGCACACACACCACACACCAAACCTTATGCAAAGGGGAAAGCTAGCACTTCAAGTGAGCCTTGTCCCTTACAGATGGATTGTTTCTGCATATATTGCTGTTGGCAGTATTCAGTCTTGTGTTCTTTTTCTAAAAAAAAAAAAAAAAGAAGAAAAGAAAGAACAGAACAACAACAACAAAGACAGCCAAAAAAAAAAAAAAAAAACCCCAACAGTGTACAGGTTTGTAATTGCCAAAATTTGATGGTTAAAACAAGTTTTCAAGTAAAAAGAAAAAAAAAACTAGCAATTGTGTTGACCCTTTTTAAGTGTTTTCTTCTATTCGCCTTCAGTTATTGGGTCCTTTGGAACTTGGGCGATCCTATTTTGCAGGGGATGGTGTTTTCTCCAGAGACTTCTTATCTCCAGAAATACTTCCACTGATTCTGGTGCACATGTGTTGGAATCCTAGGTAGCTTCTTACTGGGCTCATACCCCACATCTGGGATTTGCCCTGATGAGAAGGAACACGGTCCTGTGGGCTTGGAAAAACAGGGGCCGTGGAGTCCCCCACCTCTGCAGAAATGTCTCCTATATACCTCCCCACACCTTCTAGGCAGCTTCTCCAGTACTGGGTCCCCCCCAAAAAAAACAGAAACAAACAAACAAAAATCCTGAAGTTTAAAACACAATTAGCACTTGAGGTTTCTGCCAGAAAGCTCTAGAAAGTTTTCCATACTGAGCCAAAGTCAAAATATATACAGAAGTTGGGGTGGGGGACAATTTGACATTTTGAAGAGGCAGTGACCTTGCAAGAGGTTAGCTTGAGACCAGAAAGGACTCCAGAAGGGCACCCTCTGTTTTGCCTTGGTGAGGGAGGGCCGGCAGGCAGGGAGAATAGCCCTGTCTGAGCCCCAGCAACAATAAGCGCCACCCCCCAACCCACCCTCGGAAAAAGTAAACGCTAAACCACTGGATAAGAGAAAGGGAGCACCAATTTAGCACATTAGGCCACTTCCATGGTATAAATACTCCAATCATGGCTGATTTCAACCTACTCAGGTAATGTAAAGAGGCTCACGAATTCCTGAAAGTCAAGCCAACCCTGGCTTGTGCAAGCCAGTCTGAGCCAAGTCGTGTCTTCATTGGCTTTGGTTCCAGGTTCCCAGTATAATACCGACCCTCCGCTAAATATACTTGATTGAAAATTTCATTGATGGTGTCTACCGTGAAATCCCCTGGACCTCATCAATCCTCCCTCATCTTGCTGAATTGGGTAACTGCAATGAGAAGGATTTCCAGAGAGGTGGATGTTGAAAATACTCCAAGTCTTTTGCCTTTCAACACAACAGCACAGTGATAGGGTCATGAATTGAGCACCAGGAAAATATTCATGTATGGGCCTTTCATCTGGCCGCCCTTGGAAGAAAGATAATTTGTTTACATCTCCATCCGTGCCTCAAAAATGATAGTAATCCAGAGATGTCACTTAAGAAATAGACTGGTCCATTCTGTTGGGGAAACAGAAGAAAAAGGCTTTTCCTGTCTGTAATTATTCTCTGCTGGTTCTCTGAAGTAGAGGGGTCAGGTCCTAGCTTGGACCTAGGTCTCCATGGAAAGGTCATTTCCTTTTCTGTGCCCGGGTCAGGGGTCCCCAGCACCACTCCCGGTCTGGATGATACGCTAGGACCCAGGACTCAGTATATAGTCATACTCATGGCTATGAAATATTGCCAACCAGGGGAGCTCATTAGATATTTAGCTATATTTATAAACTCCATTTTTAATATTTATTTATATATAAAATATTTATAGACTTTATTTATAAATTCCAAGGGTTTTTTTGGAGGCTAGGGTCATCTGCAGACTCTGTCTGGGATGTACTGAAATTCCAGACTCCCAGAAGAAATGCAGTTGTTCGGCATTAATGATAGGGAAGTGGGGAGCCCCTCCCGAAGTCCCAATCCCAGACACAAGCCAAGAGCCCACCTGTTAACAAGGGTTTTCAGAGGATAGTATCAGACCTGCCAGTCCCTGCAGAGTCCCTCTGAAATTTCCTTCTTTTTTAAATGTTATTTATTTATTTATTTATCTAGGAGAGAGAAAGAGGGATGAGGGTCGGAGGAGAAGCAGACTCCCCATGGAGCAGGGAGCAGATGTGGGACTTGATCCTGGATCAAGCCACCCACGGACCCCTGAAATTTCTACCAAATGGACACGCCTCTGTTTCTCCAAACTCATAGTAATTAATAATTTGCATTTTTCATGGGGCCATCCATGTGGCCTGCACAGTACTGCTCTTCAACTCTTTATCCGGCCTTCTCCTTGGAAACAAAGGATTGCAGCAACATAAATTCTGCCACAACCTCCTGGGTAAATGCAAGCTGGTCATTAGAATGATGCTACTCAATGGTGATTTGACCAAAAATTATCATCACCATCACTTTGGATAACTGCTAGTTTGGGTGCATGGCAGGGCAGTTTCCCCATCTACATCTGCATCTTGAAACATTTTGGCCCATTTCTCAAATTCTTCCATTTTTGTCTCCATTCTTTTTTTTTTTTTTTAAGTAAGCTCTACATGCAATGTGGGGCTTGAACTCATGACCCTGAGATTGAGATCAAGAGTCACATGCTCTGCTAATCCAGCCAGATACCCCTTGTGTCCATTATTTTACTTGTTAAATTCTAATGAATTTTTAGCCAATTATGCCCATTTCATACTGTCTTTAATAAGAAGATTTGGAACAGCCTTAATATCTAACAATAAATAATAACTTGGAACAAACTGGCACAAAAATTAGAACAGCCTAACAAGCCGAGCATGAACAAGTGCCTTAAAAATAGAAAATTCTAGAACTTTTTTTTTAGTGTTCCCTTAATTATTTGTACTGCCCGCCCTTCCTTCCTTCCTACCTTCCTTCCTTCCTTCCTTCCCCTTTTCCCCCCTTCCTTCCTCATTTTCTCTTACTCCAAACCAGTGGAAGTTCTTTACAAAGGAGAAAATGAAGATAGGGAACAGAAGGTCATAAAGAACTCCTATATGTCTCCAAAAACAACTATTATTATTATTAATATTATTCTTTCATATCTTTCTATGTAGATACCCATTAACACGTTTTTTAAAGGAGAATCTTTATGAATTTACTTTTGGGAATTTTTAAAAAATATTACTCCAGTAGGGCACCTGGTGGCTCCGTCGTTAAGCCTCTGCCTTTGGCTCAGGTCAGCCTTCAGCTCAGGTCATGATCCCAGGGTCCTGGGATCGAGTCCTACATTGGACTCCCTGCTCAGCAGGGAGCCTGTTTCTCCCTCTCCCTCTCCCCCTGCTTGTGTTCCTTCTCTCACTGTCCCTCTCTATCAAATAAATAAATAAAATCTTTAAAAAAAAATTACTCCAATAGATGACTACTTTCTCATGAAAAGACAAAAACAAAAAAAGCATCCAAAACAAGGCATGAAAGTTCCCTTCACTTCACAACTGACATTCCCACATCTCTTCTACCTTCAAAATATCACTTCTTTAAATATGTAGGGGACATTTTCAGCACTTTATATGCAAATAATCCTCTATTGAGTACCCTTCTGTGATCTTCCCTGATGATTTCCTTTTTATGTCTTCTGATCTGGCAGCCCTCTGTTTGGCCCATGGGATTCTACGAGATTCAAGCACCTTTGCAGGCTTCAGGAAATCCTGCATTGATTGCCAAATGCGCCTTCGTTTTGTGCCCTTACTGCCTGCCACTGAATTAGCAGTTAAGTTTAGGGAACCCACAATCTGCTAAAGCCAGAACAGTACAGATTTTAACTCCAGTCCCAAGCAGGAAGAGACATCAGAATAGAGAATTTACAGTTCATTGGTGAATATTTCCTTAGCGTAAATACCTTTTCTTCCCCCTTCAACCTCTTCATGGTAAAAGATCCAGATGATGGAGACTCCCTGTATATGTACAAATACATATATGTAGATGGGAGGAAGAGATACAATGGGATCTAATTGTCCAGAAACTTGCTATGTTTGCCTATCTATCTTAGACGTCTTAGCAGTTAGTGCTATATTCTTAATGTTTGCATTGTTTTCTATATGACGGTCATCCCATAATTTATTTAATCATTATTAATGTTTTGATGTTTAGATATTACAGATAATGCAGGTATTACAGAAATGCATGGGAATGCATTTCCTTTTGCCAAAGTGCACATGTGTTAGTATTTCTGAAGGATAGATTTCTGGAAGCAGAATTTTTGAGTCCAAGAGTATGTCCCTTTTTAAGTCCGAGAACTTCTCCTATTTTAATTTGCCTTCAAAATGGTTTCACCAAATAATAATCTTATCAGTAGTTACACATAGTATGTAGAAAACAATGTAACTCACTCTGTCCACCCAGTCCATGGAGTTGGCCCCATGTTCCAGAGCCACGTGTAGCTCTAGATTCTCTGGAGATCCTAGGTTGAAGACCGCTATGGCAGGCTCCCACTACCTTGAGAACTGACCTCGGAAGTCTCTACTTCCGTAGACATGTCATGTGCGCTACTCGTCTGTGGGGCAGGGCTCCCAGAGGAGGGCCGACCGCTGGCTGGTAGAACCACCAAGAACTCATTCTCTCTGAGACACTAAATATCCAGCTCTCACGCACTCCACTGGGACAAGGTTATCCAGGAAAGATAGACATTACCAAGAAAAACATAAGCAGATTCTATAAAGACTGAACACTGAGGGTCCTATACCAACAGGTCATATCTGAACAATCATTTTTCCGCAACTGTTAGCCTTGAAGTTGTTTATCTCTGCACTGTAGAATAACTCAAAGGAATCCTTAAAACATGAAGCTCCATATGAGCTTCCATCAGTCAAAAAAGTCAAAGAAGGACCATTATGTATTGCTTTGGAAGCTGTGGAATTAGGGTCTCTCTCCTTGCTCCTCAAATTGTGTTCCACAGACCAGCAGCATCAATCTCACTGGAGGGCGTGTTAGAAATACAGAATCTCAGACCCGTGGAATCAGAATCCACACGTCAACAAGTTTTCCAGGCAATTTATATGCATGCACATTCATGTCTGGGAAGTGCAGCCAGATTCTTGACTTGGACTCTGATACATACTAGCCATGTGAAGTTGAGGGAGTTACTTAATCCCCCTGTACTTGAGCTGAATGATCTAGAAGATAGGTAGTTTACAAGAACACAGTGAGGCAGTGCATGCAAAAAGAGCTTGGTACAATGTCTGACATATAACAAGCACTCAAATAGTAGCCACATACTGTTTTTCCTAATTTCCATTCAGATTCCACTGTGCAGAAGGAGCTTTAATCATTTCCAGGGATCCCATCTCATCTGGCTACTGGAGAAACCGTTCAGTTCATAATGATTGAAACTATTAATAAAAAAGAAAAATCCTTTGAGTTCAAGCTCAGGCGTTCTCTGGAGTCATGCTTTCTGCGAACACTCTTCGGTGCACGATCAAGCCTCGTGTTTAAATAAATGTGTTTTACACAGATGGGAGGGACACAGCTTTGATGCAGCTGCCTATAGCTACCGAGGCTCACCGTTCCTCTCATCCTGGCATTTTCTAATGATTCTGAGTCCCTGATCAATGCCAGGTCCTACTTCTTGAGACAGAGACTTTTAAGGCTGTATCATTTCTGTGACCCAGAAAGAACTGGCATTTACCTGGGTCACGAAAGAATTCAGTGACAGGTGACGAGATGTTGGTGTGGGAGAAGGCTCGCGGTGGGCATGCTTGTTCTAAATGGTAGGAAATTGACTCTGAGAAGAATGAAATTAAAATGACCAAAAGGGCAGCAACTTCAGGGACAAAACTGAAAGGCCATGATAAGATTTACTGTGTAAATAATTCACCTAGCACAGAAAAAGGCTCAGGCTCTGAGCACAAAGGGACTTCTTCACATTCCAGAATATAATTAATTAAGAATTCAGGATACAAGGTAATTAGAGGAACCGTAACCTGGAGGCATGCTGCTGAATTATTCTGATCATTTTTAACAATGAGAAAATTTAATTTTCCCATCATGTGGCATAGATTTTAAATTCGGGTAATGTGAAGAGGAGTGTTCATACAGTGCAGTCAGCAAATTAAACTATTTCTTTTGATTTGATTTTCCAGCAAAAATCAGCATCACGTGATTGAATCTAAATCATGGACATGATTGTCAGAGCTGGAAGATACTTGAGAGGAAAATGTACAAATTACAGTTGAGTCTCCCGTCTTAACACTAAGCTGCCTGTGTTACTCCCTTTGTAGTGTGTGTGTGTGTGTGTGTGTGTGTGTGTGTGTGAATCTGTTGCATTATTTGATGTTATGTTCTGGGGGAAGGGGGATGAATAAATTATTCCTATATATAATAGAGGCGATGTCAAGCTACCAACAAATTACACTCACTTTCTTTGACAGGAGGAGGCTGTCAACACTTTTTAGTCTCCAATTAGTACTCATAGAGTTAAAAGTGAAGAGCCAATTTTATTTTTTCTGATGAACCCAGCATTCATCGATGCTGCAATCTATTGTACTTGAATTACCCATTTTTCACATTATTTCAGGCATTGCTTATTTAAATATTTCTAAGTGTACTTGTGATGCTTTTTATTAATGCATCAGTTATCCAGTGTGCCTTTTCAGGCTATTACAGTGATTTCCTAAATATCTATTGCCTCATTTTGTACCTATAAAATCCCTACTTTAATTGTGCTATCAAGATTTCCAAAGGCCTCACCCAAAGCATAGTTTTGGTTTCAGAGATACCGGGTTTGACTCCTTCTGTTGCGGGTTGAAATGTGTTCCTTAAAAAGATATGTTAAAGTCCTAGCCTTGGGGTGCCTGGGTGGCCCAGTGTTTTAAGCAATGGACTCTTGATTTCGGCTCAGGTCATGATCTCATCGTCCTGGGGATCAAGCCCTGCATCCAGCTCCGCACTCAGTGGAGAGTCTGCTGGAGATTCTCTCTCCCTCTTCCTCCACCCCTTCCTGCCTGCTCCCTTCCCCCTCTCTAATAGACAAATAAATCTTAAAAAAAAAAAAAAAAATCCTAGCCTTGGGAACCTAAGAAAGTTACCTTATTTGGAAATAGGGTCATTGCAGATATAAGCAAGTTAAAACAAAGTGACAGATTGAAAGGACAGGTCTCAGGCCAAGGAACCCCAGGGATTGTCATAACCACCAGAAACTAGGAGAGAGGGTCAGAACAGATCTTCCCTCAGAAAATTCCAGGAGAAACCAACCATGCTGACACTTGGATTTTGAAAACTGATGTTAACTTACCAAATCTACAGAGCTGGGGTGGTGGTTATGCGAGAAGCCTCCAGCAGGTGCAAATAGTGTGTCAACACACTAAACAAGTGTTTCCAGCCTCAGTTCAAGGAGGCCTGGACGCAAGAAGCCAGGTAGAGATAAACAACCCTGTCCTCCTCAGACAAAAAGGTCTCATCCGTTTTTCCTTTTTGACTGACAAGCAACAAAAGCAATATGAAATAAGCTCTAAATAAAGGGAGATAATACGAAATAAGAGGAGACTTCACCATCCCTCTACAACCCTAGTGATCTCTGTTTTTATTTTCCATTTATTTTATTTTCCATCATTACTTTGCAGGAACACAGCCGTTCATTTGCATAATTTCTCACAACTGTAATTGCAATATTGACATCATTTTTACATTCCAATCCTATTCTCTCACTCTGTTTACTTAGGTATTTTTCTTGCATTTGCAAGTCATCATATTTAAGTTGGAATGATTTGCTTTCCTTATATTTGAGGTCCCTGGATGAGTTCAAGGCAGATAGAACTTCTCCTAAGCTTGAAGAGGTTGATGGGGTAGAAGGTAGGAACCCTTCACCTGCTGAGGCTGGTCATCAAGGAAGCCCCCTTCTCCTGGCACGTCCCCAGATGGTGGATCTGTCCACCAGGAGGGAGGTCTTATGTAGAGAGTTAAAGGCCTTGGAAGACCTGGAGGCCAGGGTCCAGTCCCCTCTGATCACAAGGAATGACTGCTTTCCAAAACGTCATGCCTTACTCTCCAGAGGCAATCGCTATCCTGGGAGGACTTTCTTGAAACTGCTTTTGCTGAGAAAACACAGCACACTCTTGGGAATTTGGTTTATTTATGGTGGCAGAAGGAAGTTATGGAGCTCTGAAACACCCCTAAGCCACCCCTTGGTGTGCCTGCCAATCACCTGTGTAGCCTCAGGGGCTGCCTGGAAGAACCAGCCCTTTGCTGGCACCATCACTAGACCACGAACCCTCATGCTCCTTCGATTAGTCAGGGTTACCAAGAGAAACAGAACCAACAGGAAGTGTGTGTATGTAGAGAGATTTATTTTAAGGAACTGGCTCAGGTGGCTATGGAGGTTTTGTGGCTCCAAAGTCTTACAGGGTGGGGTTAAGACAGGCCAGGAGTCTGGAGGCTCAGGGAAGAGCTTCTGTCCAAGTCCAAATGCAGTGTGCTGACAGAATTCCTTCTTGTTCTGGGGAGATCGGTCTTTGTTCTCTGAAGGCCTTTAGCTGGTTAGATGAGACCCACCCATATTATGGAGGGCAGTCTGTTTTACTCAAAGTCCACTGATTTAAATGTTAATCTCGGGAAGCCTGGTGGCTCAGTTGTTAATCGTCTGCTTTCAGCTCAGGTCCTGGGACTGAGCCCAGCATCAGGCTCCCTGCTCAGTGGACACCCTGCTTCTCCCTCTCCCACTCCCCCTGCTTGTGTTCCCTCTCCGTCTCTTTCTCTCTGTCAAATAAATAAATAAAATCTTTAAAAATAATAATGATAACAAATAAATAAATAAATGTTAATCTTATCTAAAACACCTTCAGAACATAATATTTGAGGAGAACCTTATGGCTTAGTTGGTAGAGCATGAAACTCTTGATCTTGGGGTTGTGAGCTCTAGCCCCACAGCGGGTGCAGAGATCACTTAAAAATAAAATCTTTTTAAAAAAGAAAGTAATATTTGATCAAAATAACGTTTGACCAAATACATTTTTATTTTAATGGTAAAAGTAGTCTATACATATTTTAAATCAGAAGACAAAGAAGAGGGGCGCCTGGGTGGCTCAGTGGGTTAAAGTCTCTGCCTTCAGCTCAGGTCATGATCCCAGACTCCTGGGATGGAGCCCCGCATCAGGCTCTCTGCTTGGTGGGGAGCCTGCTTCCCTTCCTCTCCCTCTCTGTCTGTCTCTCTGCCTACTTGTGATCTCTGTCAAATAAATAAATAAAATCTTTAAAAAAAAAAAAAGAAGACGAAGAAGAAAGGTAAAATCTTTCCTATCTCCAACATACTTCCCATATATATATTAATATATAATAATAACCCCAAAGATAATAACTTAATGTACATCCTTTCATCCTTTTTTCTATAATGAGATGTAAATATTTGAAACTTGTTATACAAATACAGGATCCAACTGCACACACTCTTCTGAAATTTGCTTTTTCCATTTCATGGGACTCCCTGGACATCTTCCATAATCTGTACATTCTTTTAGCAGCTGCCTACTACTTTGCTATATGGAAGCACTCTAATTTACTTAGTAGTCCTCTTAGTGATGGATATTTTGCATTATGGGAATGTTTGGGACCATCACAAACAACAACACAGTGTATATTGTTGAACATGTCTTAGCAATTCTGTGCAAGCCTATTGTACAATAAAGATCTAATAGTGAAAAAAGTTATATCAAAGGATATACCCACTTGAGATATTGTTGGATATTGTCAAATTAATAGATGCTTAAGAAGTGCTCGTTGAGTTGATTTGAAAAGACAGGGTCCTAAAGCAAAGACCAGCAGAGAAGGAAAGAAAAGAGAAAAGGAAGGAAAGAAGAGACATTAGGAAAGAGGGTAGAAAATGTTTTGATACTAATTGCACTTGGCTGGGCTGCTGCTGTAGGCAATACATTGTATCCATGAGACAAGTTCCAAGAAGACAGAGCTGTTTTGTCCTTGATACAACCCAGTCCGGCCTGATAAAAAGAAGATGCCAGAGAGATAAATATTTTTTGGATAATGGTATAAAGAAAACCAAGACCCACTGAGTTTAAGGGAAATAAAATATGAAAAAGATATTGCGCATCTGTACTGAGTGCCTACTCAGTACACGTAGCTGCTTTTATAACAGCAGATACAAAATCATGCTGGCACAAAGCATTGGAGTAGTGAGCAAATCCCAGTTTGCTGACTGCAGTGCACATGACCTCCCATTGCCTCGTATGGGGTATCCTTGGTCGAGGGACATCATTTAAGAAAAAGTGGGATTCAGCTTCCATGCTTGGATTGAAATCAACACCAGGACATGGTCAAGTACCTGCGAATGGCATATTTTGGAGTAAGCCTGGCAAGGGATCCCGAAAGACTTGAGGGTAGCCTCGGGCTCCATTTTTGTTCCTGAGGCTCTGGTGGCTAGCTTTATGTGGCTCAGAGGGAGGAACACAAATGTTTTCTTCTGTACAATTTCCTCCTACAATGAAGCCACCCGTTCTCATCATGGTGTTAAAGGAAAGTGGAACAAGGGCTGTATAGGTTCCGCCACACGCCCTGTAGCTGTGGCAATTACACCATTTTGGATAATTGTCTTGTAATTGCTGCTGTGATTTAAAATCTAATGCTCTCCTCCAATTGTTCTGACGTCTTTTCATGAATAATGTAATCGTCCTGGGAGCCCTTTGCCAGTTTCTCATTCAGATTGGCCCTGTGTTTGAGTTATGCACCATTGTCTTACCCACCATTGTCTCACAAAGCTAATGTGGCAGAGACAGTACAGGGAATAATTAGGACTTGGCTAATTATGGGAAATGGGAACGTGAGTGAGTAAGGTAGGAAGTTTTTCCTCTGAAAATATTTCCAAGCCCCAGTTGGCCTGTAGGTAAACAGGAGGAGGGCGGATTTATCTTGGAGGGCCTGAGTCTACTGCTTTCTCCAAATGCTGGGCATGCTTGTTCTGTCTGATGGGGCAAGATCTTCCTTTACAGAACAGAAGGCAAACAGATTTCCCCATAGGGTGACTTCTCTCAGTGGCGTTGTGTTGTCATCGTTGAATGCAAACAGCTCTGTAAACATGAGCTGGTGCCTCTCCCTACAAGGCCAAAATACCCATTGTTTAAATGAATGGGCAATGACAGCTTGGGTGTCTGTTTCTGGAATCTGGGCCTGGGTTTAATAGGACCAGAAGAAATCGATTCTGTGTTCAGACAAATGACAATAGAGTCATTTTAGAATTTCAATTTAGCTTCTAGCCAGGGAAGGGACCCTCAGTCTGATGGAGACTTGATCATTAATTTCCGTGTCAGTGCCATGAGGCCCCCACTTCTGGGCCCTCTGAGCTCTAATGAGAGGTGGCGTTTCCCTGACCACCTAGCAGTGAATGGCGGTATCAGGTCACGTCTAGCCACTGTGGGGTTTTGCATTAGGGCCCAACCTAAGTTTCTGAGTCAGCTCAGAGCCTGCCTTTCTCATTTAGAGGAAAGGCATTCACATGGGCACATCATGGCTCCCTGCTGCCCTCACATCAAGGCCTGTCTTGGCATTCCTGATCCGCACACCCGCCATACTGTCCTCCCGGCTCCTGCTCCCTTCTGGGCCTTCGTACATGCTTTTCTTTAGAGGTTGGTGTTTCCAAGAACTTTTTTAATCCCTCAAGCTCTGTCGTTGGCCCCTTTCGTTCTTCCATAGCCTCCTGAGGTTAGCCATACCAGAGGTTTCTCACGTGATATCATAGTACTCTATTTATGTATCTTTCTTGCCAGACTAGGAGGTCTGGGTGGGCAGGAATAACGGTCCTACCCAGCTCATCCATGTCTGTGATCAATGAACATCTGGAAAATAACAAGATGAATAAATCAATATTTATTTATTCATAAATACAGTGATTCCCTGTCCTCCCGGTCTTTGTAGCTGAGGTAAGCAGGGTTTCCTCAGTGTCCAGGGTCCGGGGTGAGCAGCTACAGCCCAGACTGCTGAGAGGCACGGCCCAGTGATTTCCAGATGTCAGCCCAGAAGCAGCCCCCTTCAAGCACTCACAGAACACCTAGGGAGCAGGTTAGGAGCTGCTGAGCCTCCCCGCATGGGCCTGGGGAGATGGGCTTTCAGATGCCTAGGCCGGAAGAGTCTGACAGAAGAGCAGACTGGAATCTGGCAGCCAGGGAGCCTCCCTGTGTGTCCGAGACTATTGGGTCACTCTGCCACAGGGGCTGTCGGGAACAGACAAGGGTGGGGCGCAGCAGGCTTCCCCCTGAGAGGGTGATCTAGGGACTGTGAGGAAACTTCCAGCACTGATCTACCCCTAGAGGGAAAGCTGCTGCCCCAAAGCAAGGCAGGATTTCCCCAGAAGAGGGTGGGGGCACTGAATCCGGCAGGAGAAATCCAGGAGACAGTGGGCCCAAGGACGTCACGGTGCATTCTGATGTGACCTATGGTCTGTAGGATAGTTTATTCCACACAGTAGAGGGGGTTGTTTAATATCTGAAGTCCCCTAATTGGGACGACACCCTCGAGAGGTGGTTATTTAATGTCCCACAGGGGCAGAGGGGCTGTGGGTGGGGGGTGGGATGGCTGTCACCGGGAGCCTCAGGCAGGCCTCAACCCTATTTATCTCCAGTTAGCACCAGGGAGTTATGTTGTTTGTCCTAAGGGATTTCAGGAGAGATTTTTCAGTGAAATGAGTCCAGGTGGTGTCTCTAACATATGAGTTACTACCTAGGCAATTTGCTGGTTGAACAGGGGAGCCCAGAAGGGGCTAGAAGCCTCTACCCTTTGAAGTGGCAGCCAGGGCCTCGGGACTCCATCCTACATGGAGTCATTGTCAGAGGATCCTGTCCCACACTAGAAGCCTGGCTTGAGCCCGCCACCAGATGCTGTCATCTCCCTGCGTGCAAGCTGCTTATAGGGTTGCAAGGACAGATCGCTGAGACTCCAAACTGCACAGCTGTCATGCCTGTTCTAGGCCTTTCAACGGAAGCATGTGGGGCAGAATTCCACCTGAGGCTTGCCTCACTTATACGCACCTGTCTCAGGGGTGGGCGCAGGGAGATCAACCAAGGGGACACATCCCACACCTGCCAACAAAGCACCTCGTCATCATGACTGAGAGAGGGGCCTCAGATCCGTTTGCAACACTGTGTTAAGGACTAAGAGAGGGGGCCCTAGACCAGCAGGAATATTTCTCAGGCCAACTGGCAAAGCTCTTATGTACTGGTCTGAACTGCTACAGTCAGGCTTACGTGCAAAATCTCAGCTAATCCTGGCAGCCCTTGGCATCACTGCACAGAAATGTTATCAGAGTTTCTAATGAGACGAGATTCCCCCTCCTACCAGCCTCATTTCCTCCCATCCTGGTGAGGAATTACTGAGTAGAGAACACAGCACTTGGGAGGGTTAATAAAGATATTTTTAGTTTTCTTTTCTTTTTTTAAAAGATTTTATTTATTTATTTGACAGACAGAGTTCACAAGTGGGCAGAGAAGCAGGCAGAGAGAGAGGAGGAAGCAGGCTCCCTGCTGAGCAGAGAGACCGATTCGGGGCTCTATCCCAGGACCCTGAGATCATGACCTGAGCCGAAGGCAGAGGCTTAACCCACTGAGCCACCCAGGTGCCCCTAGTTTTTTCAAATTGAATTTTTCTAATTGAATTTTTCTCAAAGCGTTTTTAAGAAACAAGCCCTCAGGGGGCGCCTGGGTGGCTCAGTGGGTTAAAGCCTCTGCCTTCAGCTCAGGTCATGATCCCAGAGTCCTGGGATCGAGCCCCACATCGGGCGCTCTGCTCAGCAGGGAGCCTGCTTCCTTCTCTCTCTCTGTCTGCCTGCCTCTCTGCCTACTGGTGATCTCTGTCTGTCAAATAAATAAATAAAATCTTTAAAAAAAAAAAAGAAACAAGCCTCAGAACCGTGATCATTCTTGAGAATGAAGAGTAAGTTGGCATTCGCAGACTTCAACACACATGTTGACACTCATTCGTTCACTATTCAACAAATATTTATTGAGGACTTATCAGGGACCCAGACCCGGCAAAGTTATAATCTCAGTTCCCTGATCGCTTTCAGCAAAGCTGTGGAGGCGAGTTACAGAATCCTTAAGAGAGAGTTCTGAAGACGAAAGGGACTGGTCATTTTGCAAGGTCGCAGGAGGGAGTGGGGAAGGGCAAGGCAGGTGATCTGCACTCTCTCCCCACCAAAGCTTTGCGACAAGCCTGTCCCCCCAAGCCAGGAAGGATGGCCTTTGATGACACTGACTGGCTTGAGGTACTCCAGGTCCCATCAGGCAGATCTGTGCTGACAACAGCTGAAACTTGACGGTTTCCCCAGCCTCACAGACAGCTGAGTTTCTTGATGCCTGATGTGGTGACAGCTCTGATAAGCTATCCTGCTATTATTTCTAGGTTTGTGCAGGGTCTGAGGTTTCCCTAGACAGTCACACTTGAGAGGGAGCCGACTCTACAGGCACGGACAGGTAATGTGATTGATTAGTGAGAAGAGACCACCGCATCCCTAGTCTAGATCTTGAACATCAAAGTCTCAGGAAAGGGCAGGGAGTGATCTTCCCAAACTGGCTTCAGAGAAAGGACTGCATGGGAAGAAGTAAAACTTTCACTGTTTGCTGATGACATGATACTCTATATAGAAAACCCTCAAGACTCCACCAAAAGAACATATTGGAACTGATCAATGAATTCACTAAGGTCTCAGGATACAAAATCAGCACATGGAAATCTGTTGTATTTCCATACATTTATAACAAAGCAGCAGAAAGAGAAATCCATAAAACAATTCCATTTATAATTACAACAAAAGTAATAAAATACTTGGGAATAAACTTAATCAAGGAGGTGAAAGACCTGTGAAAACTATGGAACATTAATGAAAGAAATTAAAGATGACACAAACAAATGGAAAGATATATTCCATGCTCATGGATTAGAAGAGCAAATGCTGTAAAAATGTCCCTGCTACTCAAAGCAAACTACAGATTTAATCCAATCCTCACCAAAGTACCAACAGCATTTTTCACAGAATTAGAACAAGACTCCTAAAATTTGTGCGGAACAAAAGACTCTGAATGGCCAAAGCAATCTTGAAAAAGAAGAACACTGGAGGTATCACAATCCCAGATTTCAAGATACATTACAAAAAAAAAAAAAGTATGGTACTGGCACAAAAATAGACACATAGATCAATAGAACAGAATAGAGAGCCCAGAAATAAACTCATATCAGTTCATCTTCTGCAAAGAAGCTGAGAATATGCAAGAGGAAAAATATAGTCTCCTCAACCAGTGGTTTTGGGAACACTAGACTGCAACATGCAGAAGAATGAAACTGAACCACTTTCTATATCATACACAAAAATAAACTCAAAATGGATTAAGGACCTAATTGAAACCTAAAACCATAGAAGAGAACACAGGCAGTAACTTCTCTGACACTGAAGGTACCAATTTCTTTCTAGATCTGTCTCCTGGGGCAAGAGAAACAAACATAAAAATAACCTATCGAGACTCAAAATAAAAGGCTTCTGCACAGCAAAGGAAAAAAATCAACAAAACTAAAAGACAACTTATGGAATGGAGAAGATATTTGCAAATGACATGTCTGATAAAGAGTTAATATCCAAAGTATATAAAGAACTTACACAACTCAACACCAAAAAGCAAATAATGCAATTCAAAAATGGGCAGAAGACATGAATAGGCATTTCTTCAAAGACAATCACATGGCCAATAGACCTATGAAAAGACGCTCTACCTCACTCATCATCAGGGAAATGCAAATCAAAACCACAATGAGATATCACCTCACACCTGGAAGAATGACTTAAAATAAAAAACACAAGAAGCAATAATGTGGGTGAGGATGGGAGAAGTAGGAACCCTCATGCATTGTTGGTGGGAATGCAAACCAGTGTAGCCCCTGTGGGAAACAGTATGGATGTTTCCCGGAAAATTAAAAATAGAACTACCCTCTGATCCAGTAATTCCAGCACTGGATACTTACCCAAAAAATACGAAAATACTAATCCAAAAAGATACCTGTTCCCTATGTTTATTGCAGCATTATTTACAATAGCCAAATGATGGAAGCAGCCCAAGTGTCCCTCAATTGATGAATAGATAAAGATGTGGTGTATATACATCTACACAATGGAATATCATTCAGCTGCAGAAAATAATGAAATTTTGCCACACGCAAAATTGGATCTAGAATTTAATGCTAAGCGAAGTAAGTCCATCAGAGAAGGTAAATACCATAGGATATCACTCATACATGGAATTTAAGAAAGAAAACCAACCAAGAAGAGACAAACTAAGAAACACATTCTAAACCTCATAGAACTGAGGTTACCAGAGGGGAAGGGGGTGAAAAATTAGCTGAAGGGGATTAATGGTAATATACTGTGATGACCACTGAGTAATGTATGGAAGTGTTGAATCATATTGTATACCTGAAATATAACATGGCATGTTAACTATGCTGGAATTAAAATAAGAAAAGATTCCACAGTTCTGCCAGACCCTGACACATCTTTAAGTGTAAAACTAATGGTTTTCCCAATAGATAACTGATGGCAATCACATAATTGATTTCATTACCCTCCAGTAGGAAAGATCCATATGCTTGTCCTAGCTCCTCCCAGTAGATGCTTATGGGCAAGGGATTCTGCTTCCATGTTTTAAGGAATCCCCTGATTACTTGAGCCTCTCCCTTCTCTCCACCCCAGCATCTTAATTGGCAATCCGCCCCTGCCTTTCATAGAAGCTCTACCAGTCCACCTTTCACAGAAGATCTACCATTCCAAATCCTCAGGCCCCAAACCTAGATATCAGCTTTGACTTCTACATAACACACATGCAATCTTTAGGAATGCATCAGTTTGTAAAGATTTTTGGAAATTCTACAAAACATTTGGAACTTCTCACCACTTAACTCCCCCCTGGTCCGAGTCACCACTTGCTTGGATTGTTGGAACAGCCTCGACTGTGCTGTCTTTCATGGTCTCCTCCCCACCTCTACTGTTCTCTTGGCTCACTTTCTTCAGGCATTTGATGTTTGCCTCTATCTCTAACAAGGTCAAGGCCATGGGGTGAGAACAGCATCTGGCTCATGCTAAGTGCTGGTATTTGATAAATGGACAAGGAATATACCCCCAGCAGACCCTCGGGACCTGACTCCCAGTGTATGTTGAACAAGCATATAATTTAGCTTAGGGTCCATGAGATGTTATCCTGTTCCATGTAAAAAGTTAGGGAACAAAGGCCACTGAGTTATATCTGTTCACTCCTCAGCCTCCAGGCATATTATTAATCTGACCTAGACTACCATGTTGGGCAACAGCTTCAGCCCAAGCTTCCAACTGAGCTCCTTGGAGTTCCCACCCCACTCTTGGCTGAGTGATCTTGACATGTCCTGCCCTATCAGGGTCTGGATAATAGAGCACCTAGCAGCAGGAACCACACAGTAATGCTGGACTAACCCACTGGCACTACTGAGATCCTATACTACGCCATTGCAAGTATACTCTTCACATCCCAGAACGATTTAGCCTCCCTGGAGGGAGGACAGCCCAGAAGTGACTAAGTCTGAGGGAAATGAGAAAAGCTGGGATAGAGACGTGGCTGAGAATGAGGTAGAGGGTCCTGAATCATCACAGCCCAGGGCATAAATGCTTTGCAGCCAATGGGCTTTAAATCATAGCTCATTAGCCTACCCAGAGGTTCCCTGTTTACCTCTCTCAAAGAAATAAGTAACCAGGACAGTTACTTCAGTT
Source organism: Mellivora capensis (assembly GCA_004024625.1). Lineage (NCBI taxonomy): Eukaryota > Metazoa > Chordata > Mammalia > Carnivora > Mustelidae > Mellivora > Mellivora capensis. Next base: position 105,612 of record PISX010000135.1, on the reverse strand, counting down.
TTTATTAATCTTAGTAGGTACATAAAATTCTATTTTTATGGTGGAAGATTGCTGTAGAAACTGCATGCTTCACTTCTTGCTGGCCTTAACCATGGACTTGGTAACCTTGCCAGCCCTAGAGGACTTCACCGCCTTAATGACTTAATAACTCCCACAGCCACTGTTGTTCTCCTGCCCCACATGGCAAAGCAGCCTAGAAGAGGAAGAATGAGGTTTCTGGAAAGTGGTATGGAAGGAGATGCTCCTTAGCCCGTGCCTCGCCCAAAGGAGACAGTGTTTTCTTCCCGTGACTCAGTAGTAATCTGACTCACCTAGAGGTAGGGACTCTGAGAAGGTCTCTGCGCACATGGCCTTGCCAGGGACCGCCTGCACAATGGCGTCAGTCACAACGGACTTCAGGGCCTTGGGGTTGTCCTCGAGCTTCCTGCCCAAGCGCCGGTCAATCTTTGCCCTCAGTTCGGCAAACTGGCAGGAGATGTGAGCTGTATGGCGGTCCGGCAGGGGACTAGAGCCATTGTGGATCTGCCTGGGGTGATTTAAGACAATCACCTGTGCAAGAAAGCTGGCAGCCTCCATGTGGGGTGAAGGGGGAAGGAGGTGGGGGGGAGGGGGTTGGATCGTTCTTGCCGTTCCAGCACGAATCCACGGTGAATGTCCTTTATGGACACATTCTTCACATTGAAACCCACGTTGTCACTGGGCAGGGCTTCATGATGCTATCTCCCAACTTGACCTCTGTGGTGAGGTTTGTGGGGGCAAAGGTGACCAACATTCCAGGTTCCACGAAGTCCACAGGCACGGTGCCAATGCCTGTCCCAGAGAAGAAGTCAGAGTTGTCCCACACACCTCTGCCCCCGGAGAACTGACTTCTCTGGAGGTCCCTTGGTTCTGCATTCAAGGATAAAAAGACCACCTACAGAGCCAGTATGAAGCACCGAAGGGACTGGGAAGCATTTAAATGACCTAAGTTGGAAATACCGGCTGCTCTTAGACTTTGAATCCTAGCTCAGAAGCTGTGGATTCAAGTCGGGATGCGAACCCTGGCCACCAGAGCTCCTTCCTAACTTTTCCTCATTCCAGAGTGAACAGTCTCCCCTCTGCCCAGCCCGGCCGCACCCAGAGGTCCTGCCTCCTAGTGAAATTCTCCTCTAGTTCCACAAATGAGCTTCTAGTCCTTCCTGGAGCCCAAGGAGGCCCCTGGGGGCAGACTGCTTTACCTGGGATGTGCCAGAGATCATGTTCTTGAAGTCCCTGTGGCCTGGGGCATCGATGATGGTGATGCAGTACTTGCCAGTGTCAAATTTCCAGAGCCAAGATGTCGATGGTGATGCCACGCGCTCTCTCTGCCCTCAGCTTGCCCAGCACCCAGCCATATTTGAAGGAGCCCTTGCCCATCTGGGGAGGGGTGGAGGGGTAGCGTGCATGGATGGCAAGCAGACAAGTTGATCACAGCCAACTTCCGGGCACCTTGACTTGCAGTGTGCACCCTGCTTTCTGCACTCTGCAACTAGACCCACCTGGAGAGGGGATGGACCCCAACCCCTGCTATTCCTAGCCAGAGTGGGTGCCTTACCTCAGCTGCCTCCTTCTCGAACTTCTCCATGGTTCTCTTATCGATAACCCCACACTTGTCAACAAGGTGCCAAGTGGTGGTGGACTTGCCAGAGTCACACTGTTGCTAATGACAACAGTATTGATATGGGTCTTCTCTTTGCCCGTGACTGAGGCTTCACAAGTCCCTGCTGGACAGACAGCGGGAGTGGATGAGGCCAAAGCATGCCAAGCCTGCCTCCTCTTTCCTTTATTTCCCTCCACACTGCTTGGGTCCAGCATCCCTTTCCACCTCAAAGCCTAGCCCAGAGTCCAGGACAGGGCGGCAGGTGTAAGCTGACAAGTAACACTGACCCCGCCTAGGCTCACATGCGGGGACGAGTCCCAGGGCCCTGCTGGGCATTTCCAAGCTGTTCTACCTCATCCTTCCTCCTATGTGGGCCTTCCCCAGAATACCAAGTCTCAGCCAATCTCTACCCCTCCAACCCCACCCCCACTCCCTCTGGCTCACTTCTAGTGCAAGAGACCCTGATGCTCTCTGGTTTGCAGCTAGTCCCCTTAAGTCCTCACCTTAAAGAAAAAGAGGCAAACTTGATCCAAGGATCAGCAAGAATGACAGTAACTGTGAAGGCAGAGAACATCTTGCATCTTGCTTTTGTAAAGCTTGCACCAGACCCTCCTTCTGGCTCCCACCAAATCTGAAACCACAGCTAACTGCTTAGAAAATGCCACTCCCTAACCCCAGGCCCAATTTGGGAGACTTTGACCTTGACTGATTGGGTGTTTGGATGAAGAAAGTGTGGGTGAGGCTCCTAATGCTTTTTTAAGTAGACTTGCTGGGCATGTGGAGTGGGAGCGGGGGAAGGGCTGGATATGAGAAAAAAGAAAATATACAGTACAGGTGCATAGGACCAGACTTGTGCAGGTGCTCCCTCAAGACTAAGGGCAGAGTGGTCATGGCTTTTCATTCATTCATTCATTCATTCATTAGCATTTATTGAGGAGTACAGCATCCAACACTGTTCAGAAGAATGAGGACCCCCAAATTAGGAAGCACTCATGGCCTCTCTTTTGAGAAGCTCTTGCGCCCCTGGAGAGATGACAGTCCCTTCTGGGTCTTCTCCAAGTCAGCCGTCCAGAATCGCTTAAGGAGGGGGCTGCTTGGATTGCATTGAGACCGGCTGTGCCTGTTTGGCACTTTCCCCAAGGCCAAGTATGTCTTCATCCTTCCCCTGGGAGGTCCTTGGCAGAGCTCCGTCACACACAGTAAATGCTCCCTTGTTTCCCCAGCCACTTGCCCGAGCTCCTGTTTGGGCCCAGGAGGATGGGAGGCCTGGGAGGCACCTGGACTTTCCGGGTTCCTGGTCCCATGGAAGCCCACCTCTCTGAGCATTGCCCGCTTGTCATTTTTTAAATCACCATTTTCCACCTTTGCTCCTAAAGCACCAAGAAACTAGAGTGTCGGAGACATGAGGGCCTTAGCAAACATGGAAATCTTCCCTTTGTTGCAGAAGCAACGAAGGTCTCAGGTGATAAAACACTTCTTCAAAGATTCAGCAACTCCTTGTTCAGCACTGTCACTATGTTCTCCTCATCCATTCACCTTCTAGAAGAAAAGAGGCAGAGCCCATTTGTCCATCCCACTAACGTCTAGGAGTAGCCACTGCTTCCTCTGCCCTGGGAGCGGTAGATGCAAATATGGATGATACTCCCCTGTGACTGTTAGAGGGGCTCACACTCTGGACCACACGAAGCTCTTTTGATGTAAGGATATAGGACTAGGAGGGCCGTCAGTGGGGCCGGCCGGTTTAGGAGAGTCCCAGGCATGTGAGGAGGTGAGGATGGCTTCACAGAAGAGAGACTTTATTGGGTCTTAGACAGTGAGCATGTTGGGGCCCACGGAGGGGCGGGGATGGGGGGAGTGGGGAGGGCCACTCGCCAGGCAAAGGAGTCTGCTGAGCACAATGCCTACACTCCATTTGCCCAGAGGGCAGGGAACAGATTCGAGAAAATGGTAGCTAAAAAGATGAAGAGGGAAAGATTATGCATTAACTCCTCAGCATTTAATTTTCCTCCACTGTAAATCTAATTATATAATCCCCCTGCTTAAATCTCTTGATTACTCTTTATTGCCCTCGGGGAAAATTACCCATTCATTACATGAGACTGAGACTGGAAGCAGGGGGCCCCTTTGGAGCCTGATGCAGGAGTCCTGGAGGGAGGTGGTGGGGCCCTAGCCACGACAAGCCACGGATGTGCCCTGGATATCAGTGGAAAAGGAATCAGAAGCCAGGGAGGGATACCAGGAGGGCTCACGGGGGCCCTTGCCGTCAGGATGGGGAGCGCAATGTCTTCTCCCTCTTCCCAGAGTCAGGCTCAAACACTCGAAGCAGCTCCCAGCGCCTGGAGAACTGTGCTGTGAGCTCTAAGGAGTTGGAGTCTAGACCTCTCCTTGGCTCTGCATCCCATGCACACATGCAATTGAACTGATCCCTCCCCGAGTGAAATTCCCCAGGTTTAATGTGAAACCGTAATGACATCTCATTTCAGCCTCATCAAAGTCACGCAGAGGCCAATTGAGCATATAAGACAATTCACTTCAGAGTCAGACCTGAATCTAAATGCTGCTTCCCCTACTCATGCGAGCTGTGTGAACTAGCCTTTCTCTGCTTCAGTTTCCTTATCAGTAAAGTCGGGAACATATCTGCCTCCTGCTTCTTGGATGGATTATGTGAGATCATTCTGCCCAGTGGCACATGGCACATGGCACATAGCAGGTGATAAATAATGGGCACCTACTCGCCGGTCTTCCTCTCCCTGTCTTGTGTGGCCAGACTCCTCTGACTGAGAGGGGAAGCACTCCCGTATAGACAAAATGATCTGCCCAAGGTCACAGCCTACATTAATGAAGAAACAGGAGGCTACCTCTCAGTCCCTGGGCTTCCAGGCTTCTTCTGAGCCAGACTGTCTCCTCATTAAGAATTATTGTTACACTTCTTCCATTTGAGCCACTTACATTGTATCTCTGTGGTCTTGGCTGACTCAGAACTGGAGGAATAATCAGAATTAAGAGGTTTTCTGACTTTGAAATAATCTGAAGGGTAAGTATTCCTGATAGAATGACTTTTCCTGCCTAGTATAATTGGCTGTTGCTAGGGGAAATATCCCCACTATTTATCCCCACTATTTAATTTGAAGGGACCCAGCCACTCATTATCAGTTTATTGGAAACCGTATTTACAATTCGTAAACACAAAGGCATCAGAGTTTCAGAGTTTCTGGAATGGTATGGTTACGAATTAGAAATGAGTCTATAGTGACTATCATGCAGGCTTCAGACGGGATGAAATAAGATCATTTAGATGGACAAGCCAAGGCAGTGAGGAAATGCTGAGATAAATGGAGTGACAAGGTCAAGATACACTTGCTGGGCAGCTGCGTAAACATGAAGAGAGGTGACTCTGTGACTCTAGGGAGCACCACGCCGAGAGGGTTAATTCCCAAAGGAATAACTAGAAGATGTTATTTTGACATATAATGTCATATGCTAAAATTGGAGATTTTAATTGGAAGCAAATACATTTATCAAGTAATTTATCTCTCTAGATAACCATTAAGCAAAGCCCCTTGGTCTCTAGAGCTAGTGAGCAGAGGTATAGCTATCAGATTCCGCTACTTTGTCTGAGTTTCTAGGCACTGCAGACATAGACCAAGTCTGTTCATGGCACCAGGATATTGACAAACAAATGAAATGAACCAGAGTTAGCAATGGGGAGCTTTAAAAGATCGAAGTTTAACACTTCATACCGACAAGTCACAAGAGCCACCAGCACTTTGGTTTTGGTGGGCTGCAGGATTAGATCTGATTTGAACAAAATGGATTCACTGCACCATACACCTATCTTCTGTGTCCCTGGTAGGTATAAAGCCATTCTCTCTGGGGGAAGTTTCAGTAAGATTATGGGTGTCTTCCACAAGGGGTTGGGTTGAGGTAGATATGGGGGAGACTCCTTTTCTGATTCCTGGTATTCTAATTTATAAAATGGAATTTTCCCAACTTCACAATTGTTTTGACTGAGTTCAGCCCGGTTTTCAAATATGTAAACAAGTTGATAGAGCCAACTTGTTCCCAGGGTCTGATCACCTCAATAAAGAGAGCTCTAGTTTACAGACCCGCAGAAATAGGAAATCAAATCCCAAGTAGGAAGGACTTACTTCTTTGGAATGAATATTTATAAAATGCCTTTTCTCAGGCAGTCTTGAAATAGGAGACAGACCTTGATTATCTGCTCCCACTGACCCAACAGGCTCAGCCCCACCGCACCAGGAGCTGCATGAAGTCAAAACTCTAGACGAAACAAAGCCCTTAATGTTGTAGTGACTCTAATTTGGTGATCTTTCTGCTCAAATAAGTCTTGCTCAGGTCTGGAATGGAGACAAAGGAAGAGGGTCCTTTCTGTTATGTCCCAGAGCGTGACCACTTCAGGGGAACGAGGCATTGTGGAAGTTCTGGCCAAGCCCCAGTAAAGTAGAGAGCTTTTCCTGTGCACTATCCAAGCATCATTCATTAAACAAAAATTTCTTGAGCATTTTGTGCTATTGGACTCCTCCCCACCACCCTGCCAGTGCTGTGGATGGGCATTTTTGCCGAACCTTCCTTTAGGAATGGCCCAGAGAAGTAAAAGGAATTGTCCAAACCACATAACTAGTTTGTAGGTGAGAGTGCGGGGGTATGGGGGTGTGACATTAAAACCAACATGTGTTCCCTTTTAAAAATACCATTCTTACCCCAGCTGGGATATGCTACCTCTTTGGAAGTCCCCTAGGCATTGTTCTAGTATGGTACCATCATCTTTGATGTGGAAAGTGAGGCTCGGGGTAAGGGTGTTTCAATCTGATTTGAGACCATAAATATTTATGTGAGAGGCACTGAGCAAGGAGGATCCATGCTTCTAGAAAATCCCAGGCCAGCTAAGGTGATGCCCTCCTACCCACACTCTATAGGCTCTCACAATACAGAGGTCTGTCCTTGGATGGGGAACACAAGCCTTCAGGAGACCCTGCTGATTCACTTAACCCTAGGTGCCTCACCTGAGCCAGCATCCACCCAATAAGGGAAGCCCCTGGTAATATTTACATGATTACTTTCCTCTTCTGGTGCTCCAGAGTTAACATCTCTTTCTGCCAGGACCACAGTTAATTTTCAGGCTCCCAATCTCTATTCACATTGGATTATAGGCCAGGTAGAAGTATAAATCCAAAAGTGAGTGGATTTTGAACTTCAGTCCAGAGGCAGGGCAGGGCCCAGGATGGTGACTAAAACTGTCAAGGCAGCCCGTCCTCTAGCCCCAGAGTCAGCTCAGAGAATAATCTTTCAGGAGAAGGACTGGAGCAAAGGAGAGGCTCCTTTCCTTTGCGTTTCAACGGATAGAGAAGGAAGTAGGATGAGGAGAGGGTGGTAGTAGGTGGTGGTCAGAAGAGGATGTTAAGGACACAGTTAAAGTTAGGTGTCTTGGCGGTTTTCCCTCTGAAAACAGCAAGTGTCTGGGAAGTCAGTAAAGGCAAGTGAGCATAGAATTGCCTATTCAATTCATTCATTCATTCATTCATTCATCCATGTAGCAATGGGAAAGTACATATTTCCAGTTGTACCTTTTTTCATTGTAAAGTGTATGATGGGGGAAAATCAGTTTGTAGATACCCCCATCTTTTTCTGCACCCTTCCCACCTTTGATTCTAGAGATTTCAGTTCAGTTTCTGCCTTTCATCGATCACTGTGACTTTCCATAAGCCACCCATCCACTGAATGGTGGGCTCTTCACCAGTAGAGCAGGACTGATAACCATTCCTGCCCCATCCCTCTACCAGTCCTTAGGAGAATCAGACAAGCGGTTGGGAGTGAACCCATGGGCTCGGTGAGGAACCCAAAGAGCAACTAGAATCAAAATGAGTAGAGACTGAGAGCTTTGACATTGACTCTGCTGTGCTGGCAAGAATAGACATCATACCCAGAGCACTGGAGGAGAAAAGTGACTATGTAAATATGACCAGGGACTTCCTTTATTTGATGGATGCTCAGGGATCACGGCAGACTTACTCGTCACTGTTTCCAAGATGCCACTCATGGTGATTTTCACCAAGTAGATTCATGAAGGATCAGTGAAGTGCTCAGAATGTCTATTCAGTGCCTGTACATTTGTTCCATCTAAACGCTTATACATCTGAACTCATGCTATTAGCCCATGAACACATGCATGCTTTATGAATACTTTGGTTTGCTTTTGGAAGTAACTTTTATTTGGTCTATTGAGAGAGAGTAAGAGCCAGGAAAAAAAAATTATAAGGCAAAACAAGGTTCTTCTTCCTCTGGGAAACTTTTAAGTTCAGTACACCTCTTGTCCTCCCCTCCCCCCACACTGGTATCTATCCTAATCCAGATTCCCCTACTCCAGGGTTGACAATACATCGGCTGAACAATTAAAATATTATCCCAAGGAACATCAGATTCCACTGTGCAGGGCTCATAATTTAACTGTTATTTAGCATTTATGGATAACACACATACTTGCGAACTGTTTTATAATCATTTCATGGTTGCTCTGTGAGAGATAATGAAAGCAAACTTTCAGTGAAGCTACTCAAAGGGACAGAGTTGTCGTGCCAATGATATGTTATAGAAATGCAAATTATCAGGATTTGTAGCATAGTGAAAAATGCTTATATCATTTTTCATGGGACCAGCCTGTAAAAGCTCAAATAGTTCCCTGATTTATAGATCCCTCTTCTCCCCAAAAGATAAGCATACCTAGCCATGTATTGTTTAACACATCTTCCCAACTCCCAGGGATGAGTAAATCTATTCATTTACTGAGCCTTTCAATCAGATCCTGACACAATGCGGAGCTCAACGTAGGTCCTCAGTGTTTAAAGTCCAAATGAATGAATGAGATGGCATTTTAACAAGGCCCATGAACATTTGTAGCCTTCATGCAGAGAATGAGGGTAAGGAGACGGTCATGAAGTGGAAAAGGTCAAGGTCACAGCATTTGATGAGGCCTTGAAGAAGTCCTGAAGATTTGGCAAAGACTAAGGTTAGGGAGGGGAGTTGAGGCTACCATGAGCACGTGGTGAAAAATCTGTTTTTCTAACCCTCAGAAAGTGCAACTGGAAGAGAAGAAAGGATTTGAAAATTCACTAGTAATAGGGGAAGTTAATGTTCTGGAGAAGTAACCCCAACTGAGCAATAATCTGTAGGTTTTAAGTGCCTGAGAAGCTAATAAAAATGTAACCTTGGGAAAATCGTGTCTTCATTAGTGTGGATAGAGCAGCAGCTTTGTCACTGGTACGAAGAGAGCAAGCCACTCCAGGTGCTATAGGAATCAGTTTTAGAGAAAGAAAACTCATCTTGGAGTTCACCACGTACATTTGGTTGCGGAGCCCATTTTTAGAAGCACACTATTAACCACTCATGGAACCAATGTGCTGAGAAAGGTGTTTTAGAAAATACTTGTTTAGCGCATAAAAAATAGGACAGAAGAGTGGTCCCAAGGTGGCCATAGTTCTCATCAAAAACAAATCACTCTCCTCCCTGTGTTTGCTCTCTCTCTTGCTCGCTCTCTCTCTCAGATAAATAAATAAAATCTTAAGGAAAGAAAGAGAGAAAGAAAGAAAAAAGAAAGAACTCACGCTCCTGTTTATCTTTGGCATTATTCAAAAGAGACATCCCCAGACCTTGAATTCCGGGTCTTTCCGGTAGACGTGTAGTTTCTTCTTGGTCCAGGAGAGAAAATTGGATATTTATTAAAAAGATTTTATTTATTTATTTGAGAGAGAGTGAGAGAGAGCAAGAGAGAGGAGAAGGTCAGAGGGAGAAGCAGACTCCACATGAAGCTCGGAGCCTGATGCAGGACTCAATCCCAGGACTCTGGGATTATGACCTGAGCCAAAGGCAGACGCTTAACCAACTGAGCCACCCAGACACCTAAGAAGAACACTGGATATTTTTAATCATAATGGACAGGTCAGGACTCTAAGCAAAAGGAGATTTAAAAGACCCACTGAGCTTGAAATGAATATCACCAAGCCAAGTTTGGAAACTATCTCAATAGTCCTCTGTCCTTAGGGTGCCTGGGTGGCTCAGCCGGTTAAGCGTCTGCCTTCAGCTCAGATCATGATCCCAGGGTTCTGGGATCGAGCCCCCCACTGGGCTCCCTGCTGGGCAGCCTGCTTCTCCCTCTTCCGCTCCCTCACCTGTATTCCTCCCTCACTGTCTCTCTGTCAAATAAATAAATAAAATCTTTAGGGAAAAAACGATAAAGAAAAAGAAAGCAATATTTTAAACATATAAAGGAAAGAGATGAGGGGACTTAGTACTTTACAATGATGGTGGGAAAAGGGTGAGACGCACTTGTGGCCTCAAGATTGTGGGGCAGAATTGTTAGAAGTTGGGGGCATCAGACAAGCTGGGTCAAACCCTCACTCTTCTATTTCCTAGCTGAATGATTTTGAACTGGAACTTCAGAAGCCTTGGTTTGCACCATAAAGTTGAAATAATACTGTTGCCTACCCCCTTACATTTGCTTTGATGCTTTCAAGGAAGAATCCATAGGATGGTGTCTAGCATATACTAAACTCTCAATAGATGATAGTTTTACTATGCCTCCCTCTTCAACAAATCTGAGAACCAGTCTGGAAAGGCGAGGTGACTGTGCCAAGGAGTATATCAGATTCAGTCATGGAAGAAACAGCCACTGGGAGTGGAAACTCAAAGTGCTTGCTAGTACAGGACAAATACAACTTCCGAATGACATGAGAGAATATAGGTAATTTCGTTATGGGCTGCAAGTGACTCTTCTGAGAATTTTGTGCTGTTTGCATTTTAGGAGAACTGATGCCAAAGCCTGGGTTTCGTCACCTGCTTTGAAGTCATTGGGGATACCCCAAGTTCGCAGTCTGGTTTATTTCCACTCGGGTTTGGTCCAGGATCCATCTGTGGAAGCCTGGAAGGGGAGAGTGTCAGCCTTTCCAGTTGAGCCAGTTTCCAACCATTTTTGTTTGGTTTGGTTTGGTTTTAGCAAAGGTGTTATTTTTCTTTAAAGATTTTATTTTTTTATTGGTCAGAGAAAGAGAGACCAGAAGTGGGGTAGGGAGGTGGGAGGGTCAGGTGGCCGCAGAGGGAGAAGCAGACCCCCTGCTGAGCAGGGAGCCTGATGAGGGACTCGATCCCAAAACCCTGGGATCATGACCTGAGCCAAAGGCAGAGACTCAGCTGACTGAGCCACCCGGGTGCCCCTTAAACCTTTGCCATGTGTTGGAAACTTTCTCATGACACCATTTCACTCTACCATCATTACTAGTAAATGGCAATTGTGTGGAGGGGTTAAATGTTTCATCTCAATTTATTTTCATATCAACCGTGTGGAATACGGGTTTGTAAATCTGGAAGTGGAAGACGAGGATGAGAATGGAAGAGGAAGAGAGAACGGAGTTGAGTGCCTGTTACAGAATTCAAAAGGTGTTTCCCATTTTTGCTATTCTGAAATAAACTGCAGAGAATAGCACTGAAATAATAAACATTTTGCCATGTAAAAATATTGATCTGAATTGTTGATTGACATTGACACTGCCTGAAACCAGTCTGTATTCCTCTAATGACTTCTGAACGATCCCCGGGGAAAGTGTGTATCATTCTGATACTGAGCCTGACCTTGGCAATGGACCCCTTTTCCTCCCACGCAGAGGAGACCCTGAGCACCTACTGAAAATGCATACCTGGAGATGTAATATTCTGGGAGCTCCAGAACCTGGAGTCTGTGCCCAGTCCCTTTTCCCTTGTCTTTCCCCCATGCTAATTATCTCACCCCTCAACCCTGATCTGACTTAGCCCAGCCCTGGGGTCCTTGGAGCTCCTGCTGGCGAACCTCTGGCTTTGGAATAGGAAGGGGATTCTCTACTTTCACTTTGGGATTTGGGCTTTCCCAGCCTAACTTTGGAAACCTACCCAGGTGGGTCTAGAGTTTTTAGAGAGGGTCAATATTCTTATCAATGGAACTTTACAGCATGTGAAAAATTCACCATTAAGGAGCTATGATTTATTTTGCCCACCAGGCCCCCTGATGTCATGATTCATAAATGAAAATCCAATAACTTTCTTTACAGTGAGTTGGTCTTTGTCTTATCTCTACCTTCCTGTATGGCTACAAGAGGAGATAGTGAATGTAGAAATTGGACAGAATGCTTCCCTGCTGACAAAACTCCAAATTTAATCCCTTATCATTTCTCACCCATTGCAAGGGCAATTCAGCATTAGGGGGTGTGGCTCTGGCTCCCACAGATCCAGGCTCATTCTCCAAGAGCCCCCAGAGGTCAATAACCAAAGGGGAGGCACAGGAGGGCCAGGGTTTCTGCCCACAAAGTAACCAACATCCTGAGCACAGACTGCCTGAGAACTCACGCTTTGCGAGTAGCTGTGTGACCTTGGGCAAGTCACTTAACTTTTCTGAGTCTCAATTTCCTCATCTGTAAAATGAGGGTGATAATAGTCCCTCTCTCTTAGGATCGTGAATATCATATGAATTAATCCACATAAAGGGCTTAAGACAGCATCTGAACATAAGTGCCCAATGAACGTCTGCTATTGGGTTTACTTCTAATTGTCATTGAACTGTAGAAAGGAAGCACCCAAGTCCAAGTAGCCTTGAGAAAATATATGTCACCCTTCATGGGCAGACTTGACTTGACAGCCAGATCTTCACTTTGAGTAAACAAAATGCATTTGCTATTGAGGGGGTCGATTTGCATGAACTATGCACATGGTTTTCATGTGGTCACTCCATGTGGTAAATGCTGAGGTCCAGGGATAAAATCTATTCATTTATTCATTAAATACTCATCAGGCTCTGGGCTAGAGACCTCTGGGCTAGGCCCATAGAGGTCCACATACCATGTGTCTAAATATTTAACAATCATAAATCAAGGTCACAAGTCATTACATAAATTGGGCTTTCCCACGTTGACAAATTCACTTTTAAGATGACCCAGAAAGCCAGGTTTGAGTTGAGGATTCTTGGAACTCTCAAAGTTCTGGGCCCAAATGTGTCAGTGTGAGGATGACCAGCCCTGCCCATCACCTGACACCACCTGCTCTTCCCAGCCCAGTTCAGTTCCTCCCCCTGCGTCCTCTCGCACAAGCACATGGATGCTCTAGCTTGCATGTCCCAGCTGCACGCACCCCAGGCTGCTCACCCTGATGGCCTCAACCCCCCTTATGAGGAAAGACCCAGGAAAGGGGTGCAGGTAGGCAATGGAAGTGAATCCTGGACCACTGGAGTAGATAACTCCAGGTCCTGGGCATCTAGAAGGAGGGCATTGTCTTGGGTAAACAATTCCCGCGGCCCTGTAGACTTCTTATCCTGTGGGAAGAGGCATCACTGGAGGAGGGTGGGAGCACATGCCAGGGAGGAACCTCTGGTGTGCATCTAAGGATGGTACCACTTAGTAAAGCCTCTCATTGCCTGCACTGCCCTTGACCCTGGAGATACCATGGTGAGAAGACCTGGTATGGAGCAGATAATATGAATAAGCAACCACTTAATAATTAAACAACAATTTAACAATAGTAGTTGAATAACTACTTAAATAATTGCTCCACTTGGGACAATGCCATGAAAGAGAAACCCAAGGTGTTGTGAGCATGTGGAGAGAGAGCTCTGACTTCCTCTGGGGTTTGTGGGAGGTTTTCCTGGGAAAGCTCCAAAAACCGGGAGCTGGAGGACATGGGAGATTCTTCTAGGCAAAGGAAGCATCACATGCAAAGACCCTGAAGTAGGAAGGAAGTGAAGAAACTTAGTACATCTGGGGGCAGAGAAAGATGGACAAAGAATGGCAAAAGATGGGAGACATAGGAAGGACGGAGACACTTCAGGGTATGAGAGGAATTTTGTTTTGTAAGGACCTATCTAGAAGGGGGGCGGGCATATAAGGGTTTTAAGCAGGATGACTTGATGGGGGATGGGCAGGGATTGTGAGCTATTTGGGAGGCTGGTGCAAACACATTGCTGGCTTCTAAAGGATGTAGAAAGAAGTGGAAGGCTTCAAGGCATGGAGCTAAGTTAATGTGGAGGTAAAGCAACAGAAACATCCAAGATGAATTTCAAGTGTCCAGCTTAGCAACTGGCAAGCCATGTTGAGTTGGAGGTGACAGTGAGAAAGATTCTCTCTCTCCCTCTCCTTCTACCCCTCCTCTCCCACTCATTCTCTCTCTCATGCTCATTCTCTCTCTCTCTCAAATAAATAAATCTTTAAAAAATTAAAAGGAGGTCACTTGTTATGATGAGCACTGGGTGTTGTATGTAAGTGATGAATCACTAAATTCTACTCCTAAAACCAATATTACACTATATGTCAAGTAACTAGAATTTAAACACAAATTTGAAAAGAAAAAAAAAGGAGGGTGATCCAGTCTGAATGCAGAACTGGTGTGCTCACCCACCCACCAGGGTGTGACTGCCCACCTTATAATAATTATGCTTAATTATCCCAGTGTCCTGCGACATCAGCATCACGACTCTTTCTTGAGTGAGCCTGCGGACGTCCTCAAAGGTTAAGTCACTCGCGCCAGTGCACAGAGGTGCTCTGTGGACGAGCTGAGTGGATGCTGAAGTTTCCGGCTTCCAAAGCTTGTTCTTTCTTCCTTCCCACATCAAGGCGCCTTGTCAAAATAAAGCAGCACCAGGAAATGCTTGGCATTTTGCAAAACACTCTACCGATAATAACAACGATGTTACCTTTGTCAGAAGTTCTGGCTGTCCCCAGAGCTCACAGGGTACCATTGCCTAACTGCTAAGAAAACTGTCTAAGAGCAGTAAGTTCATTTGCCAATGTCACACAGGAAACAGGAGAGCTGGGATTGGAAGCTGTTGAGTCCCGCTCCATGGTGGTGACCACAGTCTCCCTGCCCTCCGGGTGGGGGACCTGTAGGTTCAGGGGTACTGGCTAAGGTGCTTTACATAAAAATGGGGTATCCTTCTGCACAGTTGATTTTATTCAGAGATTTGGATAAAATATGTTTATGTTAAACATAGTGGTAATAGCGCATTGGTGTGTAGTGTTCACATAAGTGTTTAGAATAAAACATGAAACTTTCAACAGAACAATTTTGCCTTTGCTGCTGCAGCTAAGGACCATCCCCCCAGGCTCCCAGGGGCAGAGATTAGCCCTTTCAGCCAGTAGGGGTACTTGGGAAGTTTGAGAAGCTCCTTTTACATCATGCACCAGCATCCGAGTGACAAAATGCAAAGACAGCCAGGGGGCGTTTGTGTCTTCTGGGCATTTTTGTACTGGTGGAGGTGCTGATTGCTTCGATGTGAATAAAACTCCCCGGGACAAGAGGTGAGATGCAGAGCTGTCTTATCGTTGTATGTCCCCCCTGTAGACACGGCTTTGCCTATAGTGTAAGCCCGGGCACTGGGGCTTTTGCGAGAACTCTTTGTTCCGCCTCCCGGACCTCACCGCGTGTATTTCCCCTCTCTACCACTGGGGGTCACAAGTACCCACAATAATGCTCCGTCTCCTTTCAAGAAAGCAGAGGTTACCTTTTCCCTGAATTGAGGTCCTTTCGCCTCTTTGTTAATGGGAGAGGGTAAGGGTCCTTTGGGTGGGGTTGGGAGTGGGGAGAGGAAATTACAAGGAGGCGGAGCTTCAAGCCACAGGGCTGGAGCTGAGGTCACCTGCCACCTGATGACCGCTTGGGGATATTGAAAAAGCACCTGTAGCAAATAGACTAAAAAATTCCGAGTAAGAAAAGGTTTAAGAAATCTATCTGTGGCAAAAGGGTAAGTGACTGAACCATGGGAAGACTTTATTTTACTGGACCTTTCTCCTCCACTAGTCTGGGACCTCAGTGCTTGGTGTAGCTCCCTGGTAGGTGCACAGTGAGCTAGAAAAAAGTAGGGCGAGAATGGAGCAAGTTGGGAGACAGAAAGGAAGGAAGACAGTGTTTGTGGAAGATGGCCGCCGGTGAGTTCCATCTTCTGCTATCCATGACTTTGTGTAAACCCCCCACCCCTTGAGTGTGGGCTAGTCCTAGTGACTCACTTCTAATAAACAGAATATGGAAAAAAAAAAAAAGGAGCGCCTGGGTGGCTCAGTCGCTTAAGCCTCCAATCTTGATTTACGCTCAGGTCATGATCTCAGGGTCATGAGATCGAGCCCCACGTCAAGCTCCAGGCTCAACAGGGATTCTGCTTGAGATTCTTTCTCTCCCTCTGCACCCCTGCCTCTCATAAATTAAAAAAAAAAAAAAAATCTTTTAAAAAGTGAACATGGAAAAAGTAATGGGGGCTCACTTTCAAGATTAGGTACCAAAAGGTTGTCCCTTGTGTCTTGAGCACCCTTTCTTGCTCTCTGACTCTTTGGCTTTGAAGGAAGCAAGCTGCCAGGTTGTGGGCTGCTCTGCAGGGGGGACTGGGAAGCAAGGACCCATGGCCTCCGGGCACAGTTGAAGAACCGAGTTCTGTCAACAAGCATGCATGTGAGCTTGGCAGCAGATCTTCCCCTGTGAGCCTTGACATGACCACAGCCCCAGTCAGCATCTCTCCCACAGCCTTGCCCAAGTCGGAGACACCCAGCTTACTACACTGGATGCTTGCCTCGTGGAAACGGTGCCATAATCAGACATTATTGTAAAACGTCGATGTTATGACAAAATCGTTAGGAAGCCCCAGGTAGCTGACAGAGATGTGGGTCCCTAAAAAATGGGGGGTGACTTTCTACTTCCCAGAGAAGTAGAAAAGTAGGCAATGGATGGAGCCTGTAAGGATTTGAGAGAAATCGTAGATTGCCTGGAGCAGTCTTTTTGTAGGTCATTGCTCTTAATGACTGTATGTCCATGCCTCTCCGGGAATGCAGAGACACTGCACATATGCAGGAATCTTTATGCAAATATCTGCGTTCGTCTTCAACAACTCTGGAGAAGTTAATTGCTTCTTGTGTTTTTAAACACGGGCATGCTGTCGTTGTAATTATCTCATAGATACTTAAGCTTCTTTTATATGCCATGCCCCGTGCCAGGCACTGGCAAGATGTAGGTGGATAAAATCATTTTTGCTCTTGAGAACATGGTCTAGTCAAGCATTTTGGTTTTCTTTTTTTGTTTTAAAACGGGGCCCCAAGTTGAGAAGTCTTTGCATCTGAGGGTTGCATGTATTCCTTGTACTGACAGCAGTGATCATTCCAGAGGCTCTGTGCCCTTTAAGATGTGATAGATTTGAGTCAAGAGCTTCACACAGAAGCTCTTTTCTCAGTAACCATTTTCTCCATTTAAGCCTCGTAGCATTGGGTCAGCAAGATCAGCTCCCAGCGATGTGTCGAAGGCGTCTTGTTAGGACAGTCACTGAAAAGTGCCTGATAGGCTTCTGTGGACCCCATTTAACTCAAGGACGGTTTACTAACCATGCAAACCCCACAAGAAAGAGATTCAGGTTGAGAGCCAGATAAGAGGGTTAAGTCTTGTCTTTGCCTTTGACTGAGTGATGTCGGGCTAATCACTTGGATTTTTTGTCCTTTAGAGAATCCATGATAATGGAGAAATGTGCCAACAGAGTTCTTGTGAATATGATGACAATGTAGGTGAAATGGCTTGACAAATGTTTTGTTCCTTACATATGTGTTAATAACCTTGCAATATAATGGAGATCAAATTATACTTTCCCTTCTTTTTTTCCTGGCAACCATTTCCTGTGTTCTGACAACCTTCCCAAAGGTATTTCAGAGGAAAGCACCGTTAGCCCCCCCCCAACAGTTTTAGATTTAGCATTAACCTTACAAAATTTATAAAAGCAAATGAAATGCCTCATGCCCATTTTTCCTTGGAGGACCCAGCCAGGCCCATTTTCACTTTCTTCACATACCACCTTCCCTTCCTCTTTTCCCACCTTCCTTCTGTTGTCCTCCCTTTCTTTGAAAATGTTCCCAAACAGCTTGTCTTTGGACTGATTTTCTCATGGCTGGGTCCCCTCATCCCCAGGTTTTAAAAACAAGCACTAAGATTCCAAAATAAATTTCCTCTATAAAAGTTAAATCCATCGCAACATTGGTACAGCTCTTACCCCTGAACCTTTCTTATGATTTGCAGTTTATAATTATGTAATTATATAATATATAATATTATATATCTTATATTTTATATAATATATGTCATATGTTATGTATTATATTACATATATTAAATATAATTTATATCAATTTAATTTATACAGTATAATTATAAATTATATATTATATGTAATATATAATATATATTTTATATAAAATATAATTACATTATGCAATTACTAGGAAAGTATGCTATTCTGTTAAACTGTAAACCATCAATAAAAACTTCTAATAAAGCAAAAAACAATTTTAACTGTATATATAAATATATATATAATATTGCATATATTATATATATATATTTCCCCCTTAAGTAATCTATTCTGGACAGGTACAATAATAAAAAAGCGCTAAACTGGTGTTCAGCAGATTCTGAGGAAAGGGTCAGCCCCTTCTGCTTGGACATTGATCAGAATCACATCTGAAATAACCAGGGCACTAGCTCTCACTCTGAGGTTTCCTCTGAAGGGAATGAAAAAGTCAGAAAAGGTAAAGATCGTGCGACCAGCAGTAGAGAGAATTTGAGGCTCTGACCCTGCCTGGCCCTGAGAGGTCACTGGGTCCCCTACTGGTCTCTGCATGCTGGGTAACAGGACAAAGATTGCCCAGAGGATGGTTTTTGTTGTTGCTGTTGTTTATTTCATACTTTTTTGCTGCACATATCTCTTTTCCAGACTATTCTTCATCAGGAAAAGATGAGGCAGCTTCCCGATGCTAGACAGTGGTTTATCTTCTAAGTGATCTATATAAAACCCATCTTTTTCAAAACTGACAGATCTATTCTCTCCCAAGGTTCAACCTGCCCAATGACATCAAGCTTCCCCATCCTTCCCTTGAGGGGGAGAACAGTCCAGAGGTGTTAAGATTCCCTGATGCCATAGCAAGACTGCACTCATTGTTGGAATCAGCTTCAATCCTTACTTTAACTCCTAGATCCACTAGCTGGACAACGTGAGGTCAGCTGCTTAACCTCTCTGAGTCTCCGCTCCTTCACAGTGCATACACAGCAATAAGTATCCATCTCATAGAGGAGTGAGAGTTAAGTGAGGAATCCATACGACTCGTGTGTCCGGCAAACACTCCCTATTAGCTGTGGCTGCTATCATAGCGTGTATAGTATTATTAAAAGGGCAAGTGGTTGCTTTAGTCCCGTGGGAAACTGATGACCTACAGAAAAATTTGATAACGGTCTTTGTATATTTCATACTGAGGAAGGAAAAACCATTATAATTCAGTAAAAGAAATGGATTCTGTTAGACAGCTGGTTTAGAGACTCATCTTGGCCACTCATCAGCCACCAGCCTTGGCAAGCGACTTATCTCTGAGAGCCTGTTCCTCTCTTTTCCAGCTGGACCCATCATACCTGCCTCCCAGTCTCACTGAGCTGTTGAAAGGGGACATGAGATAGCCGTGGGTGAAGTGGTTTGGGAAGGGTTTCAAGTATTATCCCGACTGAAAGACCACATTACTGGTGGGCTGCAGGAGGCTGGGCTGCTTTGAGCATATTTGGATTTGCATTTGGACTTGGGGGCTGGTGTAAGGGACACCAGTCCTGCTCACTTTTTTAACACTAGAACTCTCCATAGGTGTTCAGCATGTTGATTTATTTGGTTGAGAAACCAGCTAGGAATCTTGAACCTCTCTCCTTTGTTTCTCTCCCCTTCCTCCTCCAGGGTTTGATTTTCCCTCCCATATAGTTTCATTTCACTGTTGGCAGCCACTGTGGATTTCACCTATTGTGAAAAGAATCTGCTCACGTTTAGAGGCCATCAGCATGGAACGCTGAAGCAATCACTGCTCTTCTACCCTCAGAGGCGTCGGCATTTGAACTGTTCTGAGGCAGACATCCGCTCTGCCTTGGAAAGGCAGCCCGCAAAGGTGGGCAGAGCACAGATAAATGTCTCACTCCTCAACAGACTCCTCTGCAAGGGGAAAAGTCCAGAGTCTTGGATTCCTGGCTTTGATGCTTACCTGGTCCTGTTCCTGCCCAATTCTCCAGCCCCGTCTAGCCTCTCTGCCCTGAGTTCATTCCTTCTGGATGTCTTCTCAGTTTCTGCAATGTGATACCCTCTCTCTTAAATCAGGGCACCCCCCCCCCCATCACCGTGGGTGTCCTAGCTGCAACCTCTGTACCATGGGGATTTTGCCCTCTGGGTTTGCTTTAGTTGGTCTTGTTGTTCTTATGTGGAGTGGATTCTATTTTGGCTAAAGTTGTATGATCCCTGGGGGCATTTTCACCGTCCCTGGCAACAACGTTCCTTCTTTCCCTTTCCTCCCCCTTTTAAATAGACTATTTTTTAGAGCAGTTTTAGGTTCGCAGCAAAATTAAGGGGAAAGTACAAGGAGTTCCCATATGTTGCCTGTATATGCATGACTTCCCCCATTGTCAATATCCGCCTCCTCCCCAGAGTGGTACATTGGTTGCAATTGATGAACTTACACTGATTGACACATTGTCATGGTTTACATTAGGGTTCACTCTTGGTGTTGTATGACTTTGAACAAACGTATAACGACACCAGTTCACCATACAGTACCATACAGAGTTGTTTCAATGCCCTAACTATCTTTTGTGTTCTGCCTGTTCATCTATCTCCCCTAATCTCCAGCAACCACTGATCTTTTTACTGTCTCCATAGTTTTGCCTTTTCCCAAATGTTGTGTGGTTGGAATCCTATTGTATGTAGCCTTTTTCAGTTGACTTCTTTCCCTTAGGAATATATAGTTAAGGTTCTTCTATATCTTTTTGTGGCTTTTTGGGAGCTTTTCTTTTTAGTGAGGAATAATATTGCATTGTCTGAACAAGGAAGGTTGACCCTTCTTTGAAAACAGCCTGTGACATTTTCCCACCATCCTGCTGTCTCTCCTCCTCCTCTTGCTTGCATCTCTCTCACCAACTGGCTGGTCATTCCTCTCCACTCACTGGGACCCCCCGCCCTGACTCAGTTTCTCTTTTCTCTCACCGCCACAATACCCATGCCTGGATTTCTCAGTTCCTTGACCTTCTCATTTCCAGTTAACGTTCCCTCACCTTCCTCTGGCCACCCACTCCCATCATCCCACTCAGAGCCCTCCCCTCAACAGAAAGAAGCTGCACTCCTAAGAAGTCTCAAAACAAGTTTCAAAGTAGTCACTCTCTCAATATCACAGCCTACTTGTTGAAATTCACCCACCACAAGTCTTTGAATTCAGCCCCTCGGAGCCTTTGATCCCATCTCTGTCTCGTGGCCAATCAGCCTGCTCTTGTTTTCCCAGCATCCCTCATATACTGTAGCTCCTGGGATCTGTCTTCCCATCATGAATCGCACTTCCTTCTGTTATCTACTCCTCCCCAGCAAACTCAGATCCTAGCTGAAGATCCTCCCCCCACCTCCTCAGTGCCTGTCTTGAGCAGATCCAAGCGGCTGATTAACAAGCACACCAGGAGGCTGACTGTCTTCCCTTAAAGCTACTATCTGAAGCCGCTCAGCGGTACTCACTCTCCTCACACACCTGTCTCCGATCCTAGTCAGTGTACCTATCCTTTGAAAAGACATATCCACATATCGTACCTTCTCCTGTCTTCAGACCTCCCACATTCCTTCCCCCAGTCCCAGCCAATGAGGTAGCCTCAAACTCCTTGAGATTAAAGTGGACGCAAGGCAGCTCCCTCATTTGTTCATCCCAGTCTAGAAACACTTTGAATCTGTCCCCGGCTTCTGCTTCCCTTCTACCATAGGGACAAAACCTCTCCCTGCTATTCCTTCCCTGGGCTCGGGATGGGCTCACTTCTCAGGGAGGCTGTTCTCCAACTCTCACATCCGTCTCCAGAATCATCACTACTTTCTACTGCACTCTTCCTTTGTTTTTGTTTCTTGGGAGCTGGGATAGGACACAAGTGGGATAGTATGATTTACATGAAATACACATATCATGTTTATATAAAACAACATGCAAATAACACCCCAGAAATTCATTTTGCGCTCTGCCCTGGTCCATCCTCACCCCCATGGACAACCATTGTTCTAATTTTCTATCACTGTAGATTAACTTTTTTCCCACTTTTTGACTTCATATAAGTGAATTGTATGGTATAAACTCTTTTGGGTCTGGCTTCATTTGTTCAACGAAGTATTTTTCATTGGGCGGCTCAGCAGTTTTTATTGCCAGGTGGTATTCCCTGTAGGAGTATATCACAATTTGTTTACCTATTCCTGGATATCTGGGCTGTTTCCCGGATTGCGCTACTATGCATAAGGCTGCCCCCGGCATTCCGCACAAGTCTTTTCTGTGGACATATGTTTCATTTCTGTCTCATTTCTGGTTGTAGGATGGCGTATGTTTAACTCTTTAGGAAACTACCAACCAGCTCTTTCAAGTGGCTGAATCATTTTGCATACTCACGGAAGCAATGTATCCAGGTGCTTCGTGGCCTCCTCAAATTTAAAATTGTCCCTCATTTTGATTTTAGTGATTCCAGTGATGTGAAAGGCACTGACAGCATCTGGCATAAAATTCACCCTTGGAAGAGGTTAGCTGTTGCTGTTATCAGAGAAAGTGCTCAAATATTTTAAATAAAGGGCATCTAAGTTCCTTCTTTCCAGGAGTCATATTTCACTCTTTGTTCAAAAGCCGTCCAAACCCATATTATAATAACTCCCAGCATCGACCATGTGTCTATTTAAGTATTGTCATATTTAAATAGATGTTCATATATTAATAGATGTCTTGGCTTTATAAAGAGGACAGGGCAGAGTCATCATCAATGTCTCCCAGAGTAAACAACAAGTGCTTAATAAATAGCAGGGCTTTGCTTTTCTCCTGCTGCTGCCGGGAATGTAACCCTCTACCCCACTTCGCCCTGGGATCTGTCCCCTTACCCTGGGGACTGCGTTCTCTTTGGAGCTAACCCCACCCCCCCACCGTGGAGGCCTCAAACCTGGCCCTTGGGACAACAGGTTGGCAGGTCCCCACCACCAGCACCTTCTCCAATCCACAAATTTGGCTGTCCTATCCTGGGTACAGCTTCTCTTGGGGGTGGAGGGGAGGAGGCAATCTGGGATCTGAGTATGGAGGTGCGCTCAGGAATTGAGGCCTGAACTGGGCCAAGCAGTTCTGGGCTCTGGGTCTCAGGTGCCCTTGAGCCGGCCCCCAAGGGAAGGAGAGGGAGGGACGCACTCCTTTTGGCAATGCCTGCACCCCAAGTCCTCCTCCCATCCCTACATTCACTCCGCCCCTTGCCCACCCTTAATTACTCCCTCTAGGCCCCTCCCTACTGGTCAGGGCACACTTGGGGGTGGCAAGAACTCCGGGCGCCACCGCGACATCGCGCTCCCTCCCGTGGGTGACAGCGCGTGGCGCGGTGGCTGGCGCGCGGCGCCGGACGGTCCACGATGCTGGAGAACGGCTCTTTCTCCAACTGCTGCGAGGCGGACGAGCTGGCCGGGCGCCCGGGCTGGCTGGGGGAGAGCCGCGCGAGGCCCTCCGGGACCGCCCGTCCTCCCTGGGTGGCGCCCACTTTGTCTGCAGTGCTCATCGTCACCACCGCGGGGGACGTCGTGGGCAACCTCCTGGTCATCCTCTCGGTGCTCAGGAACCGCAAGCTGCGGAACGCGGGTGAGCGCTACGCCCGCGGCTGGGGCGGACCCTTCCCTGAAGTCTGTGGTCTCCATCCTCACCCCTTCATCGGTCCCTGGCGCCCCGTTCCCTTTTCTCTAACCTCGTCCCCAAGTTGAGCCCTGTGTTCAAAGGTTGGGGAGCTGCTGCCTTTCCCCGACGTGCGGTTCTAGCGCCCACCTCTCGCCACTGCCTGGAGCGCACTGGACACATCTGTGCCGCGTGAACTGAGCAAAGTTTTTCTTGCGCACTTTTTGGCGGGGCGCCCGCTCTGTGGGAACCCACCGCTCTGTGGGAACCCACGCGGCTGGAAGCTTCGGTCATTCAGCGTGCTCCAGTTTGTGCGGATCCGGAGTCTGCCTGTATGGGACCACAAGAATCTCGGGATTTTTAACACCTCTCTCCCTTCACTGCAGTGGGTGGTGAGACAATGAAGCCCAGGGGTGGGGTGGGGGGTGGGGAAGTTTTGTGTCAGAAAGTCATCTGAAGACCTATTTCCAACCCAGAGAGTGCAGTTGCAGAAATCTGCAGGATCTGCTTGGGTGGAACTACATTACTTTGGGATAACGTATTCTTTTCTGCAGATAAGAAATTTGTGGGATTAAATGAAGGTTAAAACAGCAATTCGGCAAAGTAGTGTTGCAATAGGGATAAGTATGTTTTCCCTTCTGTTCACTCTCATTTCAATTTTTCCTGGAGGGAAAGTTTGGAGGGAGCACGATGTCCCCGAGGCACCAGGAGTTCTTGCCATCCCCAAGTGTGCCCTGACCAGTAGGGAGGGACCTAGAGGGAGTAATTAAGGGTGGGCAGGGGCGGAGAAAATGTAGGAATGGGAGGATGACTTGGGGTGCAGGCATTCCTTAGGTCTGCAAGGGAACAAAACCAGGGGGAACTCTAAACTCTGACCCTGAGAGGTCATTGGAGCATGCTGAGCATTTCAGCAGGGAAAGCTCAGGGCCTGGCTGTCAATTTGTAATTTCCTAATCTGGGCGTTACTCAAATTTGAGTGAATTACAATGAAAAGACTACAGCAGAAAGCCAGGCGTGTCCTTTAACCACGCTTTTCTAAGGAGCCAGACCATCCAGAAAGGCCAGTTGCAGTAAATGGGTATATATAATTTGTGTGGCTCTCTGGCTCCAGTATTTTTATTTACAGAACAAACAAAAAATAAAAATAGGAGCTTCTGTTTATAATATGGGAAACAACACTGTTAAGTAGAAACAAGCTTTCTGACTCAGTCATTTCAGTGGTGACGGTTAGAATCATCTGGAATACCTTTTTCAAGATATTGTCATGTCCTTTGACTAAAAGCTTATATATTAGGAAAGAGCAAGTCACGCTGGGGGAAGAGTTGTATTTGATATTTTTTATTGCATCGTCCCTTTGCAGCTGCCACAGACATGTATCTCCTGCACCGAGGCAGGAAGGAGGCAGGGCTGGGCCCTTCAGGTTCTGACTCCAAGCCAGTTCTCTCCCGGACTAACCCGGTGGGGTGGGCTGTTGGTCCCTGGTCAGTAATTTGAGCTGCCTGAGGTTGGAGGGGCGGCTGAGTAGGGGGAGTGCGGCTACTTTTACCTGAAGCAGACAGGCATCTTCTTCCCTTCCTTGTCCCAAGGAGGGCTGGCCTCTTCCGCTCTCCTAGCCCGGCTCACAGAAACCTTACTGATTTGGGGAGCATGGCTGGGGGTGGGTACTGGGCTTTCAGTTGGCGGCCCGTTCCTTGTTCTCTCCTTCCTCCGCTCTGTTGAGTGGGCTACAGCCCAGCACCGGAAGCAGATGCTAACACCATAGCAAATGACATGAATTCCCGATACGCTGGTGTCTGCTCCAGCCTCGCAATTTAACCAGCTTTTATTTGAGCACTGCCTTTATTGGTGACAGTCTTGAAAAATCTACTATTGACTTCCGTTAACCCTTGGCACAGGGAGATTTCAGATGGTGCTTAGAAACTGACGGCACTTGGAATTTGCCCTCATTCCTCTAGGGATCCAGTGTTTCTACTGAGACTTTAGGGTGACTTTAAGAAACCCTCATCTCAGACTCTGGACTCCAGGAACCAAACTGAGGGTTACAGAAGGGAGGAAGGATGGGGGGATGGGGTCACCGGCTGATGGGTATTAAGGAGGGCATGTGTGGTGATGAGCGCTGGGTGTTGTACGCAACTAATGAATCGTTGAACACTACATCAGCCACTAATGATGTACTATGTGCTGGCTAATTGAACATAATAATAATAAAAAGAAAAAGAAACCCTCATCTCAGACCTTTCTATAATTAAGTCTGGTTCCTTAATTCACTGCTATTAAGAAGATAGGACCGTGGCGATGAGAACACTTACAGGTCCCATAACCAAGGCACACAGCCCATATTAATATCATAGACCTTTCTTAGCAGACATCCGTATCCTTCACGTGACTATTACAAGGGCAGCTCTTTTTATCATCCATGACAGCAGTGATCCTGAGAGCAGGTTGAGTGGTTAGCTGAATTGTCCTTTTTTCCCAGGACCACGCTGCTGGAACCCCCCGGCTGCATGTGTTGGGTTGACTTTTTCAGAGATGGCACTAGAGAAAGAGAGGGAGGGATGGAGGGAAGGTGGGAGACAGATTCAGAACATTGACCCAACTTGGAAGGTAAGACTATGTGTGCATTTCACACTTAAGTGCATGCTTCCTGGGGACGTGTCCTATTTAGGGCTCTCCTGACGGCATCTGAGGACATTTCCTGTGCCTGCCATGGTCATGCTTGCCTTGGTATAGACTTCGCCAATAATAATCTCTGTGTTTTCAGTTTTCATCTCTTCCTTTCTCTGCTTTTCTGGAACCTTCCCCCATCAAGTTCTTTCTCCCTCTTCTGTGTTTTCAATGTTTGTCTCTTTCCCTTTAGCCCACACATGCACCCAAACATGCAGGCATGTACACACAAGGGTCTTTGGTGTTAGAAAAAGAAAATCTTCCCTTGATTTTATGTTCTTTTTTTTTTTTTAAGATTTTACTTATTTATTTGACAGAGAGACATCACAAGCAGGCAGAGAGGCAGGCAGAGAGAAAGGGGGAAGCGGGTTCCATGCTGAGCAGAGAGTCTGATGCAGGGCTTGATCTCAGGACCCTGAGATCATGATCTGAACTGAAGGCAGAGTCTTAACCCATTGAGCCACCTAGGCGCCTCTATGTCCTTTTTTTTTTTTTTTTTTTTAAGATTTTATTTATTTATTTGAGAGACAGAGCACTAGCTAGGGAGCACAGGGCAGCAGGGTGGAGGAGGAGATGGGAGGGGAGAGAGGGAGTGAGGAGAGGGCTTTATTGGTGACAGTCTTGACTCCCTTGACTCCCTCAGCAGGGAGCCCGGTTTGGGACTCTATTCCAGGACCCTGATATCACAACTGGAGCGAGCAGAAAGGTAGCCACTTAACTGACTGAGCCATCCAGGTGCCCTGATTTTATGCCTGTTTCTGAAGTCATCACTACTCTCTCCTTCCCTTCACAGCCAGACATCAGTTTCCATGCACTGGCTACCTCGTGGCTTCCCAGTTCTTCTTCAGGTTCTGGAGACTGGCCTCTGAAATGCCCCCCTGTGCAGTGTGTGACTCTCAAGCCTACTACCTCCTTGAAAACTTTCATTCCTTTGGCTTACCTCATGCTAGTTTTTTGGATCTCCTTCTTTTCCTCTCCCAGATACCTGATCTCTGGGCGTCATTCCTGGTTCCTTCATTCCCAAGCTCCCATGGTTTTTGTCTTCTAATATTTCTCAATATTCCCCTTTCCTGCCCTCCCTCCTCTCACTGCCTCATTTTACACATTCATCATCTTTTAAAAAAAAATTATTTGACACAGAGAGAAAGAGAGCACAAATAGGAGAGCAGCAGAGGGAGAGGGAGAAGCAGACTCCCTGCTGAGCAGGGAGCCTGATGCGGGTCTCGATGGGATCATGACCTGAGCCAAAGGCAGACACTTAACCAACTGAGCCTACCAGTCACCCCCATGCTCACCATCTCTGGAACAAATTATGTCCATAGTGTCCAGACAGATTTCCAGGCTCCCTCCTCCGATGGCTGACCCCGCTGGCAGAGGCATGCTATCCCATCAGTGGCTGCCTTCTGTCTGCACAGCATCAGACCCTGCCCACATAGCCCTTCTCCCTCTAACCCGTCTAACAAGACAGACTTGCCTCCCTTCCTTCACCCTGCTTGTGAGCCATGCTGCTCCCATGCCGCCAGACTCCTATGCACTGCCTCATCTTGGAGAGCTCCCTGCCTCTTTTCTGCCAGCGAACTTCTCCTTCAGGCCCCTCTTCAGCTCCCCTCTGTGGCGGTTGATGTTGCTTATTAATACCAAGCAGGGTGTGGGGCTGGTCTCCCTCCTCTGGCTGCCACATGCCCTCCCCAGACAGAGCCCACCTCGCAGTGCTGTTGTCCACGTCCCGCTCTCCGCAGCGCACTGCGAATCTGTTGAGAGCTGAGACTTGTTATTCCCTTTCTGTCCACAGAGCTGAGTACACAGTAAGACATAAACACCTGTCTGTGGAAACGAATTGGAAATGGACATCAGGAGAGCAGTGGGACAGAAGGAATAAATTTCGTGTCGCGATGTGGGGCGGACTCGGTTGCAGCACTCAGCCCTGCTCATGCCACCGGTAGAGTTTTTGTGGAACTGAATGGCTTCCAGCATGAAAAGCCCACAGGCCACCTCACTCTTGTCCTTAGACGCTGATTGACACCATCCGCTCAGAGGTGTGCCTGCTCCCGCTGCTCCTGTGTGGCTAGCGGTCTCCAACGCCGCCTGGCCTCCCCCACATTGTGCCTCCCTGCCTCTTTGGGGAGTTTGCCCCTGCTGGTCTGTCCTGAGATTGCCCCCATCAGGCTGCCTATAGAATGGGAGCCTCCTACCATTACCTTCACCATCCAGAGAGTTGGCCCCCCAGAAGAGAGCTGAGAGAAACATGTCCTTCCTGGAAGGTCGAGGTAATCTCCGTTAACAGGGAGGAAAGCCCAAAGGGTATCGGGTATTCCTGGCCCATGGGCATAGCACCTGATTTCCCGGGCTGTCTGGAAGGAGTTGTGAATGAGTGGACGCGAATCCATATCTAGGACAGTTGGGTGATATGTAAAGAGAAGGGATTGAAATTGACATTGGAATTGCCCAGGAAAACGTGGAGGATTTGATTGCTGAACACACAGGTCCTCCTCTAGAGTCTGCCCTGTCCTCCGGGCACCCACTGATGCTCAGTCCGCGCCATCTTTTAACCAGAAATAGGGACTGCACTGCAGGCTTCCTGATTGGCATTTTCAGCTTGACAGGTATTTTGCATCCCCAGTCAGGGGGGAGCTGAGCCCACCTTTTCCCCCCACTTGCTGACTGAGGGTGTAGATGATGAATGAGTAGATAGACTGGTTCCGGATAAAGGCTGTTGGAAGGCTTGGAGGAAATACTTAGTAGATCCACAGTCCCTGCGCTCCAGGCGTTGTAGGGTGAGGTGGAACCCACTTCATCCCAATTTTATGCTGCTTCCGACCACTCATGGAGACGCCACTTGGTGACCGGTGTCTTTTGACACGCTCAGCCTGCAGGGGTTTGGAGTGCCTATTATCAGCTGAACACCAAACTGGGCTTAAACTTGGACTCCTTCCCTGATGTGACTTGAGCTCTCCAACTTCGGGTTTCTGCTCTGAATACTTTCTTATCTCTTCACCAAGCAAAGACTAACACATTTTAAATCCCATAATTATGTCTTTAGCTGAACAATCAGGAAAGCTCATAATCCTCTTTAATTCCTCCCGTGTAGCTCTCAGTAGCCCAGGGGTATGAAAACTTTCCTGTTTGACTGCTTTATCCTCCCCTCCCACCCCCACCCCTGCCGAAATTGTGGGTCTATATTTAGCATGATACATCACAAAACTCTGGACATACCAATGCCTCGATTAGGTCTTACGATTTAAAATACTTCTTGTTGAAAGAGTAGAATTTAGGGAGTTGAGAATTGGGAGTCCCCGGTGCTTAGGGAGTTCCCGCCCGTCACTGTCCTCTCCGCACTGTGACTTCTCCTATCTTATCTCCTAGGGATTGTAGTCCAATGTTTGGAGTCTCTTTCTTGTTCTTTCGACACCACTAATAATATAAAAGCAGCCGTAATAAAAAATAGCTGCTATTACTGTGTGCTCATTACATGCCAGATAAAATCTCTCCCATTTAGAAGAAAAAGAAAAAAACCCTGTACAACCTCCCATCAAAGGGATATCCTTTTCCAAGTATCACTCCGTTTCTTTCTTCTCTTAAAGCCAAAGCCGATTGGGAGAACAACCCACAGTCCTAAAGTTTATCCTCCAACATTGGACAGAACCGTGCCCTTGTGAATATCACTTCTGACTTCCTAACTGCCGGGTTAGATGGGCTTGCTTTCCTGTTCTTTCTCACTTTGGTTGCCCTTGACATTTATTTTTCCTGATTTCCTCCTCTTTCTCTTCTTTCTCACTCTTTCACTGTTACGGCCCTGAGCAAGTCATAACCTGAGTGCCAGTTTCTAGAAATGGAAATCACGCAATTAACCCCAAAGGATTCTTTTGAGATACAATTGAGTCAATTTATGTAAAGGCACATTATAAACTTGAAGGTGCTATGCCAATTGTGGTTTTGTTGTGAGTGTTAAGTGTAATTGAAGTAATAAAATGCTATCAAAAGAGTTTCCAAATGATCTCTGGTGATGCTTATGGAAGGATGTTTCGCAATAGGCATCTCAGTTAAAAAAAAAAAAAATAGATGCTTATGCTCTTAAATATGTTCTCTTCTTTTAAGTGGTTGAAACACCCCCATCCCGCTTTTGTTTACACAATGAGCTTACTTAGCAGGCCTCTTTGTTTTTAATTAAAGCACAGTTACATTTCAACTTGCCCCTTATATGATTCATCCACACTCTCTAAGATTTTTAAAATAATGTGATTTTAGCGGAAAACAATCTCTGCCCTCAAGGAACTTGGGAATCAAATCAGGAGCTTACTTTAATATAAAAGTGCCTTGTTTAAGTATTTGTAAGGAAATCAGGTTTTTAACAAATAATCTGCCTAGTGATTTCCAATGCTTATCTCCAGAAAGTAACTGATGAAAATATTTCACATTCATTTCGAGACTACTAGTGTTTCCTATGTCCTTCCTTTCCCATACAAATCCCTATTGAGGAAAACAGCCTTTCTAGGAAGGAAGCAGGACAGTGGCAAATGTCTTTGTGATTTTCTTCAGCTCCTTTTTGCCTGGCCAGCCCCATCCCCAGGCCATCTTAGCTCTTCCTCACTGCTCCCTTATCCTGGGCTCCCTCTTGGCTCCCAGCACACTGAGGGGCTGTCTGGCTGCTGTTTCTCTGTTTCTCAGCCCAACAGCCCTGCTGGCATCTCCCCAGTGGGGGCCCTGTCTTTGACCCATCCCTATGCCCTGCAAGACAGATGGGGTAGGCACTCAGTAAGTGTATTGTAGCTTGAATAGGTAAAGGATGGAAAAAAGCCTCAAGGCACAGGAAATTCAGCCCTGTTAGAAATGATAGCTTCTCTGTTGAATTCCCTGTTTTAACCTTTGCACATCTTGTTTTTATTTTTTCTTTTCTTCTCTGAGACCACCAGCTTTGTAAGGGGAGGGAGCATGCCTCTCTCACTCGCCATGCTTCCCTCGGCCTTGGCAAAGCCAAAGCTCTTCCCTAGTAGATACTCAGAAATATCTGCTGAGGAAATGACTCCATGACTATCTATTTCTACACTGGCTTTTAGCTTAGTGACCAAGGACAATTTAAATTTAACAAACTCTTTGGGCCTGTTGGGGGTGGTCACAGGGAGGAGGGGCAAGGGATGGAGGTGGCTTGACCTTCTTGAACTCTCCTATCTGATGAAGACTTGATCACTCAAGGCTTGCTGGCTTTTTACCCCCAGGGTTACCAGGTCCTTCTTAAGAAATAGATTTCTTGGGGCAGCTGGGTGACTCAGTCGGTTAAGCGTCTGTCTTTGGCTCAGGTCATGATCTCAGAGTCCTGGGATCCAGTCTCTGCTCAGCAGGGAGCCTGCTTCCCCCTCTCTCTCTGCCTGCCTCTCTGCCTACTTGTGATCTCTCTCTCTCTGTCAAATAAGTCAATTTAAAAATCTTAAAAAAAAAAAAAAAGAAATAGATTTCCTAAAAAAAAGGGAAGAGGAAGCAAGGAGGGAGTGGATTGTGGAGGGATGTGCTTTTCGTATGATTGTTAAAAGGGAATTCCATATTAGTGAACAAAGGCCTGCTGTCAAAGTCTGTCTCCACTCACACACCCTGTCTGGTGGAGGCAGATGGAAAGAAGTCACGCCAGGATGTGTGATATGAATATTCATTAAACGCCTGCGCAGACCGGGCTGAGCGGTGCTGTGCGCGTCCTGATGGTTTTCTCACCGGTCTGGGGAAGAGATGGATAGACGACTAGGTCTCCCTTGACTACCATCCAGACAGGACCTGGCTTCTTACAGATGGGAGACAAAACAAGAATTTTATTTGCCTAATTTGGAATGATGTCAAGAAATCTGGGAGACAGTACGACGTCTGGGCGGGTGAACCCAGGCAGGAACTGGTTGATTTCAGCCTTTTAGGAACAGCCCAAGTAATAGGGGAGAGTAATTGAATCACTCTCTCTGTGGAGTTGAATGTGTTCTTCCCACTATTTACAAGCTGTTTGCCAGCCTCCCGGGCATTATTAGGGGATGAGCCACATTAACACAGCGGAGCTTGACTGGCTTTGGGGGGTGGGGGGGGGGGGGACGGACAGCTGGCTGAGCTGGCAGCCGCTCCCAGCAGCCTTTGACTTTCTCTGCACGTGCTTGCAAGTGCCAAAAGCCTGTTTGCTGCTCTACTGGGAGCCCAGAGGGCCCTATAGGGACCAATATTCCTGTGTCAGAAAGAAGCGATTTTCTTCTCAGAAGCAACCAAGTGTGCGTGTAAAGAAAAGGAAGGAGGGCCTCCAAAGCACAGGAGGGAACCGGTAAAGGAACAATCATGGAGAAAGAAGTTTCAGGAAGTTGCCCAACTTCAAAGCTGCAAAATAGATTCCCTGGGTCATCCCACCTTCCAGCACGACCTCCCAATGCCAAGACGACACTTAGGATTCTGGGAAGAGACAAGGACAACTGATAGAGCTGAGAACAAGAACTCTGAGAGGGGAAATGCCTCGCCGTCTTGAGACCAGGTGAGGTCTGCCTAGGAGAGTCAGAGGCTGACATCCACCAGTGGAGAACGCAAACAAAACCAAGAATTAAATGGAAAAGGAGGAGACCCCCTCGGCCCCTGGAGCAGGTCCTCAGATGTGCATTTATTGTCAGGCTGTACCAGGCAGAGAGAATGTGAGGGGGTTTTACCCCACTGGGTAAGTAGATCCCTAACAGAGTTGAAGGAGAGGGAATCCAGCAGTTCAAGCCGAGCCCGGACCGCTTTATACCCCATCTCTCCGTGAATGGAGAGACAGGAGAGCTCACCACCTTGTAAGCATTTTAATCATCCAAACGAAGGCTGCCTGGGGGTCTTCCATGTTCCCACACCCACATGGAGTGCATCCTGTGGAATTTTCTTCGAGGTGTGCTGAATGAATGTGGGTGGGAACAGAGGAAGCCCAGAAGCAGCCCTTTCTCTGCCTTGTGGGTTTATAAGTGTAATAGTGGAGTTTTCCTCACCTGAAGGTCTGACTTGGGGAGGGGGGAACCCCAGCCGGGTGGTTCTGAGCCTCCCTTTCCCCCTACCCTCTTGAAGCCAGACTGCAGACTGGCCTTTCTGATTGCTGCATCTTTTGGACCCTTTCCATCTGCCCGATGCTTTTGCATCCCCGAGAAGGTTACATCAGCCTCTGCAGCACACAGAGCACATGCGTGGTCATGGTGGAGTGAGCACCCTTAACTCCTCCGGAATTCCCTCTTGCAATCATTCCATCCTCTCTCTGTGTCTGGCCACTGTAGGGCCGGCAGCTCGCACTTCACCACATGGCAAGAGGCCTGAGGACTTGGAAGACGACACTAGTACCTACTGCATGCCGGGAAAGGATATCAGCTCCTGGGCATGCAGTAGGAGCTCAAACCGTACACTTGGTGAATGGAACGAGTCACATCAAGGATGGAGCTTCTGGTGCTCTGAGCTCTGTTTTGGCCACCCTTCTGGACCCTTGGTGCCTTCTTCATGAGTCAGTGTTTGTTTTAGACTCCAAATGCTTGAGGAATAGAAATATTGGATTTCTAAATTTGGCTTTAGCCCCAGCTCTTCCCTAGGATCCTGACCCAGAACATTCCTGAAGCATATCAATCAATGGATGTTGTGGTTTCCAGAGGCTCTCTCTATGGCTCCTGAGGCTCTCTCAGGCTAGAGAACTCTGCACTCAGAGGAGAAAGGCAGTTCAGAGAGCTGGAGAAGGTGCGGGCAATGCAGGGAGGCCACTGGAGGCCGCGATACCCCACAAGATGGGACTCTCTGCCAACATGGCCGCCTGGCTGTGAGTGTAGGCCCCAGATGAGGCAGGCAGGCGAACGCCAGCACACATGGTTCCTACTCCCAGACCTTTCTTCGATCCCACCTGCAAGATGCAACTCACATTTAGAAAACTGAGGTAAAGACCCTTAGAAAGTAGCCTATTGACCAGTGCGGGAGAACGTACAAAAGGAGACGACCAGAGACACTTGTGGGAAGGTGGGAGTATGGGCGGGGTCTGGCGCTAGTGGAGCCACTTTCTGGATATTCAGATGCTTCTCCCTTAGAACCCTTGCCAGAGCGTCAATGATGCAAAGCTCCTGAGGATGTGTGCTTATGGTGAAAACAGTCATCATTCGTGAGCACCCAGGGTGCCCCCAGGACTTTGTCCCATTATTTGATCCTCACAACTATAGTATAAAGTAGGAATCATTATTCCCATTCTACAAATGAGAAAATGAGGCTTGAGGCGTTGGGGCACTTGGGTAAGTTGCCTAAGCCACACAACGTGTAGAGGAAACACGGTCTGAGCCTGAATTCCGTGTCCCTAAAAGCCGCGAGGTCCCCGACCCCAATACTAATAGTAACATAGTTAATTTTAAGTGATTGGATAAAGAGTAGAATATTCTCCAGGCTAGGAACTGTGGGGCCTCTTGCTGACTCTTGCTCCCTCTTTCCTGCTCCAGGCAATTTGTTCTTGGTGAGTCTGGCATCGGCTGACCTGGCGGCGGCCTTGTACCCGTACCCGCTAATCCTCGTGGCCATCTTCCAAGATGGCTGGGCCCTGGGAGAGGCGCACTGCAAGGCCAGTGCCTTCGTGATGGGCCTGAGTGCCATTGGCTCTGTCTCCAACATCACTGCCATTGCCATTACCCGCTACCGCCACATCTGCCACAGCGTGGCCTACCACCAGATCTGCCGGCCCTGGCACACGCCCCTCTGCGTCTGTCTCATCTGGCTCCTCACTGTGGGGGCCTTGGTGCCCAACTTTTTCGCAGGGTCCCTGGCATACGACCCGCGCATCTACTCCTGCACCTTCATTCAGACAGCCAGCGCCCGGTACACGATGGCAGTGTTCACTTCCTCCTCCCCACCGCTGTCGTGTCCTTCTGTTACCTGCGCATCTGGGTGCTGGTGCTCCAGGCCCGCAGGAGGGCCAAGCCGGAGACCAAGCCGCGCCTGAAGCCCGGCAACGTCCGGAGCTTTCTGACCATGTTCGTGGTGTTTGTGGTCTTCGCCATCTGCTGGGCCCCGCTGAACGGCATCGGCCTCGCTGTGGGCATCGACCCGGAAGCAATAGCTCCCCGGGTCCCAGAGGGGCTCTTCGTGGCTAGCTACTTCCTGGCTTATTTCAACAGCTGCCTTAATGCCATCGTCTATGGGCTCCTGAACCAGAACTTCCGCAGGGAATACACGAGGATTGTCTCGGCCCTCTGGAACCCTCAGCACTGCGTTCAGGATGCTTCCAAGGGCAGGCAAGCTCCCGCTTTGGGGACTGCCCAGCACCCAGTCCTGTTAGACACTCTCTAGCCTGGGTCACCGGCTGGGCACCAGATTCGTGAAACGGTAGGAGGAGATCTGCCCCAAGGGTAAGATCGGGCAGCTCTCTGGGCTACGCCGTCCTGTTGATGTGACAGCATACAGCTTGTGGAACATCATCGTGTGGACACGAAGCCCGTCAGCACCACGGGCTCAGGCTGGTCAGAGGAGGCCGATAGCTACGGGGGAGCATGTTCCAGCACCGGCTCTGGCAGATGCTCTGTCAGTGCGCTGGGTGCTCGGCGCCTTCGTCAGCCAAGGAAGGGACAGAACGAGGACAGGTTTGGGGTCAAAGAAGCGAATGACTTCCTATGAGCTGCTTTCTCCTCCTACTTGGGCCTCCTTGCTGCTTTTTCTCTCTTCCCCAAAGGGCAGTAGGAACGGATATCTTCCTGTTGGCAAGAATGAAAGCATGAGCTCTGTAGTGCTGGGAGCTCTAGGTAGCTCTGAGGGGGCCGCAGGGGGCTGGCATGGCGCAGAGGGCACGTGTTATGTACTCTCCCCCATGGACTCTCCCTACGCCCGCACACACAAGCACACACACCCCGCCACCACAGCCACATATACACATTCCTCCAACACACACACACACAGTCCACAGTCTGGAGCACGAAGTCGGCCTGGCTTCTCCACCCTGTTGAAGTTGTGTGACTTGGGCAGGCCCATGACCTCTGTCTTCCAAGGCTGACTCACCTTGCCATGGAGATCTCGCCAGGTGTGGCCTCCCAGGGCCGTGGTGAGGATTCGCTGGGATAATCCAGCTGAAGAGCTGAGGGCAGTCCCGGACCCGGGGCTAGCCCTCAGTAATCACTAACTGTATTATTCTTCTCACTACAAAAAATGAGAGATAATCTTGAAGGAGAGAAGGGGTGACGCACAAAGACAGGAAGTGGGGGAAGTGAGTGAGGAAGGTTGTGTATGGAGGTGGGGGAAGGGCACGTGCTCCTATTTTGCAGATGCCTCAGGTCTTCATTCAGCACCAACAGATTGAGCTTCCTTCTTCAGCTCCACAAACATGACTGACTAGTCTGTAACCAGGTCCAGCGGGAGAAACAAAAGGCATGTTGCCTGCCCTCTTGGAGGTGACAGTCTGTTACCGAATGCTGTCAGCTGACGCTCTCCTGATGTTTGCTTTGTGCCAGACGCTGTGTCAATGCCTGACACACATTATCTCATGTAATCCTCACAAAACTCTTTGAAAAGGGATCTTTATCTACATTTGTAGTAAGAAACTAAAACTCAAAGAGTGTAAATGATTTCCCGAGTTCACAGAGGCCAAGTCTGTCTGACGGCAGCACCCCATTTCTGCCCCTCACCCCCCACCTTACAATGTGTGGCAGGAACAAAGTGGAGGAGGGTAAGGACCCCAAGTACACAGGGTGCCAGGAGGGGTTCCAAGAAGAGAGAAAAGTTACCTCAGCCAGCGAGCTGCTTTGCAGAACCAAGAGCCTGGAACACTGACCTCTTGGCATTCTGAATGCTCTCCGCCACTCCCCGCCCCTTGTCATTTGAGTCGTTAGGTGGAGTGATGTGCCCAGTCATCTGGTCACCTGGGAGCTTGTTTTTTGTTTGTTTGTTTGTTTGTTCTTAAAGATTTTTATTTATTTATTTGACATAGAGACAGAGATCACAAGTAGGCAGAGAGGCAGGCAGAGAGAGGGAGCAGGCTCCCTGCTGAGCAGAGAGCCCGATGTGGGACTTGATCCCAGGACCTTGAAATCATGACCTGACCTGAAAGCAGAGGCTTAACCAACTGAGCCACCCAGGCGCCTATACCTGGGAGCTTGTTAAACATGCAAGCACTCTTGGCTCCACTGAGAACGTTTTGAGTGTGGAGATGGGAGAAGGGCCTGGGAATCTGATTCTGACCCTGGAAGTCCTTTACCAAACTGTTAGGAATGCAGGGGTTCCAGCCCTTGTTGCCTGCCTGTTGGGATCCTGTTTCTGGGTGTTGAGAGTCTGATCCAGGAAAGCCTCTGAGAGGAAACACAGGAGACCTAAGGCTTCTCCCTGAACTTTGGCTATTTCTCTTGAGTCTGAGCAGAACCTGAGCTCATGAGGTCAGGCGTGTGTTTGTTTTCTGGTCTCTCTGCCTTCTCTCCCCAGAGACCAGCTATAGGGATTCACCTTTCATTCTTTTTTTTTTTTTTTAAGATTTTATTTATTTATTTGACAGAGAGAGAGAGAGATCACAAGTAGGCAGAGAGGCAGGCAGAGAGAGAGGAGGAAGCAGGCTCCCCGCTGAGCAGAGAGCCCGATGTGGGGCTTGATCCCAGGACCCTGAGTGGAAGGCAGAGGCTTAACCCACTGAGCCATGCAGGTGCCCTGCCTTTCATTCTTGACTCAGAGGCAATGGGGTGTCACCCACTGCTCCATCTGTTAACTCTAAGCTGAGTACATGGTAAAGGCTCAGTAAATACAAATTGAAGAAACAAAAGCTGTCTTCAGTGTGCTGGACCCACAGATGTTACCTGATTTGCCAATTCTGACAATTCATTAACTGGGACCTTTTCTTGTTTCCAGAGGTTTTGGTAATAATCCAGGAAGCAACAGAATGAAAGGGCAGAAACTCTAGACATTGGACATGGAGAGAGAGAACTCTAGACATTGGGCCATGTATATGCTCATATGGAGTGGCCTCACGCTGCAGGCCTTGATTTTAAATTAAGACAATTTTGCTGCAGTATTGCAGGAACTCTATCCATCCGCTACTTCCTTGCTCTATATCTACTAAAAAACGTGAATTTGTAATGAAAAATCTTCCCACAAAGATAACTACTCCCACAAAGAAAGATAACTTCCCACAAAGATAACTTCCAAACAAAGATAGCCACATAATTTAACTTGTGAGTCTTATCAAACATTTAAGGAAGAAATAATACTGACTTTACACACACTCAGAAAATAGAGGAAGGAAAATACACTTCTCAATGTATTTTGTAATATCAGCATAACCTTTCCTTGTAGCACTGCAATGTCATCTAAACAAAAGAAAAAATCACACATACACGAAAATCATGTCTCTCACAAAGATGCAAAAATCCAGAATGATATATTAGCAAATTGATTCCAAAAATACACCAGAAGGATTCTGCATCATGACCAAGGTGGGAGAGGGTGGTTCCCTGGGACTATAAGGTTAATTTTATATTTGAAAATTTGATCAGTGTTATTTATTTATTTATTTAGAGAGTATGAACTGGTGGGGGCAGGGGGTATGCACAGAGAGGAGAGAATCCCAAGCAGGCTCTGTGCTAAGCATGGGGCTGGATCTCATGACCCTGAGATCATGACCTAAGGCAAAATCAGGACTCAGATGCCTAACCAACTGAACCACAGACGCATCCCTATAATTTATAATTTTAACAGAATAAGAGAGAAAAATTATTTCAATATGTGTAAAAAAGATCATTTTACACCATTCAACATTCATTCATGATTAAAAAAAAATTGGGGGAAACTAGGAATAGGAGCAAATTTCCTCAGTCTGGTAAAGAATATATCTGAGAAACCTAAAAATGATAGCATATTTAATGGTGAAATCAGGAATTTTTTTTTCTCTGAGATGAGAAAAAGATGTTTGCTCCCACCATTTCTTTCAATATTTTACTGGAAGTTCTAGCATTATAGTAAGTTAAGAAAAAGAAACAAAGAACACATATTGAAAAAAAAAGAAAATAAAACTCTCTTTATTCTCATATTATGTGAACCAGTATGTAGAAAATCCTATAACATCTTAAACAACAACAACAACAACAACAAAGCTACCGGAATTAGGAAGTGAATTTAGTAAAATCACAGGATGCAGGATAAATTTTTAAAAATCTATCCTTTTTCTGTAACACTAGTAATAATAAATTTAATATAAAATTTAACAATACCAATACCACAAAAATAACCAAATATAGAATTAATCAACCAAAAGATAAACAAAGCCTCTATATTGAACATTACAAAAGACTGCAGAGAGAAATAAAAGGAGACCAAAACCAGTGAAGAGAAATACCATGTCATGGCTTAGAAAAATATTTTATTAAAATACATATTTTCCTAAATTCATCTATGGATTCCATGAAATCCCAATCAAAATTCCAGCAATATTTTTTGAAGATACTGGCAATCTGTTTATAAAACTTATATATAAATGCAGATGAGGTGGAAACCAAAATAATCTTGAAAATGAACTAAGTTGGAGAACTAACAAGATCTATTTCAAGATGTATTATAAAGCTGCATTAATAGAGGCAGTGTGGTTTTGGCATAAGGATAAGCAAAAAATCAGTAGAACAGGCTAGAATCAAGAAATAAACCATACATATGTGGTCAATAGACTTTGAACCAAGCCACCAAATCAGTTCAATAGGAAAGTAGACAAGTTTGGGGCACCTGGGTGGCTCCCTCGGTTAAGTGTCCAACTCTTGTTTGGTTTGTGTCATGATCTCAGGGTTGTGAGATTGAGCCCCATGTCAGGCTCTGCACTCAGTGGGAGGTCTGCTTGAGATTCTCTCCCTCTCCCTCTGCCTCTCTCCTGCTCTCGCTCTCTCTCAAATAAATAAACAATTATTTTTTCGTAGACTAATTTCAACAAATGGCGCTGGAAAAACTGGATATCAAAAGGAGGGGAAAACTCTCTTCAATCCCTCCCTTACTCCATACTCAAAAATAATTCAAAATGGATTATAGTCTTAAATATAAAAGACATAATGATAAATATTCTAGAACACTACATAGGAGAATGTCTTCATGCCCTTGTAGTAAGCAAAGACTTCTTAGCTGAGATATGAAAGAACTAACCATAGTCTTCATCGAAGTACCTCAGTACCTGAACTTAAAATTTTCTGTTCATCAAAAGATACTGTTAAAAAAATAGATTGGGGAAAATATTCACAATACATATATCAACAAGAGAGTTGTATCCAGAACATATAATGAACACATACAATTCAACAACAAAATAATGAACAACTCAAAAAACAGACAAAAGAAAATAAACTTGACTTAAGCTACATTATTTATATAAAAATTGAGTCAAAATTGATCACAGATTTTAGTGTATAATGTAAAACTATTTTTAGAAAAAAAATATTTGAGATGTAGGGCTAAGTTAAGAGTTCTTAGATTTGACAACAAAAGCACAATCCATAAAAGAAAAAAAATGGATTATTTGGACCTCATTAAAGTGAAAACATTTTGCTCTGTAACAGACCTTGTTAAGAGGATAAAAAGACAAGCTATAGACTGGGAGAAAATATTTGCAAATCACACATCTGACAAAGAACTAGTATCTAGGACATATATAAAGGATTTTAAAAACTCAACAGCAAAAGCCTAAACATTTCAATTAAAACACAGGGGGAAAAAAAAACAAAACAAATTTCACCGAGGAGGATATATAGATGGCAAATAAGCACATGAAAAAATTGTTCAACATTATTAGCCATTGAGAAATGAAATAAAGCCACAATTATATGTCACCATATACCTATCAGAATAGTTAAAATAAAAAATCCCGCCAAATGTCAGTGAATGTGCAGAGAAACTGGATCCCATATGCACTGCTGTGAGAATGTAAAATGGTACCACCACTCTGGGAAGCAGTTCCTTATAAACTAGCCATGCAATGACCCCCTGACGCAGCAAAAACACCTGTACATGAATGATCATTCATTCAGCTTTGTAAATAATAATGAAAACTGTAAACAACCCTGATGTCTTTCAGTGGGTAAATGGTTAAACACACCGTAGTACGTCCACGCCATGGAATGCCACTTACCAAAAAAAATGAATGAACTATCAAGACAGACAACAATTAGAATGAATCTCCGGGGAATTATGCTGAGTGAAAAAAATCACCCCAAAGATTATATACTGTGTGATTCCATTTCTGTAACATTTTTTTAAATGACAAATTTTATAAGTGGAGACAACTTTGTGGTTGCAGAGTTTAGGAATGGGTGGATAGGGTTATGAGAGATCCTCATGATGATGGAACTGTTGTGGGCCTTGACTGTGACGGTGGATTCAGGAACCCATGCCATGTCATAAAATCACGCACAGCTAGTACATACGCACAAGTGAGTATATGGACAGGGAGGTAAATCTGAATGTGATGGGAGGACTGTAGCAATGTCGGTATCTGGCTATGATGTTGTACTATAGCTTTACAAGATGTTACCAAGGGGTACACTAGGTAAAAGATACACACAATGTCTGTATTCTTTTTTTTACAACAGCATGTGAATCTACAATTGTCTCAAAATAAAAGTTTACCTAAAAAATGAGCAAAAGATTCAGTCACTTTGCAAAAGAAGATAGATGAATGGCCTATAAAAACAAGAAAAAATGTTCAGTATCATTAATCATCATGGAAATATAAATTTGAACCATAATCACATCAAATTTTATACCTTTTGGAGTGGCTAAAATAAAAAAGCCTGAAAAGTATCTAACGTTGACAAGGAAGTAGAGCTCCTGAAACTCTCATACGTTACAGGACAGAGTGTAAAATTAAATTTTAGAGAACCATTTGACAGTTCCTTGTAACCCTACATTATTACACATAGCTTTTATTTTTTATTATAATTGGTCTTATGACTCAACTATTCTCTCCCTAGGTATTCATGCAAAATAAATGAAAACATATGTCTGTACAAAGACTTGCACGCAAATGTTTATAGCAGCTTTATTTTACAATTACCAAAATCTTAACAACCCAATTGCTCATTAATGGAAGAACGAATGAGCAAGTGACAACTTTTGTATTTTTCTAAATGGTCCCCTAAGAAGGTACATGTTTATTCTAATAAGATCCCATGGTTCCAAACAATTTGGGAGTTGCTTTGGGAAACTATAGCACTTTTTTGGGGGAGGGGGCATTGTCAAAAATATACATTTCTGTCTTCTGATGATAGATTTAAATTTTGGAAGTGAGAAAAATCATTCAAAGAGAAGCTGGGTGTATCTGTTTGTTAAAAGAAGAGGTGTATTTTTTAATCTTTGCTGCATATAAATATCATCTAAGAAATTTTAAAAAGTTGTGAGTGCCCAGCCATGCCTACTTAATTGCTTTGCAGTGAGACAGTCCTTGGTTTTGGTTTGTTTTGTTTTTTAAGTACTTAATCTTTTTTTAAAAAGATTTTATTTATTTATTTGAGAGAGAAGGAACACAAGCAGGGGTAGAGGAGAGGTAAAGGGAGAAGAAAACTCCCTGCCGAATAGGGAGCCAGATGTGGGGCTCGATCCCAGGACCCCAAGATCATGACCTGAGCCAAAGGCAGACGCTTAACCTACTGAGCCCTCCAGGTGCACCTGGTTTGGGTTTTTAAACTCCTTAGCCGATCTGAGGTGCAGACAGAGTTGAAAACTAAGGTTGGAATTGAGGTTGATTTTCTTGCGCAATTTATAGATTGACTTCTAAAAGTGATCCCAAAAAGGAATTTCCACCCATCCTTGGAACCATAGGGCTGTAGGAACCTGTATCCAGTGTCTAGAGAGGACTACTGTGAAGAATAATGCACATTTGAATGTCTGCATTTTAGAGCGTTTCCTGAAAAATGTTTGCCTATTTGTTTAGAGACCCAGCAGAGGGTCAGTAAATGTAAAAAATCTGTTGGCTGGCCTAATTTCCTCAGGAAATAAATTCAAGGGGTTAAATACAAAATTTTCAAAAATTCACTTCTGTTTTTCTAAAGCAAAGTAATAATGATTCTTTGCTTTTTTCCAGTTTGGGGCAACGGAGAAGATTCTAACTAGTAATACAGTTGTCTGTTTCTTCTCTTTGGGAGAGCTCATGGTCACAAACTGTAATCTGAAATCTGAAAAATGACCTGAAATATACCCATAAAGCATCAGTGTAATTTCT
The DNA here is from genome assembly GCA_004024625.1 of Mellivora capensis. Taxonomy (NCBI): domain Eukaryota; kingdom Metazoa; phylum Chordata; class Mammalia; order Carnivora; family Mustelidae; genus Mellivora; species Mellivora capensis. The sequence continues at coordinate 62,471 of PISX010000135.1, read as the reverse complement.
TTTATAGTAGTAAGGTATAGCTTGGAGATGGGCAAGGAACTTGACATGCTCTTGGATGAAGCCATACTGTGCACGATGGCTGAGCCCGCCCCAAGCAAGGTCAACAGAGAACCTGGCTAACTGAAGGACTCTGCCCATGACCTGCTTTGGGTGGCCAGTGTGCACAGCCAAACGACAGACGGTGGCATTGATCTGCCACATACTGAGTCGGCTGCGCTCCGTGGTCCTTTCACGGCTGCCTTACCTGGGCTTGGGAGAAGGACGTGCAGATGGGGTCACACGGGGTCCCTGCCCTCTGGGCAGCTCACCGTCCTGGGGGAGGGACTTCAAAGCCGGGAGAAAACTCTTCTTGTGCACAGGAAGCAAAATGCTTGCAAGAAAAATGGAAGAGTGCAAAAGCCATTAGTGGTTTAAACGGAAATACGTCTATAAATGCCTCACCAGCGCCGAGCGCACAAGGCTTGCTGCGAAATTCAACGTGGTGTTTGTCGAGCGCTTGGCTGAGCCTGAGCCAGGGAAGGCGTTCGTCCCTGTGGCCAGAGGGGGTGGTAGCGGGGGAGAGAGGTACAGTCTGAGCAGTGTGTTAGCGATCTGATGGCGAAGTTTCTGCGCTGTGTGCGAAGAGCTCTGAACAGACGGAAGGCTCCCGGCAGCGCCATAGCTGGTTAGCATGAGCCGCTTGTCCCCCGAGGAAGGAGCAGGAACAAGAGGACGGGGGCACGGAGTGGGGTGGAGATGCCCTGGGGCCCCTGCAGTCTGGGTCTGTCAGTGTCGCTTCCCAAAGGCGGCAGGGAGCGGCCACCGTACACCTGAAATCAGATACCGACCTGCCGCTTAGCGGCAGCGACAGCTTCGCCTCATTGTCTAAATTCTCGGACTCCCGGGCTCCCTATTTGTGGCACGCAGAGGGTAAGAGCCACCTCTGCGGGTCCCAGGGGGTGCTAAACGACCGTGCGTAGTCAAGCAGCTGGTGCATAGTTCTTGTTCAGCGAAGTAGTGGTCACGTCCCTAGAATTTCATGTATCCTGAGGGAGAAACTGAGGTAGGTGAGATCCAAAGAAAATTCATGAGCTTCACACTCTTTCTTGAAAGTGGGTTGTTGTTGTTTTAAATACATTGAGCACATGGCTTAAAAAGCCACTTTTAAAGAAAACAAAATCCGGGATGCCTGGGTGGCTCAGTCGGTTAAACGTCAGCCTTCAGCTCAGGGCATGATGTGGGGTCCTGGGATCCAGCCCCACATCGGGCTCCCCACTCAGCAGGGAGCCTGCTTCTCCCTCTGCCTCTGGCCCTCCCCTGCTTCCCACCCCACTCTTGTGTGTGCACACACACACCTACTCTCTCCCTAATAAATACAATCTTTAAAAAAAAATAAAGAGAATAAAATCTCAAGTTCACTAAACCCTAAGCATCATGCACTGGTTTCTGTTTCAGACTCTCACAGACTTTGGTAGCATGTGACTTTGTAAATTACACCCTTCCTCTTACCTTGGAGGCCAGGTCCTGTCTACAGTGTCCCCCAGCTCTGAGGCTTCACTGTCTGAAGGCTGGAGGTCAGATCTCAGAGTAAGGTCCAAAGGCATGACAGGTGCCTGTGGACGCCTAGGGTGTTACAGGAGCTGGGGAGGGTCAGGACCTAGCAGAGGTTACTTACCGGAGTTCAATAGCTGTGTGTTAAGGACCAGAGTCGGGGCGGCGGGGAGAGCGCGGGGGGCGGGTGACATGGCCCAAGTTATATGTTGACAAAATTAATCTGGGTGTTCCAGTCGGATGTGTGGAAGAGAAAGCCTGGAGGGCAGGGACCATTTAAAAAGCTCTAATTCCAGGAAAAGCAGAGAAAAAAAAGAGGGGCGGTAGCCATGTAAATAGAGAACAGGTGTTCAACACGAGTAACATGGCAGGGATCACATCTACAGATTTCAAATAGGCTGTAACAAGCTCCTTCTGCCACCAGAAGTTGCGTTATTGTGAGTTGGGACAACCCACCATCAGGCTTCAGTCCCAATATCTTCCAGCCCATCCCAAATGCCAACCAGCGGCCTGACCACCTGACTCGTCTTGGCTTAGCTGTGAAGCACAGAGATGAGCCCACCAGCCTCCATACAAATTCATTTGTTCCGTGAAAATGCTTGCATGGGAGGGTAAGGTTTATGCCCATATCGCATTTCACTGTGTGCATATAAATCCTTATACGCTGATAAACTGATTGGTTTAAGGCCAAGAGTGTGTTCATCTAGGCAAACAGCTCGGCTATGAGAAGGATAGATTTTGCTCATCTGAATAAACGGCTTCTCACTAGCCCAGTTTACCTCTCGAGAACTGCTAATTCTAAACTACTATGTCATAAAACTCATTACCCAAAATCAGTTGTCCGTAAACCACTTAAAACCAGACCCCCACCCCTTGCAAATGCCCTCCCTGACCTCCCCCGTCTGAGTTCTCCCTTACCTCAGACAACCTTGTGAACCTAACTTGGGCCCAGAGACCCTCTGCAGACCTCTGCAGAGCTCACAAGTGTCAAGGCAAACCCACCAACCTGAAGTCCACAGCCACACCCGATTCTTCCTGTTCTGTCTGCACTGCCTGCTTGCTCGGACACCACGGTCACGGGCGCCACACCTGTTGCCCTCGAGCTGTGAGACCGTGCCCTGCTCTGACCACCTGCCCCCATCACCCCCCACGCTCTTGGGGTTACTTACCTTCCTTTGCCTCATATTAGAGCTGTATTACTTATTTGTTTAATTGCTGATTGTGGCACCCTCTGTATTTCAGGGAAAGATGCCTTGCCCATGCCCGGGAATCACCAAGCTCATTTTAAAAGTGTTTTGAAATCCAAAGCATTTAAGGAGAGTAAGTCAAAGGAAATGCAAAATCTTAATTTTTTTCCTTTAAGGCAAAACTCTAAAAGCAAGATCTCTGGGATAATTCAGAGTTGTTTTGGCTTTACAAAATAGGCTCCTTCTAGTTCTTTTCAGAGTACCGGATGATTATTTTTTGGTCTCTTTCGTACTGCTTACACACACATGTGCACACATGTGCACACACACAGACATCAAGCATGTTAGCTTCCACGTACTGGGACTGTCCTTTCCCGTTGGTACAGCTATCTTCTTTCTCTCTTCTGTCTTCTGTATCTTTGGTTTGGTGTTTTGAGATCTTTACCTATTTCTTTCCCTTATCCTAGATCCTACTAGAAACACGTCCCACGCACTGTGCCGGGTGCTCTGTGTACATCACGAGGATCCTGACTGCGTGGAGGGCAGGGTTGGACGTGCTACTGGGGGAGAGCGGCTGGGGGAGAACAGGGGACAGCGTATCACCAGTATCCAGATGGATTCCTTATTTTGCACAGACACTGTGTTTCTAATTAAGGCTTAGGCATAAACAGAGGTGGATGGATTGCTTCCTCGTGGAAGTGAGAGAGCATCAGGGGATGACAGACCTTGAGAGAAAAACCATCCAGTGAGTACAATGTCAGACACCATGGGACAGACTCAGCAAGATGCCTGAGAGCCAGGGACAGGGGAGACGCTGTCACTCTAACAACCACAGCCTAGGACAAGGGTCGGAGCCCTCATTGGAAAAGACAAAAGAACCAGACATACCCAGTGACTCTCCCATCGAGTTTAGCCTCGAATTTCCAGTCTCAGTCTCTTTCTGTGAGCTTCTGTATCTTGAGATAGATGATACCTGCCCGTGGATCACTGAAAACTTCCCAGCAAGATCTGAGCTTTCTTCTACATGTTATGACCAGATCAGGGGTGTTACTTTGATCCTCTCCAAATATTAACTGATCAGCTTGATTTTAAATGAATATAAAATATAAATTTGGATAAAGGCAAAGGTGAAAATTTCTAAGACAATAGGAAATGCAGGCAGACAGTGGGTTGTGTCCCAAGGGAAATAGGGACAAACTCTATCTTAGCATCTTGGCCTCCAGACCTCTGCTGTGTAAGTGTGGAACACCCCCTACCCCCATTGAATTGGGGTTCCTTTCAAGAGTACTTGAAGAGTACTGTTAACCTTACCAGTTACCCTATACCATAGTTAGAGTCATCGCTTGGAACTGGTTAGACCTAAAATCATGTTTTGGGTCTCAAAAGGATAGAAGGTCTCTCTCAAAATTTTAATCAGGGAGAAGATGGACTTTAAAATGTAGCCCAAGGGGCGCCTGGGTGGCTCAGTGGGTTAAAGCCTCTGCCTTCGGCTCGGGTCATGATCCTGGGATCATGGTCCTGGGATCGAGCCCCACATCGGGCTCTCTGCTCCAAGGAGAGCCTGCTTCCTCCTCTCTCTCCCTGCCTGCCTCTCTTGCCTACTTGTAATCTCTGTCTGTCAAATAAATAAATAAAATCTTTAAAAAAAAAATCTAAAATGTAGCCCAAGATTAAGTCTCCCTTATTTTAATCACTCAGAGAAATCTTTCTTGGAATTTATTTGTAAGCCACTTTTATTGCCCAACTTTCTGTTTATGTATATACTCTATTGGCTGGTTTACCCCATTATTAATAAAAATATCTTAATAGGCTATCAGAGTAGGTGTGGATTAATTATTTTTCCTTTTCAAATAATGAATCATTATTAAGGTGGCTTGAAGGGAAAACAACATGGCTATTTAACCCATTACATGATGTGTAAACAACTCTCCACAGATACATGTGTAGATAAACCGTATATATCTACACATCATTTTATACATAGATGTATCACAAATCTATCTGTCTGTCTATTCCACAATAGCACGGATGTTATGATGACCTCTTAAATGTCTCCATGGTTCTAATCTCACCCTATTTGCCATACTCCAACCAAAGTGATTTTTTCAAAATGTAAAAATGGCACTTTCATCCTCCTGGGAAAATAATTCTCCTATTTCTTTACATTGTTGAACTTCAAAAGCCCTTCCTGATTTTTATCTTTGCTTTTCTCTCCAGCAGCACCATCCCCTGCTCCATACCACTCTTTGTCTCTCCCCCAGCCCCTGGAGCCCTCACCATTACCTCGCCATTACCTCAGCGCTCCAGTGGCCTGTCCCGGGGTCCTTGCTGGCTCTCCTGGATCACCTGGCCTGCCTTTGGCCACCTGCTGAGCTCATATTCACCCTTCAGGACCCAGCTATGTATCCCGTCCCCTCTTCTGGGCTCATCCACCCTCACTTTGGGTCACCACTCTATCTTGTATTTACCCTTCATTATACCTTTTAAACCAACACTTGTTCATATTTCTGTGTCCCCTAATGAGCCTGTAAATGGTTTGGGGACAGAGTCTGTGTCCAGTTTTGTCTTTCCTATGCTTAATACAGTATACACAGTACATAGTAAGTGTGCAATGTATGTAAACTGAATGAATGAATGAATGAATGAATGAATGAACAAAACTCTTGAGGATCTTTTGATAGACTCTAGAGCATCTGGAGAAGAAATCTTTTAAGTTGTCCTCAAATTTTAGATTCATGTAACTTCTTTTCTTTATGCCCTACTGAAGGTAGTATAGATCCCAAAGGACCAGTGTTAAGGAAAGCCACTTTCAAACCCTCTTTTAAAAATATTTACAGAGCACTATAGTTATATTCATTAGTATGATACAAATACAAATGAAGGGCAACCTTAATATCTCTTAATACAGCATGAACCATTTAATCTTGGGTTCACATAAAGCTCACTGCAGTAATATGTGAGTAGATCCTTGGACCAGAAACAAGTCCAAAGATAGAGTCATATATATTTGGAATTTAGAATACAAAATCTGTTATTACAAATCAATAAGGAAATGGTGTATTTAGTAAATTGTACTTGGATAGCTATCTCTTCGTTTTGCAGAAAGTAAAGAAAGATCCCTTACTCACACCATATACAGAGATGAACTATAGAACTAAAAATGCAACAAAACTATGAGGTCTAGAGGAAATAAAGAACATTTTTATAATTTGGGGCAGGGAAGGCTTTTCTAAAGAATGGTATGAAATCCAGAAGCCTTAAATGAAGATTGATAGATTTAACTACATAAAAATCTAAAGCCACTAGATGGCAAAATATATTATGAATAAAGTTTTAAAAAGCAAACAACAGATGAGCAGAAAATATTTGCAATACCTTAAAAAAGCAGTGATATCTAAATTATGATTCATAAAAATACATACAATATAAAAATGTAAAAACAAAGGTCAAATAGACATAATGCAACAAGGAAGAAATAGAAATGACTGTTAAACATTTGAAAAAATATTCAACCAAAAATTATAAAAAATGCCAATGTGGTATCATTTTTCACTCACTAAATTGGCAAACTGATCAAAGATTGAAGGTATTCAATATTGGCAAGGTTACGAACATTGTCATTTGCTATTTTAGAAATGCAAGTTTTCATAAAATATTTGTAAAATAATTTTTAGTGCTCATCAAAATTTTATACACATATACCTAACAGTTTAACTTGTGGAACTATCTGTACCATTTGGTATAACAATGTATAACACCTCCTTATTTCTTGTGCTGATAAATTGGATTCAGTTTAGGTATATATCAACAGAATCATGGTCACATAGAAAGCAGTATAGAAATTATGGGATACTGTGCTGGTGTTCATGGACTGTTACATAGGTAAGTGAGAACCTACACACTGAAGATCCCCCATATTATATCTTCTGTGTACGTATGTTCATCTATTTATATATATATATATACATATGTGTATATATATATATATATATATATATATATATAAAATACAAGATCTGCAGATACATTTACCTAATTTTTACCTTTAGGGAAAGGGATAGACTGTGATTGTAGGAAGAGACCTTCCACGTTTTACTTTATCTACTTCTTTCTGTTTTTTCTTTCCAATTTAACATGTCTTATTTAGGGAAATAACAGTTAAAGATAAAACATTTTTATAAGTGTCCCACTAGCTTGTCATCTATCATGATGTCACTGAACAAAGATGGCTTAACCACAGCAAAAGAAGATGAACAGAAGAGGGTCTGGATGAACCCTCCGAGGCTATTGGTGCTAACAAGGGACAGGCCAAGGCGGGTGTCGTTGCATTAAGAAGATTGGGAAGAAGGATACCCAACATGTAGAATCAGGTGTTCAGGGACAATGAGAGATACAGGTCAAGGCTAATAGCCAGTGTCTATGGCCTCAGAGATTTACAGAATATCCTCTCCCCTTCTCTTCCCAGGTGGAAGACTAGGAAAGAAACCTGGAATGTGGCTGGAAGGAAGAATCAGAGGCCTAGCCAAAAGCCTGGAGTGCAGGGGCTGCCCCTCAGGCCCTAGGGTGAAGCCATGGCAGATCGCAAGCACAAAGGGGAAACTTCTAAGTACGCACCTGAGTCAGAGGGTGTGACAAGGCCACAGTTATGGGCCCATAAAGAGAAAGGCAGACCCCAGTTTTAGAACAGTGCTAAGCTATTCATTCACATACAGCATGACCACTGATAAATGTGGGGGGCTGGGCCGGACCTACATCAGATGGCCACTTGTTCTGACCTCGGGGATAAGAAGACTGTGGAGAGGGCAAACAGGCCAGTGTTAGTGCCATTCCGGGTAACTAAGAAAGTGCTATGGGCCTTGGCCCCTGAGCTGGCTCTCCAAAGCTGTACAATCAGAATGTATTGGTCTAGACTGGGGATCAAAAACAGGATGCCACAACATAATCTGAAGAAATATTAGAACTAGTGCTGACTCAAACTGAAGATTTCTAGAATTTCTGATAAATACTCCTCAGAAAAGGTTTCTTATTTTGAGGGTCGTTAGGCATTGAGAGACTGGTCACACATCTCCACATTAAGTCTAAGCCTATCGATCTTGGCGGTTCTCTCTCCTGAACTTTCCGGAAGCCAGTATCTATCTGTAATTGATGGAGGAGCAAGCAAAATGAAGAGACACCGGTGCTGTCTTAGATTTATGACCTCTTTTTTCACTCAAGGTAAGAACTCCAGAATTCAGAATACTATATTCTTATCTGATGCACGGGACTAGGTTAAATGTTGAACTACATGATAGATGAAGCCGAATTAATTAATGTCAGTCCTCATATAAATTGCTTATGATGAGAAACAATGAAATTAAGGAAAGTAGATGTGATACATCATCATTCCTCTTCATTTAATCCAGCTGAGAGGTGGGCCAGAGGAAGACGCATCTCATAAATGAGAAAAATGGGCAGAGCTGGTAATAGGTTTGCATTAACTTCCTCTTCAGAGTTGTCGAGAGTTGTTCTCATGAACCTAAAATTCATATTTAGTGTACAAACAAGCTCCATGCTTGTTCTGTCTGGCAATAATAAAACCCTTTATTTTAGCGACACAAATTTGTGAGGAGAATCAGGGGAAGTTTTTGATGGCTGAGATATTAAAGCATTAAGACCTTTCTAGTTAAGTCCTGGGTGGAATGAGCTCCCTTGAAGCTTGACACACATGACAGCAGGGGATTCGGTATTCTTCCAGCCTGGCTCACGTGTGTGCTGAAGTCAAAGCCAGACCATCCCCAGGAAGTACAGTGTCCCATCTGATGATCAAGTCCACAGTTCTTTCCTAGTCACCGTCTCCCTGTTCTCTGCGAGGAATGGATGCTCAGTGGCAAGGCAGAGAAGCGTCCTGACTTAGAGTTCAGGGAGCAGGGCATCACCCAAGTATGTCAGAGTGGAGAAATTCCTTCAGATTGCTAAAATCTAGTTTGCTAATTTTGTTACCAATGGATATACGACCGAGTTATTTTTCAAATTCATTAAACAGGTACATACCTGCCAGGCCTGCTGGGGGTTGAGGACACCAAAGTGAGTAAGTCACGATTCTGGTCCTGGAGAGGTTTATGGTCAGGAAGATAGACACCCGAACAGAGAATGTGGAAGGTACAGTAACCGAGCAAGATCAAAGTGCCGTGGGAACATTTTGTAAGCTTGTGGGATTGTAGATGTCCCCCTAGAAACAACGCCTTCGGGCAGTGCTTTGATTAGTTAGAAGGTCACTGGTCAGAGGGAGAAGGGTGGATGAGGCAGACTGAAATGCAAAGGAAAGGCATAGAAGCCTGGAATGATAGTCTGATTTTATGCCTATCAGATTGTCAGCCATTAAAAGATGCATATGAGACTGTGTGGGCAACAGTGTTGGAAACAAGCCCTTTCAGGTCTTCTGGTTGGAGTGGAGGCAGGTTCAAGCCCTGTTGAGGACAACTGGGCAGATCACTCACAATCACAAATGCACCTGTGCGTAATCGAGCAATTCCTCCTTTAAAAAGTTGTCCTAGAGATACACTCATCCTTGTGCAAACCGTAGTAAGTCAATCATTGTAGCATAGTTTGTGCTAGCCAACTATTGGAAAGAGTTGAAGTGTATGTCACAAGGGGGAGGCAAATAACTTTGACAGAGTCTCAGAGTGCACACTGTGGTGCCATGAAAGAACAAGAAAGCTTGGGGGTTTCTGGGTGGTTCAGTCGTTAAGCGTCTGCCTTTGGCTCAGGTCATGATCCTGACGTCCGGGGATTGAGCCCCATATTGGGCTCCCTGCTCAGGGGGAGCCTGCTTCTTCCTCTCTAGCTCCTTCCTGCTTATGTTCCCTTTCTCACTCTCTCTGTCATAAATAAATAAAATCTTTAAAAAAGAGAGAGAGAGAGAAAGAAAAAGAAGGCTCTTTATAATCTGAGTTGGAATGATCTCCAAGATCTGTTACTAAGGAAAAGCACAAGCTGCTGAACAGCGGGTAGGGAAGACTTCTATATGTGTAAACAAAGTGGACAACATAGAATAAAGAATAAATATAAACTTTCAGTAACGTATGCAAAAAAGGTCTCTGAAAAGGCACAAGGAAGTTATACATGGGTTGCCTCAGAGGAGAGAAACTGGGAGGTGGCTTATGTCTTTTATTTTTCTTTTTGTGGTGAGAAGCGTTAAGATCTACCCTCTCAGCGAATTTCATGTGTGTAAAACAGGACTGGTAATTATAAACACATTTTCTGTATGTTATATGTGCAGAACTCATTCACTGTGCATAACTGAGACTGTACCATACAGCCAACACATCCCCATTTCCCCCTCCCCTTAGCCCCTGGTAACCACTGTTCTACTCTCTATTTCTATGAGTTTGACTATTTTACGTTCCACGGAAAAGAGATCATGCAGGTTTTTTGCTGTATCAAGCTTATGTCACCCAGCTTTAGAAACCCACCCAACACTTCCTAGCTGTGGGTAGGACAGTGCTTGGCCCATTTCCGGCCACAGTGGGCTCTCAATAAATCTCCCTCCCACCTTCCTTTTTCTTTCCTCTTTCTACTCTGTCCTTGCCTAGCTGGATAAGAGGGTGTTCACTGAGGCAGGCTTGAAGAGGGAGGCATTTACCTCCATGGTGCCCAACGCTTCTCCAAGCCCTTTTGCTATATTAGAAAAGGCAGTAAAGAATGAGACCCATCGTTTTAATTATTGTTCTCCAGAGGACACATTACCACAGTTTCATGCATCTCAGAGGGACAGCTTATGAATCAATATGGTAGAGAGCAAACAAAGTAAAGATGAAATTGAATGTGAGAGGCTACACGGAAGTGCCCTCAGATTAGCTCAGGCAATTCCATTTAGCACGGCCCTCACATCAGCAAAATATCATTCCTCCGGACTTCGCTTCCTTCCTAGAATGACTGAGTGCATGAGCGAGGCTTAAGTTGTCAGACAAGCAGTTTATCATCATGGTAGCAAAGAGGAAGATTCAGCTTTCTAAGGAAGCAAGGAGACTGGAGATTTTGATCAGGAGCCTTGTGGCAGCAGGACCTGAGGACAACAGGACCGGAAGCCCCTGAGGCCACCCAGAGCGGGGACTGGGAAGGCAGGAGATTCCCAGGGACTTACTCATTTATTCTGGTAGAAAGTGGTATTTTGATTTCTACATTTTTATAAATCAGAATGTGCCCCTCTACTTTTCTGGCTTTCTTCCCTTTTTGGTTTTTCTTTCATTTATTCAACACCTATTTCTTAAATGCCTATTATTGGTTCCACATTGTGAAGGCAATCAGAACACATAGAAGAATAAGACAGTTTTTGTTCTCAAGGAGTTCATCTCTTTGCATGCCCTTTCCCTCCTCCCTATTGAATTTGCATTCTTGTGTTCAGAATGTCTATCAGTATCAACACCGAATGTGCGTACGCACACACACACACACACACACACACGTAGCTGTTGTCGCTAAGAGACTAGGAGCGTAAAACTACAATAAAACCTTCCGTTTTTCTCTGGAGAAATTATCTCTGGCCTCGACATGTGATAAGAGTGAATCCAAGACTTGGTATGTGAACCAGACTACCTGAATTAAGTGGCTGAACTTAGCATGACCAGTAATGGACCAAACCAACAAGATACCCCTCTTGGCATAACTCAATGGGAAATACTCATTATCTGTATCTAGTTAGTAGGAAATGATCAGAAGAACCCAGAACCTGGGCATCCTACAAGACACCTGGCCTGATCTTTTCAAAAGCATCAGTGCAAGTGTGGTAGCTACCTTCCAAGATGGCTCCACAACGATCCTAGCCTCCTAGTCATCCCCTTGTGTAGTGCCCTCCCACATCAATTAGAGTATTGTGGAATGAACTGTGTATGGCTTCTGAGGCTCCGTCATAAAGGACATTTTGGAGTCTGCCTTGTACCTTCCTGGATCAGTTGCTCTGGAGAAAGCTAATCATCATGACCTGAGAAAGACACATAAATATTCCTGTGGAGGGGCCGACTGGGGAGAAACTCTCCTGCCAGCATCTAGAACCATCTTGTCAGCCACGTGCGAAAGCCACCTTGGAAGTGATCCCCCAGCCTCAAACAAGCCTTCAGATAACTGAATTCTCAGGTGAACTATTGACTACCCCATGACGGACCCCAAATCAGAACCGCATGACTAAGCTGTTCTCAAATTCCTAATCCACAGCAACTATGTGATAATAAATGTTTAGAGCTGTTTTCAGCCACTAAGTTTTGTGGTTAGATAGCAATTTATTATTTTATTAGACAACAATAGATGGCTAATACATCATGAAAAACAAAAAAAAGGCAAAAGGATGATTCTAGATTAAAGGAGAACTAAAGGAACATGACAACCAAGGGTAAAGTATTGCTTTTCACTGAATCCTGGAAGGGGGGGCATTGCTGACAGGATTTTTATTTGGAGGATGACTGGGAAAATTTGGATAACATTTTTGAATCGACGTTTAAGTTATTGGGTGTGCTGCTGGCATTATGGTAAGGGGGTTAATGACTTTGTTCTCAGAAGATGCAGGCTGGACTAGTTGGATGAAATGTCATGTTTGTAGTATTTAATACTTTTCAACATAAATTTATGGAAAAAGATAAAGCAAATGTGATTTAATGAATTTTGGTGAAGGTTATGTGTTGTTTATTCTATTCCTTTGGGGTCTTTTAATACTTTTTAAAAGATTGTATTTGAGAGAGTGAGCGAGAGAGAGTGCATGAGTGAGGGGGAGGTCAGAAAGAGAGGAAGAAGCAGACTCCCCACTTAGCAGGGAGCCTGATGCAGGACTCGATCCCAGGCCGCTGGGATCATGATCTGAGCTGAAGGCAGACGCGCAACAGACTGAGCCACCCAGGTGCCCCTACTTTGGTTTTTTTATACATCTGAATATCTTTAAAATAAAAATTTGGGAGGAAATGTGCATGCAACTGGAGCCAATAATTACCTACCAAGGATTTATCCTAGTGATGTAACTAGAGATAAGCACAAAGGTGAAACTATAGAAATTTTTAAAAAAGATTTATTTTAGAAAGGAAGAGAGCACGGGGGGAGGGGCAGAGGGAGAGGGAGAGGGAATCTCATACAGATGCCACCCTGAGCACAGATCCAGACATGGGGCTGTATCTCATGCCCCTGGGATCACAACCTGAGCTGAATCTTAGAGTCTGACACTTAGCCAACTGTACCACCCAGGTGACCCTTTTTTTTTTTTTAAAGAACTACAAGAATTTTTATCCATCTTTTTTATCATAGTCAAATGCAATTTTTACATGGATATTTTTGTGTCATTCTTTATATTTTTAGATCTATTTTAAATATGTTCCCCAAATTATAAAATTCAATTGTCAACTATCTAAATATTCAAGCACTGAAAGAACCATTAAGTTATATCAATACTGTGGAATACTATTTTACCATCAAAAATGATGTTGGATATGAATATTATCAGTATTTTTTTTAAACTAAAGGTAATTTATTTTCCTTTTTTTTTTAAGACTTTGCAGATAGGGGCGCCTGGGGGGCTCAATTGGCTGAGCATCAGACTCTTGGTTTCAGCTCAGGTCATGATCTCAGGGTCTTGAGATTGTTCTGTGTTTCCTTAGCCTTCATCTCAAAACAGACTCTCCTTCAATCTTATCTGATTGGAGAGGACAGCCTGGAAGTGCGTACTCAGGGCACATCAATACTGCAGTCCCTTCTCCTTCTTATTTCTCTCACGTGCTTGAGTTTTCAAGTGCTCCATGGCTTTCTCCTCTGGAGGAGCAGTGCGGCAGGAATCTGCTGGGTTTGGAGACTCCAAACGGGGCCACACGCCAGAGACAGAAAGTCAGGGTCACAGGCCAGGTGACCTCGGAGCGCGGCCGGAGGCCAGGGAGACAGGAGTGATGAAGTGCTTTTCTCTGAAGGCTCACTGAGGAGTGGGGCCCCGAGCTCTCAGCTCCTCTGGGCTGGAGTATATTCAGTATTTTTTAAATACCTACCCAAGTGAGGGACTCCTGGGTGGCTCAGTCGGTTAAGCATCTGCCTTTGGCTCAGGTCATGATCCCAGGGCCCTGGGACTGAGTCCCACATCAGGTTCCTTGCTCAGCAGGAAGCCTGCTTCTGCCTCTGTCTGCTGTTCTCCCTGCTTGTGTTCCCTCTCTTCCCTCTCTCTCTGACAAATAAATAAATAAAATCTTAAAAAAAAAATAAAAAATATTTTAAAAAGAAGAAAAAACCTAGCCAAGTGAATAAAAAGCACATAATAAATCACCAGGAGTAGGGTGATCTTATTTTTAGAAAATGTGTGTAGAAAAATATGTGGAAGGATAATTCCACAAGAAATTCCACCATGAGGCTATTTCTGGGTCATTGAATAGTGGATATTTTTTCCTTCTTTTTATTTGTCTGCATTTCCCAGTTTTCTTCAATGAATGGGCACTGACTTTGTTATAAGGGGAAAAAAGGGTTATTGTTTTTGTTTTTGTTTCTGGTGCAAAAAGGTGGTTTATTAAAGCACAGGGACAGGACCTATGGGCAGAAAGGGCCATACTGGGGTTGTGAGGAGCAATTGATTATACACTATGGGGTTGAGGGAGAAAGGAAAAAGGGAGGTTTTCTTTCTTTTTTTTTTTAAGATTTTATTTATTTATTTGACAGGCAGAGATCACAAGTAGGCGGGATGGGGGGGTGGGAGTGGGGAAGCAGACTCCCCGCTGAGCAGAGAGCCCAATGCGGGGCTTTATGCGGGGCTCGATCCCAGGACCCTGAGATCATAACCTGAGCCAAGGGCAAAAGCTTAACCCACTGAGCCACCCAGGCGCCCCTAAAAAGGAGGTTTTCAAAAGAACTTTCTTATGCTAAAGAGAACCTACAAGATACTAGAGGCCTTGCCATTGTCAAGCTCAGGTTGTTTTTCCCTCTAGCAAAGCAGTAACATTAAGTTGGTTGAGAGCTTCCTGGAGGAAGAGCACACATGTCCCACCCAGAACTGGGGTATGGGGGGAAGGTTTCAGGGTGGCAGCTTATGCATTGTCTTCAGCTAGTTTTCGGCTCCCTCATCATTTGCCCCCTCAACAATTTTGACCCTTAAGTCCTTAAGATTGCTGAAGGTGGAAGGTCTCATCTTCTGTGACATCTTCCTGCTGAATAGGGGTCCCTATGTATGGGTCAATATTGGTCAGATGGGGAACATATAGGGGAGTTATGAAAAGGGGAGGCAGCTGAATCCAACACAGATGACGTATACGAAACTTCTTGAGTAGAAGGGATCATCTGTCAGCTGGAAGTGAAGGAATCTTGGCACCAGTCTGGGAGACTCGGGAAAAGACAACAAAATAAGGTTAATAATGGGAAAAAAGAAGCCTGACAAAAACGCCCATTGGTAGTTGACCATAATTTTCCTCCAGTCCAGGAGTTTTAACCAACCATTAAAGGAAAGAGAGGGGTTGTTTAAAGTGCAAATTTGAACATTTACGTCAGGTAGAAACCCAGAAGTGTTTTGTGGTGATCTAGAATTCAGCATTCTGTTTTCATGCTGGCACAAGGTTATTGTTTTGAAAAGATGGTGGCGCTGTTTCATTTTGGTGTCCTATACTTGTATGTAAACTGGTTTCTACCCTCACAAGAAAAGTCAGGTTGACCTCGTTCATGTCCAGAATATGAACTATAGACATAAAGTGAACCTGGTGTGGTTAAAAAGACAAGTCCAGTTTCCCCAACAAATTAATGTATGGGTGAGTCCTAACCAACTCTAATAAGTAGAATTTCTTCGCATAGTTCAGCTGGACAGCCCAATCCAAAGGTGACCCTTCAGTCCTTCCTGTGCTCTTGCCCCAGACACTGCTGGGTCTCAAAGATCCCTTTGTGGGAGTCCCTAGCAGGGTTCCTAGGTTTCCCCCTACTTTCACTTCTTCCTCCGCTGCTCCTGGTACACCTTCATCCTGGTGTCTGCTCTCCCGGACCTCTGTGATTCCTGGCTTCTGCCGGCAAGAAGCTCCTGCTGGTTTTGCCCACTGACCTTGTCAGTGCCATTGGCCTTCACCACTGCCACTGCCCTCGCCTGAAGATTACAGGGCCGTCTTTTCCCCCTTCTCAGAATGATTTTATTTACTCATTTGCAAGAGATTGAGATTATAAGCATGGGGAGCAGCAGTGGGAGAGGGAGAAGCAGACTCCAGGCAGAGCAGGGAGCCTGACGCAGGGCTCAATCCCAGGACCCGGAGATCATGACCTGAGCCGGAGGCAGACGTTTGATCAACTGAGCCACCCAGGCGCCCAGGAACTTGCCTTTCAATTCTAAACTGTGGCCCAGTTTCCAGCCCCTGAAGGCATATGCAGGTTCCTCGGTGCTAATCTCCTTGGCCCGAGCACTCAGAGTTGTCAAAAGGCCTTCACCTCCGCTTCCGCATCCGATTATCACTCATATTGTGAGGTCAGGTCCCCCCATTTGAGAGAGAAGGGGCTGGGCTCAGCAAGGGACAACGACGGGCCCCTGCTCCCAGGAGGCTGCTGGTATAGCAGGTGCCTGGGCTTTCCAGATGGACCTGGGTGTGAATCCTGCTTTTGCCATCTATCCACCACTGGGTGCGGGGCATATTTTTTAATTTTCTGAGTTTCCTAAGCCATGAAATGAAGATAAAAGTATTTAGCTAATTGGGTCTGATAAAAGTTAGTGGAAAAGGGGTGCCTGGGTGGCTCAGTGGATTAAGCCTCTGCCTTCGGCTCAGGTCATGGTCCCAGGGTCCTGGGATGGAGCCCGGCATTGGGCTCTCTGCTCAGCAGGGAGCCTGCTTCCCCCTCTCTCTCTGCCTGCCTCTCTGCCTGCTTGTGATCTCTGTCTGTCAAATAAATAAATAAAATCTTTAAATTAAAAAAAAGTTATGGAGAAGACTAGACACTCAGCAAATTTTCGTTTTCACCCCTCAGTCCAGAGATCTTCTGGCCACACTTGGCAGTTTATCTTAATGGAAACATCCCAGCCCCTTCCAGCCCAGAGAATAGCGCTCTCTTTTTTTTTAAGATTTTATTTATTTATTCCAGAGAGACAGAGAGAGGCAGAGAGAGAGAGAGAGAGAGAGAAGGCAGAGGCAGAAGCAGAGGGAGAAGCGGACTCCCCTAGGAGCAAGGAGCCTGATGTGGGACTCGATCCCAGGACCCCGGGACGGCGACCTGAGCTGAAGGCAGACACTTAACCATCTGAACCACCCAGGTGCCGTCGTTTTTGATGAGCTATGTTAATGACAGAACAGTTCATTGCTTCGAAAGGCAGGCGCAGTTGGAGCTCCTGTGAAGGACTCCTTAGCTCTAGCAGGAGCATGTGCTGCTGTCGCTGTCTCACAGTGGAAGTCACCCGGAAGCCGGGGCCCCAGCTGTGTGGACCATTAGTTCGCCGAGCTGCCAAGCTGTGGGATGTCAAGAGCTAAGGCAGGGCTGCCTTTGAAGGCGGTGGGCACAGGCTTGTCATCCATCAGACAGCAGCTGAAGACAAGCGGGGATCCAACAGGTTCTCTGTGTCACTCAGGTCCCAGAATACTGTTCACCCCACCGTTAAATTACTGTGCATTTTCATAGATGATTTCCCCAGGGGAGTTCAGAGAGACCACCTGCTCTACACGTGGGGGTCCTTCCTGGGAGGTGCGTGGGGAGGCCTTCACATGGTGCTGGCTGTGGGATGGGCAGGGGGTGCGAAGGCCTTGCAAGTGGACAAATCCCCCCAGGTTTGCCCCTTGTCCCTTCCTGGGAGGGAGTGGGGGTGGGGAAGTGCTGGCTGGGCCTGCAAGGACCCAGGTCCCGCTTCAGCTGGCCTGTGAGACAGCGTGCAGGATGGAGAGGCAACCACGAGATGTAGCCTTCTGTGGGCTTCTGGCCCAGAGCCTAGGTAGCAGTCTGGGCCCAAGCTATGGCCCAAGATGAGAATGCGTGAGGGTTAAAAATCGAGCAGGTGGAGAATTTCCGCCGTGTGATAGCACAGCGGATGGAAGGAAGAGGAGCTTGAAGGCAGTGAGCCAGAATTCAGGGATGAGCAGTAACTTTTTAAGGGATGTCTGTGGCCGCTGGCAAGACTGGGCTATGACAGTCGAGGAACCAAAAAGAGAGAACCTTATTTATTTTTATGTTCCCAATGTGGTGCCTGATACTTGGTAGCTTCTCACCCAATTCTGTTGACTGTATGGATCAGTCTAGGGAATCAAGAATCGACTTGCTGTTCCTCCTGAGACCTGGTAGGAAACCCTTGTCCCTCCTAGCCTCTCCAGGCCTCATGAAGAGTAAGTTCTACTTCTTTAAGAGAGGGCCAGAATTTTCCTCAGATACGCTCAAAGGAGTGAAGAGATGGATTTAGGAAAAACAGAATATTTCCTATTTGTGGGAGGGGAGGTCAGGGGCTGTAAATCACTGTGTAGGATCGTGGGATCTGCCACTGGAACGTGGCCATTTAGTGACTGCTAGAGCAGAAACACCACCGGCTCATGTTGTTGGGGACAGTGTAAGGTCACACAGTGACACATGGGGGCTTTGCTTCTGCCTAAAAGCTCTCAGTTTCCGAGTTTGGCTAAAAGGTGAGCGCAACGTGAACGTCAGAGTCTGGTGCCGATGGATTTGTAGAGAGAGCTAGTCCCACAGCGTCTCCTCCCTGGACTCTTGCAATTTGTTTTTGTTCATTTATTCTTTATTTGTTTGAGCCAAATTCAAACATAAAATAAGGAGCGCCTGGGTGGCTCAGTGGGTTAAGACTCCGCCTTCGGCTCAGGTCATGATCTCAGGGTCCTGGGATCGAGCCCGGCATCCGGCTCTCTGCTCAGCAGCGAGCCTGCTTCCCCTTCTCTCTCTGCCTGCCTCTCCACCTATTTGTAATCTCTCTCTGTGTCAAATAAATAAATAACATCTTAAAAAAAAAAAAGAAACAAAATTATACAATAAAACCACCTTGTGTTATTTTATTAGATCCAGCCTGCTGAATCTTCCCTCATCTTACAATAAATATTCAACATCTATTGAGTGTCTACTCCATACCAGGTACTTTGTGGATCACCCTTAATTTCATAACAAGCCCGAAGGTAAGTATTATTAACATCTTCATTTGATGGGCTATGAAACTAAGGCTCATCAGTGGCTCACCCAAAATGACATGCTAGAGGTAGAGTTTGACACCGGTGTGTTTCACTCCCAGCCCATGCCTTGTCCAGAGTATAATACATTGCATTAGCCACTTCGATGAGGATGCCTTTGACATCTTCATTCAAGCCACTAATGGAGGTCATGAGCTTGGGGCCAGAGCCTGGGACTGAGCACAAGCCCTGCTACTTGGAAGCTTCCTCTGGGTCACCATCTTGGCCTAGCCACGGTCTGAACCTCCCTGGTGCTTAGCTCTTCCTACAGATTTCTCCACGTTGAGTAGGAAGGGGTCATGGCACTTCATGGAGAGTCTTGCCCAAAAGAGGTACCTCTACCTCCTACCCTCCTTATCTATTATTTCAACCTAACTCCTTTGTTAAAGAAAGACATTAGATTTGTCCTCTATCACTTGTAACTTAAGGAAACTATGCTAAAACTTATCATGAGGTTTTCTTTTCCTTTCTTTTTTTTTTTTTTAAGATTTTATTTATTTATTTGACAGAGAGAGAGAGATCACAAGTAGCAGAGAGGCAGGCAGAGAGAGAGAGAGAGATGAGGAAGCAGGCTCCGCACTGAGCAAAGAGTCTGACTCGGGGCTCGATCCCAAGGACCCTGGGATCATGACCTGAGCCAAAGGCAGAGGTTTTAACCCACTGAGCCACCCAGGCGCCGCATCATCAGGTTTTCTCTTCCAAGTTTATGTTCCCTGCCTCCCTCTCTCTTCCTTGTCTTGTTTTACTAAGGATTTGGGATATCTTATATGGAAAACCTACAACATATTGGTAAGGCACAAATAAGCACTATTAAGGAGGCCCAAGAGTTTTAAAGCAGAATAGGAAGACTAACCAGAGGCAGAAAATAAAATCCAATTATGCAGACTGTAAAGCTTTTCATAGTTGATACGGCTGAGCCCGAAGCTGTTTGAGACAAAATTCTTATCACAATGGGGGAGAAAAGTTCATGCTGGGTACTCAGGAGGAAAAAAGCCTTGTTTAGTATTTAGTTTTATAAGAAAATAATCACATCCTCTTTTGTTAAGAATACTAAAAGCAAATATGCTCACTTTCAACTCCAGAATATTGCTTGGAAGACCCACACCTGTCAGAGGCTTGCGTATTCCACTTTCTTCCTCTGCATAAAATGTGGAATTAATTCACCTGGTTTCTAGTACTTTCAGCAACTTTTACAAGTTTGCAAAGAGGCTTCAGGTGCTACTTAAAACCCCGGGGAAATTTCTAGAAGTAAAATAAGACATTGATTCTTCTTACCGAAAAGGATTATATGCATGGGCTATGATGTAGGAGAGATGTTAGAGTTCGAAGCCGATGGCCGGGAAAGAATTCTTGAGACGTCTTTGGTGCAAAAAGGTAATTTTATTAAAGTGTGGGAATAGGATCCCTGGGCAGAAAGAGTTGCACCAAGGGCATGAGGAGTGGCGCATTATATACTTTCAAGTTGGGAGGGTGTAAGTCTCTAAGGAATTGGGAAGCGAGGTTTCCAGGGCCTTGAGGGGGCTAGCTTTTGTTGGGAAAAGGTCCTTTATTACTATCTAATAAAACCTTAGTCATGAGACCCTTCAGGTGGCTGTCGGTGAGCCGTATGCTTGGGGGATGATTGCCAACATGTATCTTGGGGGTTTAGAGATAAAGGAAGTTTCTAGTGGAATTTCTGTATGTTAAAGTAGACTTACAGGATCCTGGGAGTGGGGGTGGGGGGTTGGGCTAGGTGAGCCTTTTGCCCTTAGAAGGGTGTCACAGTTGAGGCAATTGAGTCCCTAGAGGAAGGTCACTCTGCCCATTTCAAGGACTTGTCAAAGGGCTGCAGGTAATAAGGAAATTTAAAAATTTTCTTCTGCCTTTGTTTCCCACATCAGACTAAGCATCTGTTCTACAAATCTGAGCACCTGCTCTATGTAGAACTAGATGATAAGCCTAGACTTTGAATCAGTCTTTAAAAATATTAAGGGAAATTATGTTACCACGGTATTTTTTAGAGAAAATAATTTACTGCTCAAATTGAAAACGTTGCAAGCTCTGCTTCTCTTTCAGTTGTGAAATGTAACGTACGAAGCAGCGCATACAGTACACATACGTGATTGAGTTATAATTATAAGGCAAATGCCCATGTGACTACCACTCTAGTCAGGAAAAAAAAGATCTTGCCAACACTCTAGAAGCTCCCCTCGTGCCCATTCTCTGTCACAAATGTCTCCACCCAAAGAGTTAACTACTGCATTAAATTGTGTAATAATCATTTGTTTACATTTATCATTTTATGACCAATGGGTATAACCAAATACCATTATTTAGTTTTGCCTATTTGGAATCTACTTTGAAGGCATCATACCGCGTTTCATTTTTCATGCCATGATCATCTATGTATCCTGGGGCACATGTGGGCATATTTTGCTAGAGAATATGGCTAGGAGCAGAGCT
Source organism: Mellivora capensis (assembly GCA_004024625.1). Taxonomy (NCBI): domain Eukaryota; kingdom Metazoa; phylum Chordata; class Mammalia; order Carnivora; family Mustelidae; genus Mellivora; species Mellivora capensis. The sequence continues at coordinate 41,215 of PISX010000135.1, read as the reverse complement.
GTGGGGTCTTGGGTTCGTGGGCACTTCCAGATTTACTGAATACTACTCAGTTGTTTTTCAAAGTGGTGGTGCCAATTTATACTCCCTGTCCTGGTCACCCTTTGGTAGTGTGAGATATTTTAATTTTGCCAATCGGGAGGATATGCAATATTATCTCCTTAATTTGCACTTCCCTAAAGACCGATTGTTGAAGGATAAGCCTTTATTTTGCATTTGGATTTTCTCTTTTGCAAAGTCCCTATTGAGCATTTTTCTCTCCTCTTCTCTTGGGTTGTTCTCTTGCCTTATTGATGTGTTTGTCACATATTATGCATTCTATTGTGTTACTGGTTTTATTGATAAGAGTAGCTTTTTCCTCTCCATGGCTTGCCTTTTTATTCTCTTTATGGTATTTTTGGGTTTTGTTTTGTTTTCTGTTTTGTTTTTTAAGTTCTTCATTTAATGTGGTCCAATTTATTAAACCTTTCCTCTATTATTACTTTTTTTTTTTTTTTTACCTCTTGAAAGAATCATCCTATATTCTTTAGAATCCTGCCTTCCCCACGGTATTGACTTTGTATGGTATAAGATAGGAAGTCAACTCCATTTTCATCCATATACAATATCTTGTTGTCTGAGCACCATTCACTCTAAACACTGACCTTGTCCCATGAACCCACAATACCTTTTCTGCAGTGTCCGTGTTTCTCTGCCCGCATATTAATAGATTTATTTCAGAGCTCTCTACTCTGTTTTATGGATCTATTTATCTCTCCCTGCACTAAACCACATTTTTCTTTATAGCAGGAAGTTTGTACTTTTTGCCCACCTTTAGCCATTTTGCCTAGCCCCCCCTCCCCCAGTCCCTGCCTCTGGCAACCGCCAATCTAGTCTTTGTATCCGTGAGTTTGGGTTGTTGTTTGTTTTTTGAATTCACATATCAGTGAAGATCATGTACTATTTACCATCTCGGTCTGACTCACTTAGCCTAACACCCTTACAGTCTACCTGTGTTGTTGCAAATGACAAGATTTCCTTCTTTTGTACCTTCTCTCTTTTTTATTTTATGAGTCTCAATAGGAATTTGTCAGTTCTATTAGTTTTACAAAGACTCTTTCTGTTATATGTGTGCTTTCTATCTTATTAGAATTTAACCATCTTCTTTTAAAATTTCTTTGGGCTTATTCTGCTGTTTGAATGCTTAGATCTTTTAAGTTTTCAGCTTCCCTTCCTTTCTTATAAACACAGGAAAAGGATACATTTTTCCTTTGAGTCTTTTTTTTAGCTGCATCTCAAGCTGGATATGTTGAACTCTCTTAATTTTCAGTATAAAATATTTTCTAATTTTTGTTATGATTTCTTCTTTGATGCATGACTTATATGAAATATTTATAGTTGGAAGGAAAGTTAGACTACATAATCTTTTGGCCACGTTATTTGTCCTTTTTAATGCTTTCTGATATCCAACAAGTATCAATTATCGCTCTTGATTAACATATCTCTCTCTATCTCACCAATAGTCTCAGGGTGTTGAAAAGCAAATTGTCGGTTCTCCAAGATATTTAGTTATTTAACTACAAAAATTTCATTTACTTTCAGGACTACAAACCTTAACCAGGTACCCATTATAACTACAAAATGGGTTTAGCATGTATTTTAGGGAAAAAATATTTGTTTAGATTGTTGAATATATTTGTTAAAGAAAATTGATTTTGCTGGCAAGTCTTAAATGCACTCACTACGTCTACTATTAATTCACTATTTTACGTAGATGTAGTGGTTTCTTCCATTAACAAGAAAACATCAGATCCCGGTGAAGATTTTTCTCTTTGCATCCTGCTTGAAATAAAGAGCACCTCTAGCAGATTTTAGTTCAAGCCAATAGGAAGATGTTCTCTTCCCCCAGCAGGTCTGTATGTTGAATACAGGAGATATAGAATGAACAAGACAAGGAAGGCTCCTGATCTTATAGAGCCGATATCCTCAGGCGAGGGTCAGCAAACTACAGGCTGCAGGCCACATCTACTCTCTCTGCCCTTGTTGGCTGCCCGGACATCCATGCACAGAGTGACCTTGGAAGCCACAATGAAAATGGCATCTCTCTGCCTGGGCCCTTGATGGACAGAAAGGAGACACATCCCCCCACCCCCCACCCCCCATGAATGAAAAGAAAAATTCACTTGAATTAAGCTGTTCACGTTTTAGTGGTGTGGACACACATGGAGTGTGGGTTCCAGATGGTAGGTGATCTAATGATACATTGGGTGGGACAGACACAGGGGAAGGGGGCAGCAGCAAGCAACAGGTTTTGGGAACAGAATAACGAACATGTGTGAGACCGCAGAGCTGGTGGACAACAGGTGGACCTGTCTGGGACTCAGGTGAGCATTTCCAGCTGAGGAGGCTAGATCTGGAGTTGTCATTATTATAAAGGTCATTGAAGCTGTTGGTAAACGGGAAGGCCCACAAAGCGGGTGGATGTTCCTCTTCTCTCTAGATAAGAGCTGATGGATAGAGTCCTATCGTGGTGTCCTAGGTCTTTAATTCTGAAAGTGCTATCTGTTCTGAAAAATACTTTTTGCTTCCCTATGAACTCTACTAGAAGGTATGTCTCTCCTTTGGAAATGTGGAGTGACTCTTCCCTTTCATTACCAGCGTCTGAACACACAGGTGGAGCTCTAGCCTCTGACTCACATCACAGCGAGTGAGTGCTAATGAGAACAGCTGCCTTCGAACACTAGGAGAAGCAGAAACCAGCAATTAGCTGCTGGCCTGGCGGAGAGAGGGAATCAGACTCGAACTCGGACAGATTTCTGAAGATGATCTTCTCCCTGGTGGGGCTGGGGGAGTCGGGGAGCTCTGCTGTTGGGAAGAGTGATGCTCTCAGGGAAACACATTTTCCTGATTGGTACAAGATTACCCTGCAAATGGATTTATGCCATACTGTTAATACTGAAGTATTTTAAAATAAATTACCATATAGAAAACATACTGGATTTTTTCAAAGTATAACATGTTCACAAGGTGAAGCTCAAAGTTCTCACCACTGACCCTTGATGATTCTGGCCGCAGCAGGTAATACAAGCGTGTACCTCCCTGTTCCTGCACCACTAAAAAATTAAAATGTTCCCGAAAAGGGAGAATGAGACAACCCAACAAAACAGTCCATCAGCGTATACATCGGTCATTTTAGATTTTTGATTGAAAGGCTTTGGATCTAAAGATCCTGACATAGAAATCCACCAACTTCACCAACAAGATTATTGTGGAAAGGATTAAAATAACTCCTAACAGATTCATTTCTGCTACCCTAAATACTGTTTTTGTCAACCTTGGGGGGAAGGAGTAGTCATTTTTATTAATACATTTTGTCAACTGTATGTAGGGTAACTTGTCAGCATGTGAACATACTATCCTTTATTTAAAAAATAATGGATTAAGGTTTGCCTGCACTCTCATGGAGTAGTTCCAAAAGTGTGTCCTATTAACCAGCTACTAAGGGAATGACTTGTTATCGGGACCACAAGTTGGATTAGCATTCCAAGAGGTTAATGTTGGTCTCTCCTGCAGTGTTTAAGAAAGAAGCTTTCTGAGTGGGCTCTATCTCTGGATCTTACAGGGCAACTCCAATAGGATTCAAGTCTTCAGAAAGAAAACAGAAGCCCAATAGATCTTTGGGAACGGGGCAGTGATCTTATTTGGGAATATTAGAATGAGGGGCACATTGCTGGCTAGCAACTGCTCAGATCTTCCTTATTCCTCAGGCTATGGCAGGAGACATCCTAGCCAAGACTCACAAAGACTTGGTAACTAAGCTTGTTTTGTAGGAAGAGATGTGCCTCTCTTTTTTTTTTTTAAGATTTATGTATTTATTATTTGAGGTGGGGTGGGAGGGGCAGAGGGAGAGTGAGAGAGAGAATCTCAAGCAGACTCTGTGCTGAGTGCAGAGCCTGATGCAGGCCTCCATCTCATGACCTGAGACCATGACCTAAGCCCAAATCGAGAGTTGGCTACTTAACCAGCTGAGCTACCCAGGTACCCTTGTGCCTTTTGACTTCTGTTTCATTTTTGCCTTCACGGGGCTAACTTGAGACCAATCCCTTACTCTCCATTTTACAGGCCACATGCCCCCCTCACAATCCCACCACGTCATCCCAATTGATTCCTGAACCTTGCCAGCCAGCAATCTGAAGCAAAAATTTTTTTAAAGATTCTATATGTTTATTTTTAAGGAGAGAAAGAGAGAGTGTGCGTGCAAACAGGGAGATGGGCAGAGGGGGTGGGAGGGAGAGAGAGAATCTCAAGCAGGCTCATCGTGGAGCCCCACACAGGACTTGATCTCACGATGCTGAGATGGTGACCTGAGCTGAAGTCAAGAGCCGGGTGCTTATCCAACTGAGCCACCCGGGAGCCCATGAAGCAAAAGTTTGGGAGGGAATATGGTGTAGTTCTTACGTGCTTGAATCTCGTATGATGGGAAATGGTGGGAGGTTGGTTTGTTGTACTTTTTCATCCCGTCTGATCATACCTACCACACAACGTATGTGAAAATATTTAGTTTTTGAAGGTCAGAAGGAAAATATGTTTAAAATCGGTTATGTATACTTTTTTTTTAAGAAACTATGTTTTTTGACAAATGTTCCTGTCTTCGGTATAATGGTGATGGTTAATGTATGAATACAATGTATGAGAAGCTGTAATAAAGACAGGAAAACAGTTGCCGGCACCACCGGTAACCCTCCCCAACATGCCCCAAAATGTGCGAATGATAAGCCTGCTAAGAGTTGGAAATTGTGACGCAATCATGTGTTATTGGACACTTTAATATTACAAACGTGTACAGGTATCATATGTACATGCATGTAACATGTATGTAGATTATATATCGGTGTACTATGGCAGAAAATAAAACAAGAAACAAAGAACCAAAAAACCCAGCCACTGCACTGTTAACATTGAATGGCTATCTATCCATCTTGGAGGAAGTGCTTGGATACTTACAACAAGAGAATTGAAGTTAGAAACACAGATTATTAAGAATATGGCATGGGGTGCCTGGGTGGCTCAGTTGGTTAAGCGTCTGCCTTTGGCTCAGATCATGATCCTGGAGTCCCAGGATCGAGTACTCATCAGGCTCCCTGCTCAGCAGGGAGTCTGCTTCTCCCTCTCCACCCCCCCTCTCTTGTGCTCTCTCTCTGTCAAATAAATAAATAACATATTTTTAAAAATGAATATGGCAATATGTGAGAAGTGTGTAACCAAGAGCCCCGAGGATTTGGTTGAGGCACAGCTGCTGGCTATTTTATTTTTACTTTACTTAATTTTATTTTATTTTATTCTTTTCTCCCTCAGAGCCCTGAGCTATCAGAACAAAGAGGGTGTCTCTGAATCACACAGATCATTTCTCAGATGGATACAGCCTCCAGCTGCACCGGCTGCCAGGGGCTGGCCAGCCTTCCTAAGGCACTCTGGGGACATGCCTTGTGCAGAGAAAACACCTGAATCTGAATTTCAGGGACCTGAGAATATGCAGGTACTGGGGCAGGGATTCCAAAGCCGCTGAGAGTAATGATGGTAAGGTTTAAAAGATTTTCATTCATAAAGAAACCGAAAATTCCCAGGTGACATTTTCTTTTTTTTTTTTTTTTTTAAGATTTTATTTATTTGAGAGAGAGGCAGTGAGAGAGCATGAGCGAGGAGAAGGTCAGAGGGAGAAGCAGACTCCCCGTGGAGCTGGGAGCCTGATGCGGGACTCGATCCCGGGTCTCCGGGATCATGACCTGAGCTGAAGGCAGTCGTCCAACCAACTGAGCCACCCAGGCGTCCCCCCAGGTGACATTTTCATAGCGTGGAATAGAGTCACACATTCCTTTCTCCAAACAGACACTATTTTTTACAGAACCCACTGTGAGTTTTGCAAACTCATCAGCAGAACTGAGCCTGGAGGTTTAGACCCAACTCCAACTGTCAAGAGAAGTTCAATAGCCACGGTCCTTGCACAAGCCAGAATGCTGTGAGACTCCTTGTAGCAGACTAACGTGACCTCGTTGGTTTTAGAAGGTGAAGATTTCATGATGCTGGTAAAGGGCAAGAGGGGAAAGGTGGAAACAAATCTTCAATCTATTCTTTGTCCTCAGATGACTCATCAAATGAGCAGCACCTTGTAGATTTTCGTCACTTGGAGGCTCACGTGTATTTTTGCTCCCACTTTTTATGCAACTCCCACAGAAGAGGAAGACACTACCGGTGTCCCCACAGAGACACATCACGAGGTCTGGGGTCTTCTTTTCAGAGAGTGCCACAGCGGAGGGGTGGAGAGAACATTTGGATGTGGCTCCCACATGACTGTGGTGAGTGAGAACACTTTGTTTCTGGGGGTGTCAGCAATCCTCCAATTGGTTTTGAGACTTATACTCTGATTGTTATAACAGAATGGCAAATATGGGGATGTTTCTGGGTTGACTCAGATCTGTGCCCAATGCCTTGTCATTTATAAGAATAAACACCAGGGGCTCAGTGGGTGAAGTGTCCAACTCTCGGTTTTGGCTCGGGGATGAGCTCGGGGTGGTGAGATCGGGTCCCACATCAAGCCCCATGTCAGGGTCTGCGCTCAGTGTGGAGTGTTGCTCGAGATTCTCTCTCCGTCTCTCTCCACCCCTCCCACTCTTACTCTCTCTAAGGAAATAAATAAATATTTTACAAATGTTTTTTAGAACAAAAGAATAAACACGAATGTGATCGCAAACATATTCTTCTAGCCTCTGTCCATCATTACAGCGTGAGGAGCGACTTACCCTGCTCCCCTCCCTGAGCTCCCTCAGAAAAGCATGTGGAAAGACATTACCCTCACAGATTAGATTTCAAGAAAAGATGCGGCGTGGTGGTGGTCAGTGCCTCTAATGTGTTTCCTCAGAGACATATGAGTGTGAGGCTTTGCTATTGAATCATGGAAGGTTGTTTTAAAGGGTAAGTATCTATCTGCTTTAGACCTCCAAAATACTTAGAATGTACCCAAGAACCCAAGCTATATGTTTCATATTAAATTAGGCAGCACACGTGTTCAAAATCAAGGGAGAACTTGGGGACCGATTTTAATAATCCCTAAACAGACTGATCACGGCTGATTTTCAAGACTATGTATGACCCACAGCACAAGCCTTGGGGTGAGTACCACAGACAGCCACCTAGTGAGAAAGCCTGCGAGCTCCGGGCTTCCCGAGAATATGGGGCAAGTCCCCCATTCTAAGAAAGTGTTTCAGAAGCAGAAACAGGTCCAGGGTAGCTGTGGGCTAGCAGAGCTCAAGCAGACGGTGTCAGCTGACCGAACAGAGTTTTTGCTGCGGAATGAAGGGAATAAATTGATCCATACAGTTATGGCGAGAACGCACAGGTGCAGAAGAAGGCTGGTATTCTGTATCATAAAGACAACTCAGGCAACTCGCCTGTGTCTTTACAAATACATATGCGGTGAGCACGACCCTCTCGGGAGGCACACTGTCATCTCTCTGTTGTACTCAGCTTCTGTGTGTGTGCAAGAGAGACGTTTTCACAGCTTAAGACACGAACATCAACTCTGAGACCCCTGGATGGTCACCTCTGCCCGAAGCATCATTCCATGATGATCAAGCACTGGCGTCTGGGCACTTGGGTAGGACATTTCCACGTGTCCCCCATGCTGCAGTGGGAGATGTGGTCACAGGAGCCAACGTGGCCTGTGAATATCCTGGCTATTCTCCTGCTTGGCTGCCTCCCCGGCTTCAGGGGCGAGCACAGTGCTGTGGCCGGAGGAGCCTGTGGGATGACACCCACCAGGACTGTGGTCAGTAGTTACATTCTCTAGCAGGGTTCCCTTCAGCAGGGGCCTTCTGGAGCCCAAGGGCCGCTGCCCAGGGTGTTGAACGGATGCCACCGGCTGACACCACAGTTCGAAGCCTGGAGAAACTGTGTCCATTCCAACAGCGCCCATTTATATTACTTAATATAAAGAAGGTGAAATACACACGGGGATTAATTACCATCATTGTGCACATACTGTGAAACATTGTTCGATCTGAAAAGGGTGAAATTGTATTCACTCTTCATGGATGTTTTTCTGCCCAGCTCTTGGGGAGGGGGTGGAAGGCTAATATTTGTGCTCTACTCTTCTATGTACAGAAACCCCATAGAAGGTTCTTGGTGTACCGGAGGGTACCGTCAGAGGAAATGCAGGGCTTGAAGGGACTGACAAAGCTCTGAAATTTGCGAAATCTGGCATTTTAAAGGCATTGCCACCGAGCTTTGTGATGACTGTGTTCACCGCCTCTATCACAAACAGGAGGCACTGGTGTCCCCCTGGGGTGAGAGTATCAGACAGTTGGTACAACACACTGAGGACTGTCGCTTTAGAGAGCACCTGCTTTGAACCCGCAGCGTACAAATAGGATTGCTGCTGGAGGGGTCCATTTCAACCATGGTCCCAGCCTTCCAATCTCACTTGAGTGAGATGTCTGGGACCTTGCCACAACCAGTTTTCACCTCCTTAGGGGATATCCTCTTGAAAATTCAGAGGTGTCAGAAGGATGCCAAACCCCCCACTAGGACTAGAGTAAACGTCTTCAGGGCCTGCTGTCCTGGGGCATGAATTCCGGACCATGTGTCTTTGGCAGGTGTAGCCCTGAGATCTTCAGCATCTTAGAGGAGGACCCATCCCTAGGTGATTACTCAGGAGAACACGGTACTGAATTGCCACCTGGGCATCACACTCAGGGATAACCTCTCAGGCCCCAAGTATTACAGCTCAAAAACATGACAGTGCTCGAAACAATGGCATCACATGGGGCTCTGGGAAGAGAGGCAAAGTTAATTTTGACAGGTGGAAGGACCCCAGGTTTAATTATTGCAAAAAGTGAAAATGAACCCTCGAGATTGCCGTGCAGCATGAGGCCATCATTTGAGCTGAAGACTGTAAGGGATAAGGGGAAAAAATAGCAAAGTAGCCCCCTGTGCGTGATCATTAATGAATTTAAAGCTTGCCTTTGTGGCTGCTAAGTCTTTTGATAAGCAGTGATATACTAGCTAGTCCCTTTAAGTCTGGGAAGAGCTCTGCGTGTGTGAGAGAGAGAAAGAAAACTAGTAGAACGGAGAGTCAAAATGTTATCAGAAGTTTCTTAGAAACTTGTTTGGAGTTGGTTGTCTTTACAGAGTAGCCTACCATTTCCCACTCATCTAATCTACGGAGGCCTTCAGGGGCTCTGGGGCAGGTTGGTGAGGACGATAGTGAAGGTCAAAAAAGGTCTCACCCAATATGTCACACTAGCTATCATCCCAGTCCTTAAACTTACTCTGAATGTGTTCTGACTAAAGAAAAACTACACTGTCAATATCATCACAAGATACAGAGTTCTTTTCATCGTCTGCCTAAGATGAATTACAGATACCTACAGAGACCAGATAGATGTACTCCATCCATGTGTGTGTCCTTCTGGAAGCTTCCATGGTGCTGCCTCTTTGTCTCTGCAGAGGCCTCGGGGTGAAGTAGATGCAAGTGAGTCTCCTTGACATATGGGTTGCTTAAGAAATCCCCACGGAATGCTGGTGTCTGCACCCAGTTGCCCGCTTCTGAGCATCTCGAGGAAGCACTTGCTTGGGAAGGCTGCACGGAGGGTCATTCTGCAGCAATCTGCGGTCACACACGTCCACATTATGCAGCCTCGGCCATGTCCAATGGCATGCTACAATAGGCTGAACCTATTGAAGTTACTGACGCGGGCGTCCCCCAGACAAAGCAAAACCACGAATAATCCAGTTCCCGTCATCTCACGGGATTGCCTTGGATACACTGAAGGAGAAAACACTTCTGCCATCCCAAACCAGATCTGCATTTTATTTTTTTTAAATTTTCATTTATTTATTTGATAGAGAGAGCAAAGCAGGGGGAACAGCAGGCAGAGGGAGAGGAAGAAGCGGACTTCCCACTGAGCAGAGAGCCCAATGTGGGACTGGATCCCAGGACCCTGGAATCGTGACCTGAGCAGAAGGCAGACACTTAATCGACTGAGCCACGTAGGCACCCCCCAGACCAGCATTCCAAACAAAGGCAGATGCTGATTAAAAGTATAATTAAGGTTCCTTATACAATAACATGTTCTGCTACTTCTCTCGTTCTGAGAATTCCGACCAGTTGTGAGTGGAATATAACAAGAAGTTGCATCCAAACTGCCATCTGATGGAACAAATGAAGAGTATACCACTACTTCCTCTTTAGAGGAAAACCTCATGATTCTTTTTGCCGTCTAGACACGCACTCGTCAGTGCCGTAACCAGTCACCACATGGGCCACGGGGTCCTTGAGATGTGGCCGGTCCAAAGCGAGATGAGCTAGAAGTGCAAAATGCACAAGAGATTTCAAAAATAGAGCTTTTAAGAAGTATAAAATAGCCCACTAATGAATTTTTGTATTTATTATATGCTCAACTACTATTTTTGGTATATTTATTAATTAAGCCATATCATTACACCTAATCACCTGTTACTTTTTGCTTTTTAAGAATTTTTTTTCTTCTTTTTGCTTTTAAAATATGACTCTCGGCAAACTTAAAGTTACACCTATTGCTTGTATTTGCGTGTCTTATTAAATTTTACTGCACAGCACCAGTGAAGAAATTTCATCCTGCTCTCGAAAAAATAGCCAGGGGAAACTCTCAAACTTGCTGTGCTCTGACAGTGTGATCAAAAAGAGGAGATACTTCGGCTCGTGCTTCCCAGGAGCCAGTGGACCTCCTGCACAGCTGTGCGTGGGAGAAGCACCACACCCCGACGGCAGGTGCAGAAACGTGGGACCATGTGAGCTAACGCTGCAGAGAAACCCCCGGACTCCTGCTGAATTAGATGCAGCACCATAAGCAACATGAGCAAAGCAAGCCGCGAGGTCAGCGCCGGAGGGGGCGGCGGGGAGGTAGGTTGTGTTCTGGGAGCGCATCGGGCATGCTATTACTGAGCTGGGTTGCTTTGCCACGCAACCTGGCACAGGCGGGCGCCTGCCCAGGGTGCGGACATTTCCATCACGGCTTTATCATCCAGCACATTCCATTGTTTATCCGGAGGAAACGCGGAGGCATGGAGGGATGTGCAGCTTCCCAGATACGCTGGTCTGGTGAATCTGGGGAATTAAAAACGATTCCGTCCGAGTGGAATGAGTACAGTTGCTAATATAGGAAAAGCCGACATTTTATCAGAGGAAGGAGAGAGTCTTTATTCATCCCGGGTTGTTGTTTTTCTTTCTTTCCTTTTTTTTTTTAAACAAAGTTAAATGCATTTTTTAGTTTATTAACATGGGGGAATGTATGAGCTTGAGAAGGTGAAAAACCGCTGGTCCGGAAACGCAAAGGAAAGGCCACGAGATGGTTTACAACTGACGGATTACAATCTCCTTTATTACCACGCTTGATGGAGCTCCTCTCTGGAGATCCGTATCTGTACAGAGTGGAAGACTGGAGGTCAAAGTGTATTCTTGCACCAAAACCACTTGTTTGATTTATAAATAAATAATATTTATAAATATTTGATTTATAAATAACTATCCTGCTATGTAGACAGAGGAAGACGGAATTTATTTTTACATTTTGGGTAAGAGATAATCCCTTCCAATGTTAGTATAAGAAATCAACATTGTTGTTGTTTAAAAGATTTTATTTATTTATTTATTTATTTATTTGAGAGAGAGAGAGAGGAAGCACAGGGATAGGGAGAAGCAGGCTCCGGGCTGAGCAGGGAGCTCCAACGCAGGACTCGATCCCAAGACCCTGGGATCATGACCCAAGCTGAAGACGGATATGCTAAACTGACTGAGCCACCCAGGCACCCCAGAAATCAACATTTTTAAGAACAACTGTGATATAACCACATGTTACATATTGTGAAATATTCCTGTTCTGAAATGTCAATGGTATTTCACTCGAACACAGATTATGAAGTCTTTTTGGAACCTATTATTTAGAGAAGTGTCTAAAGAAGTGAAAAAGGAAAACAAATTTACCAGTTGGTTTACAGAAATGAGCTTGCTTCATTTATAAAAAATGAATTAATTATAACACATAAGGTTAAAAAAAATCCATAAACCCTAATAACTTTTAAAAAAGCGGGAAAGGATAAAACTCTCCTTTACAGATATAAAGTTGATGAATATGAAAGGGACAATGGAATTAGAATCAGTAGTTTCCAGCCTCCATTATAATAACTGAGCCAGGCAAGCATCAGTAATGGTTGCGAAAATTAGTGGGTGAAATTTGGTTGGGGAACAGGATATTTGCATGGGGCCAAGGTATCAGCCCTTGCTGATTCCTTGCTAACATAAAGATGGAAACGGCCCTTTGTAATGAAGGAATGTGATGGTTGCCCCCTTCATCAAATGATAAGGTTTATATCACTAATCATGGGAGGCCATGACATCCCGGGCATGTAATATGAACGATAAAATATGAAGAATGCAACACCCTCTATGAAGTATTCTGGCCAAAAATGTTTATATACAATCAAGCTGAGAACTATCCTATCTAATACTCGCCACATGTGGCTACTGAAGAATTGAGATGAAGCTAATCAGAATTGAGATGTGCTGTAAATGTAAAATACTGGATTTTGAAGTCTTTATATGAGATAAGAGTATAAAATACCTCATATCAGGGCACCTAAATGGCTCGGTTGGTTAAGGGTCTACCTTTGGTTCAAGTCATGATTCCGGGGTCCCCGGATCGAGTGCTGCATTAGGGCTCCCTGCTCAGTGGAGAGTCTGCTTCTCCCTCTACCTTTTCCTCCTGCTCATGATCTTTCTCTCACTCTCAAATAAATAAATAAAATCTTAAAAAATTAATTAAAGGGTGCCTGGGTGGCTCAGTTGGTTAAGCCACTGCCTTCAGCTCAGGTCATGATCCCAGAGTCTTAGGATCGAGTCCCGCATCAGCTTCATGGGGACTCTGCTTCTCCCTCTGGCCTTCTCCCCTGTAATGCTCTCTCTCACTCTCTCTCTCTCTCTATCTCAAATAAATACAACCTTTTAAAAAATTAAATATCTTATATTGATTACACATTAAAATGATAACATTTTGGATATACCAAGTTAAATGAAAGATGTTGTTAAAATTAATTTCACCGGGCGCCTGGGTGGCTCAGTGGGTTAAAGCCTCTGCCTTCGGGTCAGGTCATGATCCCAGGGTCCTGGGATCGAGCCCCGCATTGGGCCCTCTGCTCAGCAGGGAGCCTGCTTCCCTTCCTCTCTCTGTCTGCCTCTCTGCCTACTTGTGATCTCTGTCTGTCAAATAAATAAATAAAATCTTTTAAAAAAATTAATTTCACCTGCTCTATTTTGCTTTTTAAAGGAGTAGCCTTAAAGTTTTCACAGTTGTACCAAATGTCAATACCTCGAGACTCTTACCAAATTAAAAATAGAAAAAAATTGGCATTCCCATCACTCCCAACAGACCTGGGCATAGATGATCACTGGACTTAAGTGACAGCTCAGTAAAGATCCTTTAAGGGTGGCCACTGTTGCTTTGGCTGATAGGTTAGGCTCACATTTAATTACGAGATGGAGTTATTGATCAGGTCCGCAGAACCTCCTTCATCAAAATCTTCTTGGTTTTATAAGCCAGGAAGAACAGATCCTCATTGCAATAAACGTTTATCCTTGCCAGTTACATACAGTTCAAGAGGGGAGGGTCAGATGTTCCTGGAGGTCAGACTTTGTCCCAGATACTTTCCTCGATGCATGTATGTGTGCACTCTCTCCAGGAGGTCCCTCTCACTTGGTTCATTTGCTGAGCTGTAACCCGCTTAAAAACTATCGTCGCAATTTGTGATGTGTGTGTATGTGTGTGCAAGGTGCCCTGAGAAAAATCCATGGCGTGACGGTGTGGCCCTCCATGGGAATTCTCTACAGCTCACTGTCATCTTCTTTTGCTGATGCATTGTTTGTTTGAGGTTGTTTTTCTTTTTATAAGTTTCCCTTTCACATTCTGTAGAAGTCCCTCCCCTTTGGATCAATTTCTTGATGGAACACAATCTTTGATCATTCCTCAGTCCCACACCCCCAGCCATCCTTTCCAGCTGTCCTTGTGTGAGGCCTAAAAATAACATGGCTTTCAAAAGAGAGACAGCCTTTCAAAACTAGCCTCAGAAGTTTCTTGCTCCAGTCACCCCTGAGGTTCCATGAAGATATATTCATTCCGAACCAACATGAATCCTCTCACCTTGCTACAGTTTTCAATTCTTGTCCTCTTTTTAGAAAATCATCTGTTTCTCTGAAGTATTCTCATCTCTCAGGAGTTACTGAGAAGGGGCATCTTCCCAATGATAATGAGAAAAAGACACTTTGTCTATTCAGCATTGGCCTGGGGCTCCTAGCCAGTATGGTAAGACAGGGGAATATATTATCACAGATGAAAATATTCCTTATAAAAATCTAAAACAAATATATTACTAGACATGCTACCAGAATTAAGTAGGGATTTGGGGGCACCTGAGTGGCTCAGTGGGTTAAAGCCTCTGCCTTCAGCTCAGGTCATGATCCCAGCGTCCTGGGATCGAGCCCTACATCGGGCTCTCTGCTCATCAGGGAACCTGCTTCCTTCTCTCTCTCTGCCTGCCTCTCTGCCTACTTGTGATCTTTGTCTGTCAAATAAATAAATAAAATCTTAAAAAAAAAGAATTAAGTAGGGATTTTAGCATAGTCACTGAACACTGAACAAGTATATAAAAATTGTGTTTCTAAGTACCGGCAATGAATGGTTGAAAAATGAAAATACCATTTACAATAAACCAAACAATTAGGACTAAATCTAATGAAAGATATGCAATACCACTGGACAGAAAACAATTGACCAATATTGAGAGAAATTTCCATTTCTAACTCAGTGGAAAGATTCCCTCAAAAAAAGGGGGTAGGGAGGAGATAAGGCTCTTCTTTACAGATATAAAGTTAATGAATGTAGAAGAAATAATGGAATTGAGGCGCCTGGGTGACTCAGTTGATTAAGCATCTGCCTCTTGATTTCAGTTCAGGTCATGATCTTAAGGCTCTGTGCTGGGCATGGAGCCTGGTTAAGATTCTCTCTCTTCCTCTCACTCTCCTTCTGCCCCTCCCTGCCCCCATTCTCTCTCTCTACCTCTCTAAAAAAAAAATAAATAAATAAATAAATGGAAATAGAGCCAGTAATTTCCAGCCTCCATTATGATAATTGATACAGACAAGCATCACCGATGGCTGTTAAAATCAGTAGGTGAACTTTGGTTGAGGAACAGGATATTTGCGTAGTGTCACAGGGGGAGGATTCAGTATTGTTAAGATGTTAATTACCTTCAAATTGATGTATAGATTCAATACAACCTCATCAAAATCTCAGTAGGTATTTTATTGAAAATTTAAAAGTTGACTGTAAAATATTTACAGGGGGCACCTGGCTGGCTCAGTTAGTAGAGCATGCAACTCTTGACCTCAGGGTCATGAGTTCAAGTCCCACACTAGCTGTGTAGGCTACTTTAAAAAAAAAAAAAGTATTTATGGAAATGCAGAGATCTAGATTGCCAAGAATTCTTTGGGGGAAAAAAAAAAAAGAACAAAGAAACCTAAAAGACTTACCTACCAGCTTCCAAAGCTCATTATAAAGCTATGATAATTAACCCAGTACATATTGGTGTGAGGTTAGACAAATTAGACCAATAGAATAGAAGAGAGAGTTAAGAAACAAAGTTATGATTAAATAGTCACTTTATAACAAAGACACTACAGTAATTCAGGAGAAAAGTATGATCCTTGAAATAAATATTCCTGGATCTTTTATCTATTCTTCACACTATACACAAACATTAATTTCATAAGGATCATAGTCCTAAATTCTAAAGGTAAAACAATAAAAATTTAGAAGAAAATAATTTCATGACCTTAGGGTAGACAAAATTTTCTTAATAATACATCAGAGTACTAACTGTAGAAGAAAAGATTTATTAGTGGAACTTCATTAAAATTAAGAACTTCTGTCTCTTAAAAAACCCTATTAAAGTGAAAAGGCATCATGAGGAATAGAAACAGCAAAGTATTCACCTTTAGTCCAGAAGGCTGATCTGTAGACTGCATGGTTTCCAGAAGGATAAACTATGTACTGGTTGCTACATTGCTACAGGGTCTCATGGCTGTCTATACATCTCACCCATAGCTAATACCAACCTGAATGATAAGCATCAGAAAAATCTTGAGAAAGTAATTTTACGAGTAGAAATTCAAAGGCATTTATGATCCAATATTCCCTGCATGTCCCCTTGCCCTTGAGCACTAAGTATATAGCTACCAGCCTCACACAGTGAAAGTACATCCCGTGTACTGGTCCTGTCCCCATGCTACTTAAATAAATTTATTAAGTTTGCATCATAAAACACCTCAAGAATTCTTTCTTTGACTGTCACACTTAATGGCCCTGCAATAGACAAGCCATTTACTTGGTTCATGATATCCAACCAAAGACTTATATCCAGTATACATAAAGAACTCCTTTAACTTGTTAAGGAAAAGATACATACCTCCATATAAAAAATGACCAAAGATTAAACTCTTCACAGAAGGGGTATCCAAATGGCCAATAAGCATGAAAACAGACTCAGCTCCATGACATTTCAGAGAAATGCAAATTAAAATCACAACAAGATACATCTACACATTCAACACAATAACTAAAACTAAAGCAAAAACAAAAACAAAAACCCAACAACAAAACCCAAAAACCCAAAAAAAGAAAGAGCTGAGAATTTCAATTGTGGATGAAATTGTAGAGCAACAGAACATTGATTTTTCCCCAAACTGGAAACAATACAAATGTCCATCATCAGGAAAAAGGATAATTGTGTATCTTCATCGTATGGAACACTACACAGGAAAAAACAGAGAAGGACTACACAGAAGTTGGGTGAATCTCACAAACACTATGTTGAATGAAACAAACCAGGCAGAAAAGAACAAGCAATATGATTGTGTTTATATGAAGTTCAAAAAGAGATGAAATTAATAAATCCTATAGCAGTCAGAACAATGGTACCACTTGCAGAAGTGGGGGCATTGACTAGGAAAAAACAATGGAATTTTATAGAGTGCTGAAGATGTTTTCTGTCTTGATACAGAGGGTGGTTACATGGGCATTTATACATGGAATAATTTAACAAGTTATACACTCAAGATTAGTGCATTTTGCTGTATTATTTGCACCTGTGATACAAAATAATTGTGTTTTTTTTTAAAGCAATAGAAATTTAGGGGCACCTGGGTGGCTCAGTGGGTTAAGCCTCTGCCTTCAGCTCAGATCATGATCTCAGGGTCCTGGGATCGAGCCCCGCATCGGGCTCTCTGCTCAGCAGGGAGCCTGCTTCCCCCCTTCTCTCTGCCTGCCTCTCTGCCTACTTGTGATCTCTTACTCTGTCAAATAAATACATAAAATCTTAAAAAAATAAATAAAAAATTAAAAAAAGAAAAAAAAAACAATAGAAATTTACATAGTGGAGTTGGTGCCTACTAAAGGAAATTTTTGCATTATACCATAATTCTCCAGAAACACAATTCTTCTCAGTCAGAACAAACTCATTTGTTTTTAAAACCAACTTGAGGGGCACCTGGGTAGCTCAGTGGGTTAAGCCTCTGCCTTCGGCTCATGTCATGGTCTCAGGGTCCTGGGATTTAGCCCCGCATCGCATGGGGGGGGGGGGTCTCTGCTCAGCAGGGAGCCTGCTTCCCCCTCTCTCTCTGCCTGTCTCTCTGCCTACTTGTGATTTCTCTCTCTGTCAAATAAATAAATAAAATCTTTAAAAAAATAAAAAAATAGGGGCCCCTGGGTGGCTTAGAGGATTAAGCCTCTGCCTTCAGCTCAGATCATGGTCTCAGGGTCCTGGGATCAAGTCCTGCATCAGGCTCTCTGCTAAGCAGGGAGCCTGCTTCCCCACCCCCCTGCCTGCCTCTCTGTCTGTTTGTGATCATCTCTCTCTCTGTGTCAAATAAATAAATTAAATATTTTTTTAATAAATAAATAAATAATAAATAATAAAACCAACTTGAGCCTCCCGGCCATCTAATTAGGGTATTTCCTGAAGAAAAGGAGATTGAAGATTGTTTACATAAACAGCTTCTGTCTTAAAGATCCTGTTTTTTTGTGTGTGGCCTCAAGGCTATGGCAAATACCTCCCATAGCCTTCTGGCATTTTCCCTTTATTTCTGGCTAGCAGAAACTCAGTTTCGCTTCGTATCCACCAGTTCTCCACCTGACTTCTGGAAAGGGGATCCCATTCCTAGGGAAATCCTAACTCTGTGAATTATGGCACTCCCCATTCCCTAGGTAGGGTCATATCTAGGGAATGTACTCTTTTCAGACTCAACCTGTTTCCTTACCCTGAAATTATCTCAAGTGTTACTCAAGGGCTGGGCTAAGTTTGGTCAGAGCCTCACGGACACTAAGCCAATCTCCTGGAGTGCACTCGATACCATTACAGGGATCACAGTGTGGTGGAGTATGGGTTTTGACTGCGGGCCAACACGACTTCTTTACAGCCTTGAGCCCTCGTGTCAGGATTTCCCAGACTTGCATCTCCCTGGCACCTCACACCAGACCTCTGCCAAAAGGACGGCTGAGGCAGCACTTGGTGGGATTAACAACCCAAACGTCGTTTGCTTATTAGGCCCCTGGCCAATGGATGCAGCTGGCACTTTGACAGAGCCTTGAGGCTGGACCCCAGGGGGGTTCTTCTGCACAGCTAGGAAGGCAGCTCTGCTAGTCACCCCAAACAGGCAGGACAGCAGTTGTCTATCTTTCTGACTTGCCACCTGACTTCCTGCGTTCCGTAACTGTCACCTCTCTACTACTTCGGCTACCTCCTCTCAAGTCACAGCTCCATTTTCTTCTGAAGTTGTCCCTCTCTATTATCTCAGACTGCATTTCTTTCCTAATTAAACACAAATTCTGACCTGCCCATATGCTTGCTCTCTTCCTCCCTCGCAACCTTCAGAGGCCTCCCAGGAAACTGGTCCACCATCCCCCCATCTCCCCGCTCCCCTCGGACCCTACAGTCTTCTCCTTCCCCCGCTTCTGCGGGCATATGTGGATTGTTATGTACTGCTGACGTGTGACCTACTGACGGGGAGACTCGTTTGCTGATTTAAAAGAATCTATAAACACATATAAATTCACATATGTAGATGGTGGTGATGGTTGCAGGATGGTACACGCTACCACTTAACTGTCCCCACAAACACGGCTAAGAGAGTAAATGTTATGTGTATTTTGCAACAATAAAAAAAAATTCAACAACAAAAAAGAAATAGCATGTTACAGAAGTACATAATAGGGAGAAAAATGTTGACAAATTATGCTTTTTTAAAGATGTTTTTGACAATAAATAAATAAAACCAAACTTCAGATGACCTTAAAAGATAAGTAAAAATTAAAAATAAGTAAAATAATGTTTTCAATGTTTGTTTTTAAGATATTTTTGATGACAAGTAAATAAAACCAAACTTCAGATGGCCTTAAAAAATAATTTAAAAAATAAGTAAATATATAAAAAAATAAGTAAAAAAAAAATAAAATGAAAAGTAAAAAATAAAATACTTGAACTGAAAGGAAATGCATCATTCATTTCTTCTTCAAATGGTCACACCAGTTCCGTGCGCAGACAGTTGCACACTGTGGCTTCTGGGTGGCTGGGTTGTCCTCCCCATGGAACGGAAGAGAGGCTCAGAGGGCTGGATTCAGAAGCCTGAGCTGGCGAGTCCCCCTGCTGAGCATGAATTTCATTCTGTGCTCAGAGGAAGATGAAAAAGGAACCTGCCTTCAGCCTTCGGAGTGTCGGGAAAGACTGCAGGTCAGGAACGATGTCAGAATATGTATTCTAGGCTTGTCCTTGGAGGAAAAGACTGTATGAGCAAATTATATTAATTTCCTTGTTGGTGCCCAAAGTTTGTGGTTCAGTCCTTTATAGAAGAAAGGAGATGTTGCTGTATTTACAAATGCGGCAAGTGTTCTTGCCTCTGGAGTCCCAGAAGCTATTATTAAAATGATAAATTCCCAGGCTGGTAAAGTAAAATGACACTCTGGGTCAGGAGAAGGGATGACTTTTCTGAATAATGCATTACACAAACTTGCTTATTTCCGACTCTGGTACCAAGATTGGCTTTTTCTTCCTGGGTTTAAGCATTGTCTGTTCCCTGGGGAAGTCTTTGCCCCACAATTGGAAAGATGTTTTTAATTCCATACTTTCTTGGGTCCTGTGGTTCCTTTGAGCAATTGGCCTCTGTACCAAGAACCCCTCAGGAGCTGGAACAGGCAAGGGGACAGGGAGACCCAAGTTCAGTCCCCGCCCTCCCTGAGACCTGGCCTTATGCTGCTCTTTGCCCATCACTGGCCTTGGTTGCCATGTTGCTGGATGGGAGCGACGATCTTACTGGGTCTGCCTCACAGGCTATTCGCTGGGGGAAACTGGTGGTGAGGGTGGAATGTGATGCAGATGAAAGGTCCTCCAGGATTCCTACAGGACCAGCTAACTACCCAGGGGAGGATATGAATACCCAGCAGCTACTTTGTCTGGAACCAAGAAACCATGTCCTCAGCTCCTTTGGAGCTTTAGATAAAGGGCTCCAGGCCCCCTTCCACTGCCATTGTGCCCCGTCACACCCCTGGCAAACCACGGTAAGCCATGGCTGTGGGACAGACGCTGTGGGGATACACGGTTCCTGCATTCAAGGAGCACAGTTTCGCGGAGGAACAAAGACACCCGTATGTGAAAAGTTCATGGCCGGTGGATTCTGGTTAATGTCTTTGCCTGGTGTATTAGCTCATTAGGGCTGCCATGACAGCGTACCACAGACTGGGGGATTGAAACAAGAGAAATTTACTTTCCCACAACTCATCTGATGACATTGTTTTAACGTCTTTAAAGACCGTGCCTCCAAATACAGTCATGTTCTGGGGTACTAGAGGTGGGGACTTCAACATAAAAATTCTGGGGGTTTACACGATTCATCCTCTAACACCTGGCTTCTAAATGTTATAGAATCTATAAAGAAAGGGTCTAATTCCTTCTCTTCCTTGGATGTCTACCAGGCACCTGGACCTAACTTATCTAAAACCAAGACCCTGCTCCTCTACCCTGCCTCCCGATTTCTGCTCATCCGCTCGTTTCACTCTTCCCTGTAAATGGTACCACTCACCCCCGCCCCCACGCCCCCGTCACTCTCCTCTTGGTGGAACTGATTACACCTGAAATTGTGTTTTTATTTTCTTAGGTGGTTTATGCCAGAATTCCCTGAACCAGAGTGCTTATAGGCACTTACCACATGCTTGCTTGAATGAATTGTCAAAATAGTTACATAGTTAGTCGGCGCACAGAGAGGGAGATTTCCGTGGGCTAGGGAACTAATGGTAGGGTCCAGGCAGGGGTGCGCTGGAAGCAGTTGGCTTATCCCAGCCCACGAGAGACAGCTGTCTGATTTTCAGTTGTTAAATGAAGCCATTATTGAAAATTAAGTTAAAGAAAGGTACAGCTCAACTCTACGAAAATAAAAGTGATAAATACATGACTCATCATTTCCTAATTATTTCACTTTCTTTTACTCTTATCTATGTTCTTAAGATTGCCTAATTTTATTGTGCCTGATGATAGGAATAATGTTTAACTGTGTGTGTTACTGCTCCTCTCTTCCCACTCTTCATTCGGTGACATCGCACTAATAGACTGAAATTGACCATAGTGGGAATATTTACTCGATGGAAATCAGTATATGCCACAAATCAGTTTGCTTGCTTGTTTGTGTATGTGTGTTCTTGGGGAGCTGGTTGTGAAATATTTAGCAGCACACTACAGCTTCCTTGTGGTAGGTGTCTTTGAAAGGTAGTGAAGATATACAAGGATTCGAGCATAAACAAAGATCCTAAAGAAGCAATAGTAATTCATATTTGGAGTGTGGTGTGTGTATGCGTGTGTGTGTGTGTTGGTAGGAATTTAGAGAAGATGAGGAATGGAACCACCCTGGCAGGACCCACAATATGAGATTCGGGGGGGTTGGATTTGGATTCTTTTTTTTTTTTTTTTTAAGATTTTTTATTTATTTGTCAGAGAGGGAGGGAGAGAGAGTGAGCGAGCACAGGCAGACAGAGTGGCAGGCAGAGGCAGAGGGAGAAGCAGGCTCTCCGTCTCCGCCGAGCAAGGAGCCCGATGCGGGACTCGATCCCACGAAGCTGGGATCATGACCCGAGCTGAAGGCAGCTGCCCAACCAACTGAGCCACCCAGGCATCCCTGGATTTGGATTCTATAAGCAATGAAACCACCAAGAAATTTTGGGTAGGCATGTGATGTGATAAAGCAAAGAGCAAATGCCTAGTCAATAGCCAAAGAAGGGAATGAAAGGGGGAACTTTTAGTACAGAACACACTATTCATAGCTCCTTCCCTGCTACTGAGTCTGTAAAGAATCTACACAATCACTTGGAACGTGAGAGCTGGGGTTTCACCAGGGGGGAGAATTACTCTTTCAGCTAAAACCTCTCCAGAGCTTTGCGAATGGAATGAAATCAAACTACAGCTGCATTTAGGCTATAGATGGAGACCTCCTTCTCCGTGAAAACCCATGGAAAACTAGAGCCAAAAGGTGGAGCGATCTGTTTGATAAAAAGTTCAACGTGATTAACTGTAACCAGGAAAGAAAAGCCACCATGACTTCTACTGCCAATAAATCTGCTAATATACCCCCTGCACTGACCTGAAGAGGTGAGCAATTGTAGTTTTCAGTGTGTTTCTTTCTACAGTGGAAGCTCATTAGCAGCAGCTGAAAGTAATTAGAGGGCTAATTAAAACAGAGTAATGAGGTAAGTTAACACAAATGGTATGGTACTCATTGTTATCCATTCAATGGTGCCCTTTGTTTCTCTCATCGGTGACCAGGGAAGAGCATGTACTCTACTACATACAAAAGGTTTCTACCATTTTTATTATAAAAACATCACAATTATGCACCAGAAAGAAAATGTTGAAAGAAGAAGGTAAACTTGCTACCTCTTCCTTTCCATAAAGTGAATAAATATGATAATGGGATTTGAATCCTAATGGCCAATCTTCCCTTTTTGTGAAGATGGGCATATATGGGAAGATAACAAGTTAAATGAGAACGGGAGAACACAAAGACCTTGAAAGTGACATGAGTGTATTTGTGAGAGGAAAAAAAAAACATAAGGCTTGAATAAACAACATGACTGCCTTTGTCCAGAAGGACATGTTTAATCTCAGAATAATGAAAACACAAAGAAACTTTTCTTCATTATTTTTCACTTAAGCTCATTTGGCAATATCGATGTTGCCTGGTAAAAAGTGATTATGTTGCAAATACTGCTTTTCTGAAAATGATGACAGTAGCAGAGAAAATTACCCCATCATTTCGAATTTCAAAACAAGTGTTCACGTATACACTTTTATAAAAACCCACCCCACAATTTGATGGTGATGATGAACAGGATGTCCCTATTGAAATTTCCATGGAAATGTATAGAATATGACCTAAATAAAGAAACCCACCTGTTGTAAGACTCCTTCAAAAATCGGTGAACACATTGCAAATAGGGAACTCTGGGTGATGGAAACACCAACTAACAATCTCACGAGAGTTTAGCAGAATTTGCCCAATAATTAATCCAACCACAGGGTGTTTTGAGTCCTGAATGTTTTAAAAACTTCATATGTTGTCTTGACAAGCAGAGAAATCCCTGAAGAAAAATTAATTTGATCTACCCAACCTAGTTCAGATGATCTGACAGGTTAGAAAGATCGTCATATGCTCTCCACTCCCGATCTCTTGTTCAGCCCCAGTTGTTTTCCTCGTGGCTGTCACATCTCAGACTGGTCATGACAAAAACTCTTTGGTTGCTTCCCCTTCCTTGACAATGGTCAGTTGGTAGGCACGCAAAGCGCTCTCTCACTTGGCCCTTCTCTCAGATTACCTTCTGATGTCTGCCCTCCTGTATCTTTGGCCCAGCCAGAGCTAAACTACAGCAAGCTGCAGATTTGGAAGAACTTTATTCTTTCATGCTTTCGCATACCTAACACTCTGTTCAAAATGGCTTCTCCCTTGCTTTTTCCCATGCAAACTCCTACTCATGCTAGAAGAGCTCACGTAACATCTCTAAGCTTTTCCTTATTTTACCCTCTCTCTGGTCTGATTCCTCAAACACCTAATTATCTCCTTGCTTTTTCTGTCTTTACCCCAAGACAATGGGAGACTTGAGATCATTGAACATTCAGCAAATATTTATTGAGTGCCTACTATCAACCAGGAATTCCTCTAAGTGCTGAGGATACAGCCATGAACAAAGTAGAACCCTGTCCTCGTGGAATCTCCATTTTAGCTGGGAAAGGCTGATTAAAACGAAAAACTACACAGTGTTTCCTAACATTAGGGGAAAAGATCTGGGAATTTCAGATTCTGAAGAGGCAAGATAAAACCTTCAAAATTTACACCCTGAATGAATCCGAGGACACCTTTTCTAATGACCTTATTTTCATTTCATTGCAAGGAAACCTAAGGCAGAGATGTGCACGGACTTGTTCAAGGAAAGTCACATAGTTTATTGGAAGCAGAGCTGGACCCTCAACCGCATTCCTGACTCCTGGTTGAGTGTTGTCTTAATTCTTCTAACTATGACAACTCTCAGGCAACTCATTTATGGTACAGCCTTGACTGTGATCAGGATTTTTTTTTTTTCAGTTTTGTTGAGATAGAACTGACATATAACACTGTGTCTGTTTAAGACATACAACATTCTGATTTGGTACCTACGTGTTGGCAAAATGATGACTGCAGTGGCATTAGCTAACACCTTTATCATGTCACATTATTAACATTTCTTTTTTGGGGTGACAACATTGCATATTGACTCTTTTAGGAACTTTCAAGTATATGATACAGGATTATAAACTATAAGGACTGTGCTCTACATTAGAACCCCTGAACTTATTTATAGAGCTGGAAGTTCCTGGTTTTTTACCAAAATCTCCCTAATCCCTCCTTTCCCCAACCTTTGGTGACCACCATTCTAATCTCTATGAGTTCAACTTTCTTAGATTCCACATATAATTCATATCATAGTATTTGTCTTTGACTATCTGACTTGTTTAGTTAGATAATGCCCTTAAGTTCTATCTATGTTGTTGCAAATGGCAGGATTACTTTCTTTCTTGTGGCTGAATAATATTCCATTGTATATAGATAGATAGATATAGATATATGTGTGTGTGTGTGTGTGTATACATATATATATATATATATATCTTCCCAATATATATATATATTCCCATATATATATAGATAGATAGATATCTATATAGATAGATAGATATAGATATATGTGTGTGTGTGTGTGTATATATATATATATATATATATATATATACTACATCCTCTTTATCCATTTGTCCATTGGTGGGCACGTAGGTTGTTTCCATATCTTGGCTATTGTGAGTAATGCTGCCCAGAACATGGGGGTAGAGATAAAATCAACTCAAAGTGGATTAAAGACTTGAACATAAGACCTGATAAAATAAAACTAGCAGAAGAAAACACATGGAATAATCTTCTTGATGCTGGTCTTGGCAATGATTTTTTTGCATGGGACACCAAAAGCAAAGGCAATGAAAACAACAACAACAACAAAAAACAAGTGAGATGAAATCTTTTTAATACTGACTATGTAAGGTTATTTGCATGAGTTCAACTATGGAGTCCAAAGCCCCGCTGACTTGCCAAGCTATGGCTTAGGCAGAATGATTGGCTTCCTATTAGGGCCACTGCCCTAGAAGGTCACCTTCTTTCTGGAGGAGAAACAAATCTGGTAGCTGCATCTGCTGTATATCTCATCAGCCCCATCATCTGAGATTCTTCTGACTGCAGTGCTGGTTGTGTGAAACACTGAGTGACAACACAGAGAAGTCTGGGCTATATCCTGCAGGGACATCTTCTTCCTCATAATCATGACAGGTGGTTGTGTGAGATTTCTGGTAGAAAAGCAACCTGAATGGAGACTTACACTTGGCATTCTTTTTCTGAGTCACTAATTTACACCATCTCTGTGAGGGTTTGGATGTGCACCTTAATAATAAAGGTAGAGAAGAAGACAAGGTCCTGGGACACCTGGCTTGGCTTAGTCGGTGGAGTGTGAGACTCTTGATCTTGGGACTGTGAGTTTGAAACCTCCATTGGGTTATAGACATTACTTTAAAAAAAATAAAATAAAATCTTAAAAGAAGAAGAAGAAGAAGAGGAGGAGGAGGAAGGAGAAGAAGAAGGAGAAGAAGGGGAGAAGGTCTCACTGTCAAGCATTTTCTTGTGTGATTCTTCTGCTTAGAATGCCCTTCTTCCTCTACTCATTGAGGCAAATGTATCTATCCTTCCAGGGCCGCCTTCTCTACAGCGTGCTCAGACTACTCTGCTCTTTGCTGAGCATTCCTCCCTCTGAATTACTGTTTCTTCATAGCTCTTGGAACATAGCTTTTGTTTTTCATTAAAACAAGTTTTCTTAACCTCAGTGCTCTTCACTATTTGGGCCACATACTTCTTTGTTTCTCTGTGCATTGTAGGATGGCCAGCAGCAACCTTGGCCTCTCTCCACCAGATGCCATAGCACTGCTTCCAAGTCATGACAATCAAAAATATTTCTAGGCATTGGTGAATGTCCCTTGGGAGACAAAATCACCCCGAATTGAGAAGCATTGATTTAAACTCTCATACACCAGGGCGCCTCACTGGCTCCATCAATAGAGCGTGAGACCCTGGCTGTCAAGGCTGTGAGTTCAAGTCCCACATTGTGTAGAGATTCCTTAAAAAAAACAAAACAAAACAAAACAAAACAAAACAAAAAACCTTTAAAAATAAATAAATAAAATAATCATGCTTTTATTCATAGCAACAACAGGAATAGTGCACTGGGAGTTTATGCACTAGGTAGTTTGACAAGCACTGTACATAGATGGTCACTCTTGATCTTCAGATAGGGACTATCAGATAAAGAATAGTGGTCCCATTTTACATATGGGAACATTGAGGCTAACTTGCCCAAGGTCACAGAGCTAAAAAGGGGTGGAGCAGGGATGCAAAAGCCATCATTCTGACTTTAGGGTGGTTACTTGTAACCACCATTCTACTCAGCCTGGTCTCCCCTCCTGCCAGCATCCCCCAGCCACGTGTCTTGTTCCTGGCAAGGGCAGGTTTTCCAGAAGCAGCAGGTTTTCCAACACTCCCAGAGTCACCTTATTGTACCACCTCAGCTTCTAGCACCAGTCCACCAGTGCCCCCTCCTCCTCTGAGGTGTGGGTCTCAGATCCGTGGGACCCCACCGCTAGGCTCCGAAATGCCAGGATCAGCTGAGCAGTGTCTGTCCCCCCTCGGACGGTTTGAGTTATGGTTTGGCAGGAGCTCTTCCTCAAGCTTCTAAATTTTAAGAATAGCAACCTCTTCCCCTTGTTCCCCCATCCAAGGTGGTAGCTGCTTCCTGCATTTGCTGCCTCTGGGATACCTTATTGTTCTCTTTCTGACTCTTCAGGTACCTAGTTAACAATTCTTGTTACTTAGGGACGCCTGGGTGGCTCATTTGGTTAAGTGTCTGTCTGCGGCTCAGGTCATGATCACAGAGTCCTGGGATCAAGTCCTGCATTGGGATCCCTGCCCTGTGGGGACTCTGCTTCTCCCTCTGCCTGCTGTGCTCCCCCCACTTGTGCGCTCTCTCTTTCTCTCTCTCTCATTGACAAATTAATAAGTAAAACCTTAAAAAAAAATTCTTGGTGCCTAGCTAACATAGAGACTATGGTGCAAGCAATGATGGAAATGACTTATCATCTCATACTATCCCACTCTTCATGGGGGAGGGTCTCCGAAGATGCAGGCAACAGGCAAACACAGCACACTGAGCAGGGCAGCTGAATCTATGAAATAAACTTAAAAAAGAGAAAAATACATTTGGTATAGCAATAAATGACAGGCAAGAAACTAAACTGAAGTAAGAGAATGGGCATTCCTTGGGGGGAACTCTGGATCAGCACGCTAGGGAATTTCTTTAAGAAATCAGTGGGGGAAATCTAGGAAGATAAATCCCACCAGTCCATTTTGGTTAACTAATGCTTTCTCCCCCCAGTGATGGGATGTGAGCATTAATGAGTTTTAGTTATGGGAAAAGCATACTTCATGCTCATATCCCCAGCATGGCAGTTTTCATATCTTTTCTAAGTATTGTGCTGTGCCCCCCAAAGTTTTGAGGGCTTCAATCACATCGTTTTTGTAATAATCCCCAACTTGATTCAAAAGGCTAAACTTATGCCCCAAATATCCTAAATTTTCTTGAGCCATTTTTATGGTAGTCACTCTAAAGTGTTTCCCGAAGCTCCCTGTAAGACTAAGAATCCTGCATAGGAGAACTTGCGGCTGACACCGAGAGCTTCCTGAGGAGTGACCCCAGCCCCTCTGACTTAAGTCTCAGGATCCCCACAGCCCTGGTGGAAATCATCTTCCCATCAGGGGCCCTTTGTGGCAACAATAACTACTCAGACACCCACAGAGTCTCTGTGTCTCTGAAAAAGGACAACTTCACGGTGGATTAGGCAAGATCCCCCCTCCCCCCCACCACCACGTCTTCTCAATATTCCCACAATATTTCTTCTTTTCCTTTAGAGTGTCACATTCACTAGGTTTCAGTGTGTACAACTTGACAGTTCTCTGAGGTCCTATGCTAAGGACAAAAGTCTGGAAATCTGTGCTTGAAATTTCTGCAGAGATTCTAAGATTTATTAAATAAAAGAATAAAAATCATGGTCTAGAGGAAAGGGCCTGGGGTTCCTTTACTAATACTATCACCAGTTAGTTCTGGAAAATTCTGGAAACTTCAGTAAGCTACCTAATCTGCTTCAATTACCTCCGTTGTAAAGAGGGAGAAATAATAGCTTAAAAGTCCTATACCCTTTCATTGGAGAAATGGCTGACTCTAGACCTGCAACAGGAAATAAGAGGAGCTTGTAACACTTTGTAGTATGAGAAAATAAGAATGTACTCAAGACAAACAAACCAAACAATTGCATTGTTGAGATACATGAAAGGGACAGAGGAGCCAACTGAAAGAATTCCCAATGAGTTTGGGCAATAAAATAAAATAGTATTGGATTATAAGCTCAAAGTATAACACACATATCCATGAGTCTATAATGATACAAATAAATGATTGAATAAATAAAGAAGGGAGAAGAGACTAATATCCCTTGTGTAAGAATTCCAAATAATGTAGACAGATACTCCACCCTCAGGATGGAGGACTAACTTCCTCCTTAACGGTGGGGAGCACGGAGTACCACCAGGAAAAAAAAGAGGAGTAACTTTGTAGAAGAAAACCTGACAAACTCCACCTCAGTCAATGTCAAAAGGTCAGGTCAACAGTGATAAATCATGTTGATATTATGCGATAGAAATGACAATTTACCCCTATCATCTTCCTCCCAAGAATGAATAACCCTTGTCTAATCATGACGGAAATACCAGACAAATTCCCATAGAAGCGCATCCTGAAAAGTACTTGAGTAGCAGTACTCCCCAAAACTGTCAAGTCATCAAAAACAAGCAAAGTCTAAGAAACTCACAGCCAGGAGGAGCCTAAAGAGGCATGACAAATAAATGTACTGTGGTGTCCTGGGTGGGATCCTAGAACAGAAAAGACGTTAGGTACAACTAAGGAAATATGCATAAACTATGTACTTCAGTTAGCAATACAGTATCAGTATTATTTCATTAATTGTAACAAATGTGCCATAACATATAACATATAAGATGTTAGGGGAAATTGGATAAGGGAGTATATAGGAATTCTTTCTGCTATCGTCTCAATTTTTCCATAAATCTAAAACCGTGCTTAAAAAAAAAACCCAAACCTATTTAAATAGATGAAAGAGTCAAACACCAACGCACAAATCCTACCATCCTGAAATTCAGTGAAAGTGTGAAAATAAGGAAATGGATGTGCCTTTTTTTTTTATATTAAGTTGAAGAGGTCAAAGCTGTATGGCTTTAATTAACAATTCTTGTTAATTGTGCACCCAATATGTTTTCTTCCTTCCTTCTTTACCAACAAACAAGTGGTTTTCTTTGGGATGTCAAGGTGCCCAATGAGAAAGACTCATTTCTCCAGGCTCCCCTGTCTCTAGGAGTGGCCATGTGACCAAGGTCTGGCTGACTAGACACAGGGGAATGCCAGGCTCTTGGAAAGCATATTACAAAGTTCAGGCATCTTTTGCCTTTTATCCTTAACCCTTTGTCCTCTCCACGTCTTCCTGCCTGGAACATAGACACACATAGACACACACCTAGAGGTGAAGTAGCCATCGTTCAAAGATGAGGAAACAAGCCACACGCTAAGGACGGTGGAACCAGAAGGTAGTAAAGGGCCAGTTCTCATGGTGGTGAGTGGGTGCCCAGGGATTGTATGTGACCTTCTGGGATTAATGAGCAGATGAGACGGTCCAGCCCAGACCACCGTACGATCATCAGCAGCTTCTGTTTCTTCCGTTCTTTGATTCTGACAGCCTTGCAATGGGGTGTTTTCTTTTGTTTTGCTCTTTTTCTGAAATGAGACTCGCTTTTTGCCCTGGCTTCCAAGAAATTTAGAACAAATTTTATACTTACTACATTAACGATGCTATTTTCTAAGAATTGGTAATAGTTATTTTTCCCTAGATTATGAGGTTTTTTTCCTCTTCTTGTTTCATTATTCTTTTGGAAAGTCCATGAGCTACTTTTAAAATCCTTTGAAGAGGGTGCCTGGGCGGCTCAGTGGGTTAATCCTCTGCCTTCAGTTCAGGTCATGATCTCAGGGTCCTGGGATCGAGCCCCACATCGGGCTCTCTGCTCAGCGGGAAGCCTGTTCCCTCTCTCTCTGCCTGCCTTTCTGCCTACTTGTGATCTCTCTCTGTGTCAAATAAATTAAAAAAAAATTTTTTTAAATAAATAAATAAAATCCTTTGAAGAAATAGGTGGAGTATAACCACATTTTTTCATACAGAATTTGGTTACAATTACATCATAATTTGAGGTGGCTGCAGTCCTTTTTGAAGGGCTTTTCAGAATAATAGGAACTGTCCTTATTACTTGGTGAAACTTCCTTTTTATGCCATCTGTTCTTTCACGTTTGTCATTCAGGAGACAGCATCGTAAACTTCTCCAGAAGTGATGAACTGAGATGGTGGGCTGGCTCCCTGTAGAGTTGAGCTCCAAGATTTTTATGTAATTTTTCTAGAGAACAAGTCTATACTAACGTCAATAAATGGCATTTACTTTCCCAACTCAGAAATGAATCAAAAACATTGCTGTTTTTCATGATGGAACTGTCAAATACTATTTCAAAGATCTTTCAGCCTTCTTCCATTTATTTTTTTTTACATCCTGTTTTATATTTGAAAATAAGACTATGAAAATTCGAGCTTTGAAAATCTCTAAGGGCCTTGTCATAGCCATCTAAAAAAAACAAAAACAAAAACAAACCTTTAAGCTTTAAAGCTCATAGTTAGAAAGGCAGAGAAATAGAAGGACGCATTTGCCCAAGAAACTAGAAAGTACTTACTGGCTTCTAATACAGAATCATCTTTGTGTTCCTTCTCATAGAAAGTTAATAGTTTGGTTTCCAGAGAAGCATAATGATTATAAGATTTAGTGTTTTTTCATTGCCAGCTATTGTGCTAAGAACTTTGCAAACACTTATTTCATTTAATCCTTATAACAAGTCCATAAAGTGTGAGAGTAAAATAAGGCCTCTTTTTGAGGAAGGAAAATGTGCAAGTTCAAATAGCAATGTTCCTTTATGAAAGGAATCAGCTTTAAATAAAGGAAAACCAGGGGTGCCTGGGTGGCTCAGTCAGTTAAGTGTCTCCCTTCAGCCTGGGTCATGATCCTCACGTCCTAGGATTGAGTCCCATGTCCGGCTACCTGCTCAGCAAGGAGCCTGCTTCTCTCTCTCCCTCTGCTTGTGCTCTCTCTCTCTAAAATAAATAAAAGCTTTAATGAACAAATATATAAATAAAGGAAAATTATAAGAGGAAAATGATTCCTGAAAGTACTTAGTTCATACAGATTCCGTCCTTGGACGTTTGTGGACAACGCTGCTCTGTGAACAAGTGTGTGGACAAGCCGCTGAGTCAAGGCTGGAGATCCAGAACCCATTTGCTGATCGCAAGTAGGACTGGACTGGCTACACCATTCCTTCTATCAGTGAGACATTTGGCCCTCATGCTCTCTTCCTGGTCAATGCAAAGCCTGAAATGGTTTTATTAAAAAAAAAAAAAATCTGCCCTTATCTATGTTTGACCAGATATCAAGAATTGTAGAACACTTTTTAATTGTTGTAGAAGTCACTACTTAATTGTATATATTATCAATCCCTTTAGAGATCCAGAAGTGTATAATTCTAATCTCAGGCTGATTTCATGGGTGATCAGAGTAGGTAATCAGCTCACTTTAGGGTACAGGTTGAAACGGCGCCTCCTCCTAGTTCCCCGCCATCTTGTCAGGACCTCTATCAATCCCTTTAGATGTAACTGAACTTACAGTGAATTTATTGGACTTTCTTTTCTCTGTCTCTGTCTCTATTTCTCCCTTCCTTTTCTTGTCTAACGCTGAACTCAGTGCTCTTTAAAACCATAAGGAACTCAGGGCGCCTAGGTGGCTCGGTGGGTTAAAGCCTCTGCTTTCTGCTCAGGTCATGATCCCAGAGTCCTGGGATCAAGCCCCACATTGGGCTCTCTGCTCTGCGGAGAGCCTGCTTCCTCCTCTCTCTCTCCCTGCCTGCCTCTCTTGCCTACTTGTAATCTCTGTCTGTCAAATAAATAAATAAAATCTTAAAAAAAAAACAAAACCATAAGGAACTCAAAATAATTCCAGTATTTTAGCTAACATCCATTTGGTTATCTCTGCTCTGTAAATCTGTAAAAATCTAAGGCAGCACAAAGTTTTCTTTATTCTCAAACAGAGTTAAAATTACCAAGTTGAGGAAACCAAGACCTGGAGAACATTTTTGAGAAAGTCCCATAGTAGGTGAGATTTACAATTCAAACCCAGGTCAGCCTGACTTGAAAAACCTATGTTTCTGGCCAAAAAAGCAAAGCCTACATTTTACAGAATTTTTCATCTTGTAAAATGGGATAACAACAATATATAACAATGCTGAGAGCTAATACTTATTACACATTAGACCTGTTTTAATGATCTAAATATATTAATTCATTGAAACTCACACCACCCCCATGAGATAAGGGCTATTATTATCCCCATTATACAGATAAAGTGCTAATGCACAAAGCCGAGATTCAATACCTTGCCCAAGGTCACAGAGCAAGGGGTAAACTGCAGAGTCCAGACTCTAACCACAGCGTTATGTAACTTACAACAATTCATTTTTACCAGCAATAACCAACTGGAAAACGTTATAACAGTAACATAGCTATTGGTTAGAGGAATTAATCCAAGAAAGAATTAAAAGATAACTAAGGAGAAAAGTTCTTGAAGATAACTGTTTTTTAAAATGCTTAAAAACAACTAAAATGAGAAACAGGTCATGTTCATGGATGTACCTCAGAGGCTTGTTGGGAAGATTGAATAAGTTAGGGGCACCTGTGTGACTAGTCAGTTAAGTATCTGCCTTGGGCTCACATCATGATCTCAGGATCCTGAGATCCAACCCCAGAACTGGCCCCCTGCTCAGCAGGGAGCCTGCTTCTCCCTCTCCCTCTGCCATTCCCCCTGCTCATGCTTCCTCTCTCTCTGTGTCAAATAAATAAATTAAAAAAAAAAAAAAGGGGGTGAATGAGTTAACACATGGGAAGCCATTTATAGCAGCTCCCAGACATAGGAAGTGCTCAATAATATTAGTTATAATTTTGGGGAATCCCACTCGCCACTTAGTATGACCTTGGACAAGGTCAAATGATTCTCTCCAAACTTTAATTTCCTCATCCATACGTGGAACAATAACCAATGACTTAGCCCTGCAGTGTGAGAATTAGATGAGCTAACAGGTCTTACCAAACTTGCCCAGGGCTTGGTACTTGGCAGAACTCCAGGGAGGCTGACCGTTTTCCTCATCTGCGAAAAAAAAGTGTCTTATTTATCTTCCGATTGTGCTTCTCCAGTAATCCCCTGGACTTGGAGATTTCAGGCATTGATAGTTTCTTCTTTGAGTATTGGTTTCTTAGGGCTGCCATAGCAAAGTATCACAGACTGAGTGAGTTAAGACTTGGTATCCTTTGTCTCATGGTCCTGGAGGCAGGAAGTCTGGGTTCAAGGCATTAGCTGGTTGGTTTCTTCCTAGGGCTTGGAGAGAAGTCTGGTGCATGCCATTCTCCTAGCCTTGGGCATTCCTTGCTTGCTGATATCCTTTTTCTAAGTGATGAAGTTTTAGAATATAGGTGAGATTTGGTGGGGTGAGGTCCAGAGCAGATGACCAAGAAAGAATTCTTGAGACATCTTTGGTGCAAAATGGTGGTTTATTAAAGCACAGGGACAGGACCAGTAGACAGAAATAGTTGCTGCCCCGGGGCTGTGAGGAGTGGTCCATTATATACTTGCAAGATGGGAGGGGGTCAGGAATAGTGTAAGTCTCTAATGAATTTTGGAAGCAAGGTTTCCAGGACCTTGAGGGGCTAGCTATGGTTGGGAAAAAGGTTATTCATTACCGGTAATAAAACCTTTGTCATGAGACCCTTCAGATGTATATCAGTGGGCCACATGCTTGGGAATGATTGTCAGCACTTAACTTGGAGGGTATAGAGATAAAGGAAGTTTCCTAAAGGAATTGTTAAACTAGACTTACAGGATCCTGGTTGGGGTAGGGGTCAGTCCAGCTAGGATTGCCCTTTGCCCTTAGCAAAGCCTTGAGGTGGAGGTAGTTGGAGTCCCTAGAGGAATATTACTCTGCCTGTTTCAAGGGCTTGTCAGTAGGTAAGGAAATTTAATAACTTCTTCTGCCTTGGTTTCCCAGTCATTAGGACAGTCATATGGGATTAGCACCCATCCTAATAATCTCATTTTAAGTTGATCACCTCCCTAAAGGCCCTATTTCCAAATATGGTCATATTCTGAGGTCCTAGAGGTTAAGGTTTAGCATCTTTGGGGGTGGGGGCGGGACAGAAACTCAAGTCATAACAATTTGATAGGTTTTGTTTTGCATGGTTTTAATCTGAGACACCGATATCATGTTGCCAGCGTTTGTTTTGATTTTTGCCAAGCCAAGTCTTAAATAAAAAATAACGGTTATCCATCAATTCCAGCATTTTATTTAAAACATATTTAATGCTTAAAAATTGCACTGCTCTGTCCACGATAGCCAAACTATGGAAAGAACCTAGATGTCCATCAACAGGTGGAATGCGTAAAGAAGATGTGGTATATATATACCATGGAATACCAAGCAGTCATCAAAAGAAATGAAATCTTGCCATTTGCGATGATGTGGATGGAATTAGAGGGTATTATGTTGGGCGAAATAAGTCAATCAGAGAAGGACAATTATCATATTGTAAGGGCCTATTTAGCCAGAGCAATTCCATCTGGTTAAACAGTGATTTTGTTGTTTATGCAGTAAAACTTAAACTGACCCTGCCCACCCCCGCTAAAGGAACTTACTTAAAAGCAAGTCCAGGAAATCAGTAAAATATGGTCGACCAGTCCCTGATAACAGAGCCCAAATACAAGGGTGGGTCAGGTCAGGTGGAGATAGCAGAGCCCGAATGCAGGGATGAGTCTGGCTAGGTGGAGACTTCCAATCAGTGAAGCACGCATACTGTCTCCCTAGCTACCAAGGGGTGTGGGCCCCGCCTTTTGGGTGCCTTTTGGGCACCAATTCTGACCAAGGTGATAGGCTAGTTCAAATGGCTACTATGGGGTGAATTGTAGTTCAATTGGCCAGCCGTGTGTGACCTAGCATGACTGTGCAGCTTTCTCTGTGTGTTGCAATCTCATTGGCCACCTGTGTGTGGACAGGCTCAACCACATGGCCTTTGCTCTACAAAAGTTAGTTTGTGAGGCTGGGAGGGGTCGCCCTCTCTGTAAGAGGCAGCCCTGACCGGTCGGTTTGATTCTCGATGCTTGGTGCGAAATAAAGCTTTGCTTGACCTTCACTTTGTATCAGTCTCCCTCCTTTGATCATGGACCTATCATTGGGGGAAACTTTCAATATGATCTCCCTGATGTGAGGAAATTGAGAGGCAACATGGGAGGCTTGAGGGGTAGGAAAAGAATAAATGAAACAAGATGAGATAGGGAGGGAGAGAAACCATAAGGAACTCTTAATTTTACAAAACAAACTGAGGGTTGCCAGAGGGGGTGGGTAGGGAGAGGGTGGCTGAGTTATGGACATTGGGGAGGGTATGTGCTCTGGTTAGTGCTGTGAAGTGTAAACCTGGCGATTCACAGACCTGTACCCCTGGGGCCAATAATACATTGTATGTTAATAAAGAAAATATGAAAAAAAAAATTGCACCGCTCTGGCCGTCTGCTTTATAGAAGGCATCTGAGATGGGAGTGGAGAAGGCAGAGCCATGTGGGTTCTGGGCCATTGTCTTCACTAAGACCAGGTAGGCACTTAATTTCTCTATTGCACACATACAGCGTGGGAGTTCTGGGAAAGCCTGAAAGACTATTAGAAAATCTGGATGTTTGTGGCTACTCAGCCGCAACAAAACATCTCTCAACCACCATTGGCCACTGCTCTATGATACTTGCATGAAACTCACTAAATTCGTCCTGAGTAATTTTGACATGGGAAACAGATGCAGAAGGAAATGTAGATAAAATTGAGTGTCCTTATAACCTCCAGCCCGTGGACGCGTACTGGAGGCAGGCTGAGTGTAACTTTCCTCCAGGAAACTCCCAACTGTCTTAATGGTTACTGCTTTGCTAGAGGGAAAAACAGCCTTAGCTAGACAGTAGAGCAAGGCCTCAGGGACGGGTGAGTCTTCTTTAGCATATGAAAGTCCTTTTGGAACGGCCCTGATCTTTACTTCCCTCAAAGCCAAGGTAAATAATCAGCTGCTCTTCACAATGCTGGGGCCACAGGCGCCCTGGGAAACTGCAGTTCTTTCTGCCCACGGGTCCTGTCCCTGTGCTTTTTTAACACTTTTTGGCACCAAAGAGATCACATGAATTGTTGGGCATCAGCTCCGGACCCCAACAACTCTACTCCAAAAACTACATCAATTTTGTCCTGTGTTTCTCTTTATATTTTATATTTATATAAAATCTCTTTATATATTTATTATATGTATATAAATCTCTTTATATTTATATCCATGTATTCATTTACGGTGCGTTTGAGTTTACTTCACCCAGAGAAAACATCAGCTACTTGATGCCATGAGGAAGCTGGCTTAAGAGATCTATTTACTATCCTTTGATATTAATGATATTGCTAGCTATACAGCAGAAATGGTGTATTTTAATAGTTTATGTAGCATTTAGTTAAGAGATAAAATGTAATGGAATGTGGTTTATGACCTCATTACACTTGCTTTAGTGAGTCTAGTTGGTCTTCTGATATGTTTTTTCATCCCATAATACATGTCTTTTTAATGAACCCCAGCTCCAGGAGATGTTTGCCAAACCATTTTCTTCCCAAATCTAAATATCTAATGAAACAACATTTCACTAAATGAGTATACTGTTGAATAAAATTCCAGCTTCAAAAGTGACTGGGATTTTATGTGGTAGAAATGTTAGGCAGGCTTTGCGATAAAGTAAAATTTGTGTCTGGACTGGGTCTCAAATTTACATCTAAATCCCAGTTTCAATGCATATCAGTTTGATCTTGGGGACTTCATTTAGACTCTGAGTCACAGTTATTTTTCATATAAAATGGCTATAACAGTACTCATCTTACACAGATGATGTTTCTTAGGA
The DNA here is from genome assembly GCA_004024625.1 of Mellivora capensis. Classification (NCBI taxonomy): domain Eukaryota; kingdom Metazoa; phylum Chordata; class Mammalia; order Carnivora; family Mustelidae; genus Mellivora; species Mellivora capensis. Next base: position 3,282 of record PISX010000135.1, on the reverse strand, counting down.
CTATGTCAAAATTAAAAACTTTTTTTTTAGATTTTTATTTATTTATTTGGTAGAGAGAGATGGAACACAAGCAGGGGGAGTGGGAGAGGGAGAAGTAGGCTTCCCACTGAGCAGGGAACCTGACCTGAGCTGAAGGCAGACACTTAACCACTGAGCTATCCACATGCCCCCAAATTTAAAACTTTTGTTTTATAAACAATACTGTCAAGAAAGCAAGAAACAACCCACAGAATGGGAAAAAATATTTGCAAGTCATACATCTAATAAGGGACATGTACCCAGCATATATAAAGAACCTTTTCAACTCAAGAAATGAAAACATGCGTCCACAGAAACTTGTACATGTGAGTCCACAGCAGCACTATTGATAAGAGCCAGAAAGTGAGAACAAGAAAATGACATTCAACTGATGAAAAGATACACAAAATGTGGCACATCTAGATAACAGAATATTATTCAACCATAAGAAGGAATGAAGGGGGTGCCTGGGTGGTTCAGTGGGTTAAAGTCTCTGCCTTTCACTCAGGTCATGATCCCAGGGTCCTAGGATCCAGCCTCACAGCAGGCTCTCTGCTCAGCAGGGAGCCTGCTTCCTCCTCTCTCTGCCTGCTTCTCTGCCTACTTGTGATCTCTGTCTAATAAATAAATAAAATCTTAAAAAAAAATAGGAATGAAGTACTGATCCATTCGATGACATGGATGAAATTTGGAAACATAATGTTAAGTGAAAGGAGCCAGACACAAAAGACTACCTATTGTAAGATTTCCTTTATATGAAACGTCAGGAAAAGGCAAATTCATAAAGAAAAAAGTCGATTACCTGTAGCCAAGCTTGGTGGGGGAGGGGAATATGAAAAAGAATGGGGAGTGACTGCTCCAACTTTTATGATGTTTTCTTTATGTAGAGACCAGAATGTTCTAAAATTAGATGGCCATTTAGGGTTGTGCAATCCTGTGAATACACTAAAATCACTGAATTCTATCCTTTAAGTAGAGGAACTTTATAGTATGTGAATTATATCTTAATAAGGCTATTTAAGAAGAATACAAGTAAACAGCATTTTTAAAGACCCTATAGATTGTAAAGCACGTACCAGGCAAGCAGCATATTTCAGTTCCTTTCCCCTGGGCTGTCATAAACCATGCTGGTTTGGCTGATCTGAAGTACTTTTTTTCTATTTCATTAATTTCCATTCCCATCATTATTTCTTTTCTTCTGTTTCTTTCGCTTTAATTTGCAGTTCTTTTCCCAGCTTTTTTAGATGAACTCTGAGTTCACTGATTTTCAACTTTCCTTCATTGCAAATATATGCATTTACAAAACATTTTTCTTTAAGTATTGCTTTAGCTATCATCCCACATACTGCGATATGTACTATTTTTATTATGCAGTTTGAAATATTCCCAATTTAAATGTGACATCTTAAATGTTTGGAAATACGTTTATTCATTTCAGAATGTAAAAGAATTTTCTAGTTGTATTTCGTTATTGATTTTTACCTTGATTGCATCGTGGTCAGAAAATACAGTACATACCTTTTGATTCTGAGATCAACTCTGGCGTGTATGCGTGTGTGGTGGTGGGGTTCTCTCTACAGCACCAAGCAATTCTCTGGACACCAGCTGGGTGTCTTATAATTCAACTCCATTCTGATACTATCTGCCTGGAGATAGCATCAGGTTATACAAGCTAAGAGCTCAGTCCTACCAGCCCAGGTTGTTAGCCATACTTCTGACCAACTGACTATAAATCAGAGCTTCCCCAAATTCCTCCCTGGGCTTGGTTAATTTCTAGGATGAGCAGCTTACAGAACTCCGAGAAAGCTTTTACTCATTAGATCACCAATTTATTATAAAGGATATAACTTGGGAACAGCCAGATGAAGAGATGCATTAGTACGGTTTAGGGAATGGGTGCACACCACGCTCCCCGAATCTCCATGTGCTTACCAACCTGAAGGTCTTTCGAAATGGTTATGTCACTTTTTGTGGTTCCAAGCTCTTGGCCGAAACTTTCGAACTTGTCTTTTGTCTTTGTGAACACAGTAAGCATAATTTAACATTTGCATCAGGTAACTCTAGTGCCTGGAGTCCCTTCCTGTCTCTGTTATCTACGGTTCCATTGGTGTTTGTTCTCATCATCTCCCGGTCTTGAATGCCTGGCTAGCACTGATGATGTGCCAGGCATAGTATTTGAAAAAAAAAGTTTGAGTTATATCTTAAAACCTAGAATTATGTCATCTTTCTCCAGAGAGGAGTTTTGTTTGCTTCTGTCAGGGGTCAAGTGATATTAGCAATCAGGATCATCTTAATCCAGTTTCACGGATTAATTTATCTTTGCCATCCAGTTGGTTGGAATTTGGTGTTCAATCCCTGCAAGGGTTGGTTTACCTCTTTCTGATTCTTATACCTGCAGAATTTTCTTAACTGTATTCAGAACTGGACACAAATCCATTCCAGTGAAATAGTAAGATATAAAACCGAAGAACTATTGGAAGCAGTACTCCCTGCCATATAGAAAATACAGTTCTCACCAGAAAATGAGGTTGACGCGAAGTCCATGACATAGCAGTCCTAAGAACAGCTAATATACAGTGCTTACTACACACTTGTCCGTTTAAAGCACTACGTACATCAACTCATTAATTCTACCACAGCCTTGAGACAAGGACAGAAGTCCTGCTGTTCTTTGAGTCCCTGACTCCGGATATTTCCAATGCCTGGCCAGATCCCTGCCCTCACTATGAAAGTCAGAGAGATTGAAAGGCAAGGTTCCGCATCTTGCAGACTTGTGTTTCCTCAGATGTCATAGGCTGAATCAGGAGTGACCTCCTCATGTCCCTTATTCCGACTCTGGGCCTTACAACCACATGGTCTGTCTTTTTTGTAAGTAATGGCGTTTCTTGCCAATTTCTGCATTTCTGTCTGTCGAGCTGGCTGCTACTGACTGACTCACAGAAACTGCTGGAAACCTTTCCCGAGAACACACAGAGACTTTGTTGGGTTTTTTGCTTGTTTTGAGTAAATGGTCCTGTCTTATACAATACCCCTAGAAAGGCATTTTATGATTCACATTTTTATTGCACCTACGACATTATCCGAACCACAAATGAAATTATAAAGAAATCCCTCATGAACCCATTACCTTAACAGTTCTTGCATCTTCTTTGTAATTCCTGTAAGTAGTTTTTAAAACATGGTAGCCATCTCTCCATAGACACATTAACTGCACTTAGCAATGAACTAGTATTTCTCAAATTACTGATTCAAAGCCCCCCCCCC